>CAIGQZ010000690.1:10065730-10103048 GCA_903798205.1 Danio tinwini | reverse complement strand
TATATATATATATATATGCGCTGCTGGGAATTTATATATATATATATATATATATATATATATGTGTGTATATATATGTGTGTATATATACGTGTATATATATTTATTTATTTATACTATTTGATTGCTTTTACAGAAATGGTACTATATTGTGATATAGCCGATGACTTTTTTGTAGCGTAAGATTTTTCTCATATCCCCCAGCCCTACTGACTAAAAAAGCAAAGTGGAGACAAACTATTACATTTGATAGATATAAAAATGTGGCTTTTTTTAAACATAGCCTGTTGTGTTGACAACAACATAGCAGCAGTCTTTCATTTTGACTTGAGAACTGTTGATTGAGCTGCATTGAGCATCTTCATCTGTGCCAGAGTCTCCACCCACTCACTGTGCCAGTGTTTCTGAATGAGGGTGGCCGGCCCTTCCCAGCAGCGCATTGGCTGCTAATCACAGTGGAAGCTGCCTGTGCGATGCCAGCAGCAAAGCGAGGTCCAGGAGAGCATCATAGACTACAGAGGAGTTGTTTATCTTGGGAGGCAGGCCCTCTCTCCATCATCCTGCCAATAAAGACAGTACAGTGGAGCACGTTCCTCAGCAAGATAAGGTGCCCAAACACTGCCATTCCTGACAGCCTACAGCTTATACAGGACACTGGGAGCAAGCTGAGGTGTTTGTATTTTTGCAACTCCCTGTTTTCTACTAGTTATTCTAATGGATCCCGTCTGAAGAATGGTTTATTGCCATTACATTGCTAATGTGATCCGGGGCTTTATTTCAGTTCCCTGAAGAAAGTGAGAGTCCATATCTGCGGGGTTGGTTTCACTTAAATTTAACAGTTTTGTTATGTGTTTGACAGCAATTTTTTGGAACGGTTGTGCTTTTCGCATCTTGGACAGTGATTTGGCTCTGTGTTAGGCCAAGCATGACAGTCCCCTTAAGGCACAGACATCCGGAAAATATCTGGGTCAGCCAGACTGTCTTCATGAATAAAAAGAGAGGTATTATTTTATTATACCGAGGTGTGAGCAGGAATAATGTACAGATGCTTGAAAAGATGGGGGATTTTTCAGTTCCCAATCATTTTTTTCCTCACTGTTCTGATCTCGTTATCAGTCTCCGCTTTTGGTCTGCGGGGGATTGGGCACATTTTTTAAAAGATATGAGGCATATTTATCCATCAGCAGACGAGTCTTGTTTAAGAGTTCTCCAGAGCGCAGTTGGAAGATTTAGTGTCTTTGTCTGTTGATCTTGTGTTGATCTGTTGTCTTGGCTTTTAAGTAAAAGAAGATCCAAATATTATCATACTAAAGATGGAGTTTGCTAAAGATGCTTTTTTATCGAAAATTGCGCAGGTCAATCACCATGGATGAATTAGGATTTATGGAAAAGTCTGAAAATAGTAATGTATGTTACAGAAACTCAATTTAATAATGTTGTACTTTGACATTATATGTTTTATTCTACAGTGGTCAGAAATTGGGAGATTATTCATGCATTATTAAAAATATATATATTTTATAGTTTTTATATATATTAGTTTGCTTTGCATAGCCATAAATAACTTAATCGTAGCGGAGATGTCATTTGGAATGAATAAACAGCATCAGACTCAAAAAAGAAAAAAAAATGCTGTGTTTTTTTTTGCTTGTGATCAATTCCAGATTTCCAGTGTTTCAGCAGTAGATGCTAATTCATCCACTAATTCCAAATTCTCAACTGGTGGGCCGTGGCGGAGCTGTTCATTGTTCCTGTCAGCGATCTCCCAATAATATTGAGCTGCAAACTCAACCGCCATTAGATCGATGTGTTTCAACAGGTTTAGGGCGTTTTACTGTATTTTACATTTGTCTGTATATTTTTGAATAGTAGATATTCAGTCAGTCCAGTTTAAAGCAGAGGCTGGTCTTTTGCATTTTCCCTGTTGACTTGTGGTTTTCATTTAATCTGTGTATGTTTTTAAAAATATATATATAAAAAAGTATATGTAGTTTTAGGTTTATATATAAAGTTTTATATATTTTTATAAAATTCTGATAACAGAAAATAATAGAAAGAACAACAAATGTATGATATATAATTGTTAAAATAATATATTATTTGTTCATAAAAAAAGGTTTAAATGACCATTTCATACAAACATTTTAGAAAAAATTTCGGACTGGTGGGCCTTTAAAAAAAAATTTATCAGAGAAAGAAGTGAGCCCCGAAGTGAAAAAGGTTGAGAACCCCTGCACTAATCTATAACCTTTGTTGTCTGGTCCTGTGAAAGTTTGTTTGGTTTATGGTATATTTCTTTCTTTCTTTTTTCTTTAATACCAATAATGCATGACAAAAGCTGACAGTACTGGCTTGTGCATCTAGCGGGACTGCTTTCATTTTATTTTTTTTTATTTATTGCTTATTTTTCACTTGAGTGTTTTTTCCCACAGGAAATTAACTTAGTCACAGCGTTATGGGACAATAGTGGGCAGAAATTGCTGATCCGATTGCACTACCCTGGGACCAGCAGAGCCATTTTTCTTCAGCAGGCCACTTAATGGCCCTTGGTGATGCAGGGGGTTGAAACCCAACAGTCAATTGGATCAGACAGAGATCAGCGGTGTGCTCAGTGCCATGTCCAATGTGTTAGGGGTCTCCTCAGCAAAATAAAGGGCTCTTCATTGTGTCTGCGGCAAATACCTGACCTATCGTTCCATCTCAGAATCAGAGAATAGATTCACTTGGTCCTGACCAATCCACATTGATCCGAGCAGAATAATCCATATACACTCACCAGCCACTTTACTAAGTACACCTTTTCAAGTGCTGGTTTACGCCAATCACATGGCAGCAACTTTGTTCATGTAAGCATGCAGATGTGGTCAAGATTATCTGCTGAAGTTCAAACAGACCATTCAAATGAGCAAAAATGGATTTAAGTGACTTTGAAGGGGATGGTTTCAGATGGTCTGATGTGAGGACCAGTTTACAGAAAATGGTTAAAAAAGATAGAACATATCCACTTTAATATCCAATTTTTGTAAATGTAAAAAAAAGAAAAATATGAAATAAAAATTTGCAAAAAATGCTTTTCTTACTTAGATGTTTTGTCTTGTTTCTAGTCCAAATATCTAAAAAATTTTATATCAAGAAACATTTTCTTGGCAAGCAAAACATATGATGTTTTTAGACATAATATGCCAATATTAAGTCAGTTTTACCTTAAAACAAGCTAAGTAATCTGCCAGTGGGGTAAGCAAAATAATCTTGTTTTTCCTTTTGACATAAAATTATTTTGCTTACTCCATTGGCAGATTATTTAGCTTGTTTTAAGGTAAAACTCACTTCAATTTGGCATATTATTTCTTAAAACAAACCAACATGTTTTGCTTGTCTAGAAATTTTTTCTTGATTTAAGAATTTTTAAGTATTTGTACTAGAAACAAGACAAAACATCCAAGTAAGAAAAGCATTTTTTGCAGTGCACCAGAAGCTCTTGACCCAGGTTACTGCAAAATTAAAAGTCCTCTGTATATACCCTATAAAAATATAAATTTCACAGGAGAGCTAATTATTTACCTTCAACAGTACATGTTATAACTGTAAAGCAGAATAAAGTGTGTGGGCCTAATAGGAGTTGATCAGAAGTAAAAGAAATCAATCATCTATAATTTCAGTGCATAAAGTAGCCTATTCGAAAAGCATTTTAATTAATCTGCTACTTTTAATGAGACATTTTTCTCTCTCTTGTCAGAGAAGTTGACAAAAGATGCATTAAAATGAAAGGTAATGTCTCCTTTGTCGTACTGTTATCCGGAACATCAGATTGATGAAAAATTCATCTTAATACCAAATGTTAACAGGACTTCTATTGGAGCATCTTTAGGATGTGGTATAATTGGAAAGATTTGCAGCAACTGCATGGCACTATTGTAACCAACTGACACCCAAATCTCTGCGGACTGTTTCCAGCACTTTGTTAAATCGAGACGAAAGAAATTAAGGCAGTTCTGAATGAAAAAAAGGGCTCCAACTCAGTACTAGCAGGGTGCACCTAACAAAATGGCTGGTTATAAAAGAAGCCAATTTACTTGCGTTCAGGATATATGCTTCATGTTTAAAGTTTACTCTGTGAACACATTTTCAAAGCATGCCCAAGCTGTTTCTGTGACCTTCCTAAAGTTAGGCAGCTTGTAGCACCTGCTGTCTGGCTTCTGATTCCACAGGGAACGTCCGCACAGCTGGAGGGATATAAATTGCCATGGAGGTTATTGTTCTAGCGGTATTTAACCTGCAAAAAGCTTCAGATTTCAGGCAAGCTTACATCTTTTAGAGGTGTTATTGTTACACCCGAGACAACCCAGGCCATCGGGGAATATTTGATTTCATTTATTGCACCGCTATTTCAGGTAATAATTTCAGTGTTCACCGTTGCCATGGCACCACGCGGGGAACGGGGCCATCGTGAATGCACATCGTGAACGTTTCCCTTCTACTGAGGCGAAAACCATAATTCATGTTTTTCACAGAGAGAAGGAGCAAAGCGAATAATAAACGGAAGAAGCCAGCAATGTAATTTCCCTCTGCCCCTCATCTGGCCAGCAGAGGTTTAGATGGAGCGACTAACAGGTTGAAGCGTAACCTCAATGTCAGCAGCCTTCGTCGGTCATTTACATTCGTAGGCACGTCACCCAGGATGAAGTTAATGACCTTAGGTGCTGCAATCAGCCTTGATGATGGTGCCTTACAATATGAAGGTATTGGTATTCATTGTGTCCGCTGAAAACAATGAATTATTAATGCCGAGATTCAAGCAAACGCTCGGCTCTCTGAAGACACAGGAAGGACGGCTATGGGGTAAACGGTGGAGAAAGAACAAAATACAGAGGTGGCATGAAACCGGTCAGGGGTGAGAATTTAAACATGCCTGGAATTTGTCTCTGAATTAGACCACCTACATTCCAAGCATGAATTTGTCACTGCTGGCAGTAACAAACATAATCTAAAGGTTTAGTACCATTTTGAGTGCTTGTTTATTTATTTATTCTATGACACTATTAAAGTTCAGGATTTGAAGATGTATTTGATTGATTTACTCAACGCTGAACTTTATTGCGTGAGCTTTTAAAGTATGTTTTCTTGTCCAGTTTGAGTTGAGATGTATTTATTGTCTTTGTTGCTATTAAATTGTTGCCAGGGTTCCCAAGCTGCCAAAATCTGTAGATGAGCCATCTGAGACAGCTGT
The DNA here is from genome assembly GCA_903798205.1 of Danio tinwini. Classification (NCBI taxonomy): domain Eukaryota; kingdom Metazoa; phylum Chordata; class Actinopteri; order Cypriniformes; family Danionidae; genus Danio; species Danio tinwini. The sequence continues at coordinate 10,097,821 of CAIGQZ010000690.1, read as the reverse complement.
GGATGATTTCTCCATGTCGGCACATTTTCCTGTCCAACATGTGTCCACGGCTGTTAAATAAAGCACCTTTGGCCTTCTGCCTGGGTATTCACTTCACATCCAGAGGAAGCTAAACATTTTTAGTGCCATCTCTCCGTATCGAAAGATAATTATTAAAAAATTCATGCCCACACTAGCAGATGATTTACTTGTTTAATCACCATTTATTATTAAAATTATAATTACAATAATAATAATAATAATAATAATAATAATATATTACATTTTTACATTTTAATAATTTAATTTTTAATTTAATAATTATTATTATTACTACTACTGCTTCTACTAGTACTACTAGTGCTAGTAGTAGTAGTAGTAGTAGTAGTAATAATAATAATAATAATAATAATCAGACATAAATATTCAATAAAATAATAAAATAAACAATTTCAATAATAATAATAATAATAATAATAATAATTATTATTATTATTATTAATAATATTATAATTATTGTTATTGTTATTATTGTCAATTGTTGTTGTTATTCTTATTAATATTGTTGTTATTATTATTATTATTATTATTATTATTATTAGTAGTAGTAGTAGTAGTATGGGAAAACATCAAATTCTCCAAAACTGTTTTGCCAAGCTTCTGATTACTTTAGATATTTGGAATCATTAAACAACATCAAACAACAACAAGTTACCCAAACTAATGCGCATGCGCACTCGAAAGGAAGGGGAATGGCTGTGAAGCAAGTATTCGCTGAGATTCTAATGTGTTTGTTGACCACCAAACTGTCTTAAAAGCACACATCTGCTCCCCCGGAGAAACGTCAGTCTAGTGATCAATGATTGGCTCCTACTAGTTGGCGGTGCTTCATTCACCATATTGACCGTTACACTTTTCCCCAAAACTATACAAGTGACATGTCTTGTGTATCCTATAGGCTTTGTTAGTATTTAATACTGGACAAGCATTTTTTAAATAATTTGTCATAACTGCTGAAATTATTTTATTTTTAATTTGTTAAATAAATTACAATAAATAGTATTTTATTGTCAACAATTTATTAGTTATCTGCCATGACATAAATAATTGCCTGATTGTTGTTCTCAGCTATTAGTATTAGCGAGTCCCTGCATTTCCAGTTTCTCCATATTGTTGGTTTTTTTTTTCCAAGCCTGTCTTGTCGAACAGATGCCCAGGCAAGTTTGGTTGCCCAGGAGATAATTGATTTGCTAGATCCTCACCATCAGGTGCTAATGTTTCCTAAAAATGGCTTTTATAAAGCCGCTTCTTATGTGGCGGTGCCTTTAGATGAAGCATGTCAAAGCACAAGCACTATCACTCAAGAAGTCAGATGTCATTGACATGTGTAGAGTCCCACAGGGCTGCAGACTGGATTCAATTGACCACAGTTCAAAGGAAGATAAAGGCTAATACAGAAGCTACTCACTGTCCAAAGTGGCAGAGCTGGTGATTTTTAGCAGTGTTGGACTTGTATTGTAGTTGAATTAAGATGAAGCTTCGTAAACATTTTTAGACAAAATCTGACAAAATCAGATATAAGATATGGCATCCTAACAACTGCAGATCCTCTTGTTGCTCCTGTCTGAGAGTGGTTTATGTATAAATTATTTCTATACAATATAATAATTGCGTATACTGATCAGCCATGATATTACCACTGACAAAGTAAATAACCTGACTATATTGTTACAACAGTATAACATATCTGACATCTAGTGAACAGGAAATGTGTTGGAAGAAGCAAAAATATCTTATGGACAAGACCCAAAGAGTGATGGCTAGATCATGTTTCCATTGTACCGTGGTTAGTATCAACCGAAAGTGGTGTATGTGTAAGTCCACTGTTTCTAATTGCCTTTCTCCAAGAGGGATTCAAAGTGATATTTCTGACATGAGAGGTGTGGGTCTGATTCCAGGCTTTTTTGTCCAAAAAATTGCATGGTGTTATCTTACATAATACAATAGTAAAAATTGTATTGCTGTGCGTTCACACCAAAAGTGGCAAGAGCGTCAAAGTAGCCGGAAATCATTCATTTTCAGTGGGAGCCAGCATTGGTGGGCATCGAGCAGTGGCACGTGTTCACTGGTGTGGGTGTCGAGGAGAGTTGAAATCAAGTCAACTTTATGGTAATGAGCTATGACACGGTTTGGCAGCAACCAGTCAAAATTTAGAGGTCTACGACTTGAGAGGAGCCCAGAGAACACAGTCCTGTGAACTTTGGTTCTGACTACAGTTGATCCCAAGTGTTTGATTATAGCAGTCACCAGATTTCCAATTATTTACAATGTTTTCTTACCGGGACATACATTAAATAAAGTTGCTTAGGAGTTGATGTGTATTAATATTATTTTGTTATTTAAAAAAGCAGGAATCCGACAATACAAACCCGTATTGCTGCTTCAGAATATTGCAGACATGGACCCTTATTGAATAAGTGAAAGCCACACCACACACAACAACTTGATCTTCCATAGTTAAATGAATTTGTTCAACAACATTTTCATGCTAAAAAGCATGTTTTTTATGTGGGAATGTAACTGATTTGCTGCAACGGCCCCTTTAAATATGAGATCATATCGAATTGTGACGCTCTCGCAGACGGAGCAGAAATGCAGACAGCAGTGTCGCCAGGGTGGTGTGAATACACAGTTATGATCATATACTGCTTAGTCTGTGTCTCCGCTATATCTCCTAAATATCTTTGATTAGCGTTGGGTACTGAAACCTGTGTATCGGTATGTACTGCACAAAATCAGAGAGCAGATTTCAGTGCCTCATTTCGATGCCACATAAATGCCTGAGCTGTGAGAAGTCGGAAACATGGGAAACATCTTATCTAGGATAAGACAGTAGCTGGGGAGGAAGTGAAATTAAAAGAGAGTGAGAGAGAGAGAGAGGGGGAGAGGGAGAGAGGGAGGGGGAGGGGCGATTGATTCTGGGAAAGGTCTGCGAGTTGGGGCTCAAACTTGGGCCGGCTGAAGTGATGAGGCTGTCAGCACAGACAAACATATATGGAGAAATCAATATACAGTTGAAGTCAAAATTATTAGCCCTTTTGTAAATGAATTATTTTTTTTTTCCCCAAACATTTACCAAATGATGTTTAACATGTTTTCACAGTATTTGCTGAAATATTTTTTTCTCTGGAGAAAGTCTTATTTGTTTTATTTTGGCTAGATTAAAAGCAGTTTTTAATAAAAAAATAATAATTAAGGTCAATATTATTACCCCCTTAATAAATCATTGTTATGCAATAACTTGCCTAATTACCCTAGCTTGCCTCATTAACCCACTTATGCCTTTAAATTTCCCTTTAAGCTGAATACTAAAATCTTGACAAAATATCTAGTAAAATATTATATATTGTCATCATGACACGGATAAAAAATCAGTTATTAGAAATGAGTTATTATTAATATTTTTTATGTTTAAAAATGAAAAAGAAAAATATTTTCTCCATTAAACAGAAATTAGGGGAACATATACAGTGTACAAGGTATCTACACAATTATTCAGGAGGGCTAATAATTCTGACTTTAACTGTATACAGTTGTCATACTTTTATGTGCATTTTTTTTAATTATCTATTTTGTACAGTTTTCGTTAAAAGAAAAGAAAAGATACGATTTCCAACCTTACTCTTGATTGGCCTACTCCTATACCTACAATATCCATTGAGAGCAAGCAGACTTCAACCAAATTGAATAGAAATGCTTTAATAGCATGGAAGCCACAAACATGTCAAGCAAGAGTCTGTTTACATGGAGGTGTACTACAAGCTACATCAATGACATTTTCTTAGCCAAGATTTTTAGCCCACATTCTTTTTTTTTCTTTTTCTTTTTTTGTTGCTGCTGCAAGGTAGAACGCACACTAGGAGAGAGTGGGAAGCCCTCACACTAACAAGGACATTAAAGACTGCAACTTTTTCTGTGAATGAGGTTTATTCACCTAGATTATACTGGTAGACCTCTGTTACACCCAGCTCCCTCCAAACTCACTCCTGTCCATGGCAATGGCACAGATGTAACCCCTGTTGTTGTACTTGTCCCACTTTACCATGGCTTGTCTATTTTTTTTTTTTGACCACACAGGAAAACTGTTACAGCTCAAATTGATGAAAAGCTTAATTTGGCAAACATAGAAAGATGTCAGAACACACAATGCATCACAGTACATAGAGTATGAGGTTAAGGAGTCACAGACTGGTCACAATGTCTTTGACCCCTGTTCAATGCTGAAAGACTCGACATTGGAAATGTGTATCTGTACTGGACTGTTGAGCAATGAAGAAAGTCAGAATGTTGGAGGCAGTGTTATGCTCCGGGCACATATATACTGTATATTAGTAAATTGAAATCTAAAATTGAGTTTGCATTTCAATTCAATTCATCTTTATTTCTACAGCGCTTTTACAATGTAGATTGTGTCAAAGCAACTTCACATAGAAGATTATAGTGAATTGAAACAGTGTCAGTTCAGTTTTCAGAGTTTAAGTTCAGTTTAGTTCAGTGTGGTTTAATATTCAAGTCCAAACACTAAAGAGCAAATCCATCGATGTGCAGCTCTACAAGTCCCGAACCATGCAAGCCAGTGGCGACAGCAATGAGGGGAAAAAAAAACTTCACTAATTGGCGAAAGTGAAGGATAAAAAGCCTAGAGAGAAACCAGGCTCAGTTGGGCACGACCATTTCTCCTATGGCCAAACATCTTGTGCAGAGGTGCAGTCTAAGCACCGGCGACTGGAGAATGCTGGACGTTAGCGAAGACTCGTCTGTCCCTGGAGTCTCACAGGAATCCGTTTTATGCTCTCCACACATTTGTACATGATTTGACAATTTATACAACAATGGTAAATGACTCAGATTAATGATGTTATGTCCTTAGATAGTCTCTTTATAAGCACAAGTACTTTTATAAGAAAAAAAAAATAACTACAGAGGCTTCCCGTACTGTAGCCAATTCCATTTTTCTATTTTTATATTTGATAATATGTTAAAGTAATGTATTGCTTTTAGTATATGAATACTATTAGTATTAGTGCATCCCTACATTTCCAGTTCCTCCATATTAGTTTTCTAATCCTGTCTTGTTGAACAGATGCTCAGGCAAGTTTGGTTGCCCAGGAGATAATTGATTTGCTAGATCTTCACCATAAGGTGCTAATGTTTCCTAAAATGGCTTTTATAAGATTGTTTCTTATGTGGCGGTCTTTTTTTAATATCTGGTGGCAGTTTATCAGGAAGTGACTGTGTCGTTCTCTTTGACTCACTAGATGGAAACAGTGGAAATGTTTTATGCAACATTTCAATTTTGCGTATTCATTTAATTTGCTTCTTTGAATGGAAAAGCTTAATGATTCAATCCTCATTGTTGCTGTTTCAGTCACATAATGTATATATCATCCTTCTACTGTATTTACATTATACGGGAGCCTGGAAAGATCAAATGTGCACTGCAAGTTAAAAAACACATGCAAATAGAAAAACACCAACAAACTGAGAAAAAACGTCATCAATTTGACAACGCATGTTCGTGCACACATGTTTTGTTGTGTTCTCACAACACATGAAAATACAGAAACATGCTGCAGATAGCACAGGCCACAATGAAAATGTGTCAGGGGACCCCAATAACTCTAGTGATTGTTAAAGTATAACCAGGAAAATGGTCCAGGAAATTAGCTCTCTGGGATCCAGGCCTAGTGGATAGTTCCTATGAATTAGTTCCTGTAATTATGCAGTGTGAAAGTGGAAATTTCAGCTTGAGCAGGTGGTCGAAGTCAGTGGTTCCCAAAGTGGGGGTTACAAGACAATAACCCCCTACAGACCCCCCTCTCTTAACCTACAGAAGATGAAAATAGTAAGGTAATATAATGTATTATAACGTAACGTAATGTGTATTTATATAACGCATTTATCATGTATGGCTATACACCCAAAACATTTTACAATCATGAGGGAGTCTCTCCACACCACCACCAGTGTGCAGCATCCACTTGGATGATGCCACAGCATCCACAGGACAATGGAACCAGTGCCCTCACCACACACCAGCTACAGGTGGAGTGGAGAAATTATGTTAGAGCCAATTTTGTGGATGGGGATGATTGGGAAGCCATGATCTGTAAAAGCTGATAGAGTGAATTTGGCCAGGACACTAGGGTTACACCCCTACCTAAGTGCCATGGGATTTTTAACGACCACAGAGAGTCAGGACCTCGGTTTAATGTCTTGTCTAAAAGACGCCCACTGACAGTTTAGTGTCCCCTTCACTTTCACTGGGGCATTAGAACTCACATAGACCACAGGTTGAGTGCCCCCTGCTTGCCTCACTAACACCTCTTCCAAAAGCAACCTAGTTTTCCCATGTGGTCTCCTATCCAGGTACGGACCAGGCTCAGCCCTGCTTAGCTTTAGCGAGTAATCGGTCTTGGGTTGCAGGGTGATATGGCTGTGGCCATAGTATTTTATAGTTACTATTTATAGTAGTGTTTATAGTAGTATTTAATAGTTACATTAAAAAAACATACAAATAAAAAGCCAGTTAATATGAAATTAAAAAAGTGAATAATGACTTTTTATGGTTTTAAGGAAAATTATATGGCTAAAATTATAAAATTATATGGCTGTTGCACTTTTTGTGTTTTTAGTATGCTCGTGTTTATATAGTTCCTGTTGGTGTGTGTGCACCATTGTGTGCAATGTTTGTATGTTTATAACTAACTCAGAGGATAGTAGAGGTCGAGAGTTATTTTGGGGGATCACAGGCTGAAAAGTTAGGGAACCCTTGGTCTAAGCAAGTAAGTAGGATGATCTTAATAGTACTTTCTCGATTTGTACAAAATACTACCACTACTCTCCCTGCTCTGGCATGGAAAACTTGTCTTGGGATTCAAATGAAAGTTTGCTTGAAACATACCACCTCCTACCTAAAGATAATTGCAGACCATGTACATCCCTTATGGCAGAAGTGTGGTAGCAGTGGCCTCTCAACAAATGCTCTGTCACACTTCAGGATTGTTTTGAGGAACATGACAAAGAGTTCCAGGCCGCTGCACCACTATTGTTTTGGCAGCTCTCCAGTTTGATAGCAACTGTTAAAGATTAATGTCAGTTTGTATGTACAGAATGTTTACTTGTTCAGCAGTGGTTTTCAGATGTTCCAGCAACTTTTGGAAAATGCCTGACAAACATGAGTGTGGATGGAGAGTCGTTTCTGGATGTTTGTAAAAGTAGCCTTGGGCAGGTTGTTTTGATGTTGTGACTCATCAATGTGTAAAATATATACAATTCTTTGCTCTATTGCCAATTGTTTCCTCTTAATTGCTATTCCAATCCTGATTCACTTCAACATGTTCTAATATCCTAATTAATTTTCTTTAGCTTTGCTCCCATTACATTCATACCATTATCTTTTATGAGTGCTCTGTCTCAGGCGTCATTTTACTGCAGGCAGAATATCTCCCTCTTCACCATTACGCTTTATTTTCATGTGGCGCTTCATTTGTGTTTTGTAGTCACGTTAAATGGCTAATATTTGTTCTTTTAATAGAAACACAAAGCAAAACCCATTTAACAGCACAAATGGTGCTGATTTTATGGTTGTTGGCTGGACCTTAGATGCGCAATGAACATTTCAGCCTCCTGAAGATTTGTATGTTTGTTTGGTTTGCTGGCTCATATTCATTGTTTTAACTGCTTGTGTTTTTATTGACAACTGTTTATGTGGATGGTTGTATTTTTTGTTTATTATCTTATAAATAAATTATACAAAACCTGGATGGTGGTCTCAACATGGCCACTAGCCCAGCAAAGTTCAAGCCTCATTATGAGTCCACACTCTGATGTTGTATAAATGCATGAATTAAAAAGCATGCAGTAGTTTTGCTGTCCACTCAAGCTTATACTTTGCGAAACTTGAAATATCCTTCAAACGATAAATGAGACATTCTATAAAAGATCACATAGACTTGATCGTCAAACCAAAGTGAACACCACTAGTTCATATCAGCTGCTCCATTTTGACATGACTTTTTCTTGACTACTTATATGACTGATGCATTCAACATTTTTCGTGTTGAGTGTGCACTTCAATTATATCGTTAACAATGACATTCAAGTATAAAATATACACTTTGTACTATTGAAACATATACAATTGTTTAACCCACCAGTCTCTCTCTCTCTCTCTCTCTCTCTCTCTCTCAATTCAATTTAGTTAAGTTCAATAATTGCTTTATTGTCATGACAGATGTAACAAATGTATTGCCAAAGCATTTATAAAGTAAAAAAATAACATACACATATAATACAAAAAAAAACACAGTAAATGGTAGTAGTAATAAAACAAAAAAAGATCTTCTCCTCTCTCTTGTTGTGACAGGCATTAATGTATTGTGTTGCTAGAAGAATACAGTTAGTTTTTTTTCCCCTAGTAAATATTTAAGTATGGGCAGATGTGGCTCTCTCTGGGTTGCCAGTTCTGTCTGTATCAGCCAGTCTCTACAGTCATACAGTACATGCATACACACACACACACACACACACACACACACACACACACACATATATATACACCGGTTAATTTATTAGGTATACCTTACTAGTACTAGGTTGGACCCCTTTTTGCCTTCAGAACTGCCTTAATCTGTCGTGGCATAGATTCAACAAGGTACTGGAAATATTCCTCAGAGATTTTGGTCTGTATTGACATGATAGCATCACGCAGTTGCTGCAGATTTGTCAGCTGCACATCCATGATGTGAATCTCTCATTCCACCACTTCCCATTGGTGCTCTATTGGTTTGAGATCTGGTGACTGGGGAGGCCATTTGAGAACAGTAAAATCATTGTCATGTTCAAGAAACCAGTCTGAGATGATTCGCGCTTTATGACAAGGCGCATTATCCTGCTGGAAGGAGCCATTAGAAGATGGTCACACTGTGGTCATAAATGGATGGACATGGTCAGCAACAATACTCAGGTAGGCTGTGGTGTTGACATGATGCTCAATTGGTACTAATGGGCTCAAAGTGTGCCAAAAAAATATCCCCCACACCATTATATCACCACCATCAGCCTGAACCGTTAATACAAGGCAGGGTGGATCCATGCTTTCATGTTGTTGAAGCCAAATTCTAACCCTACCATCTGAGTGTCCCAGCAAAAATCAAGACTCATCAGACCAGGCAACGTTTTTTTTCCAATCTTCAATTGTCTAATTTTGATGAACCTGTGCAAATTGTAGCCTCAGCTTCCTATTCCTAGCTGACAGGAGTGGCACCTGGTGTAGTCTTCTGCTGCTGTAGCCCATCCGCCTCAAGGATGGACGTGTTGTGCGTTCAGAGATGCTCTTCTGCATACCTCGGTGAGTGGTTATTTGAGTTACTGTTGCCTTTCTATCTGCCCATTCTCCTCTGACCTCTAACCACAGAACTGCCACTCACTGGATATTTTTTCTTTTTCAGACCTTTCTCCGTAAATCCTAGAGATGGTTGTGCGTGAAAATCCCAGTAGATCAGCAATTTCTGAAATACTCAAATCAGCCCGCCTGGCACCAAAAACCATGCCATGTTCAAAGTCACTTAAATCACCTTTCTTCCCCATTCTGATGCTCTGTTTGAACTGCAGCAGATCGACTTGACCAAGTCTACATGCCTAAATTCATTGAGTTGCCGCCATGTGATTGGCTGATTAGAAATTTGCGTTAACGAGCAATTGGACAGGTGTACCTAATAAAGTGGCCGGTGAGTGTATGTATGTATATATAAAGTAAGTCAACATGCTTGGGTTTTTTTTTTTTTTTTTTTAAATATTTTCATAGTGCTTCATTAAAATTAATTGAATTTAGAAATTGGTTCATTCTTCAATAATTAAATAGTTATGTAATTAGAGGTATACTGTGTATATTTATATGCAAACTGTAGTACTGACAATCAAAGTATATATATATATATATATTAGCTCTGAACCATATGCATGTGCCGCTTAGTGCTGTGATATTGAGATCTGGACAGTCTCTAGAGATGTCTTCCCTTCCACACTATTGGAGAGCACATTGCAGGTGATAATCGGCGCTCCAAACAATATTCTGATGCACCGCATGCCCTTTCTGTCACGCTGCTGTGTTGTTTCTATGACAGTGACATATGAGGATAATAACTGCAGATAAAAAGGCCATTTTGGAGGCACTTCCACATCAGAGGCCAAGCCGCGGGTTGTTTCCTATGGTAACAAATGCAGCGGAGGATCGAGCACCAATTCTGTTAAAATAATGCTCATCATTATAATGATTTGCTCCAGAGGCAAAACACTTTGTCAGTGTGCTATTCATTCACAACTGTTTATGTTTAATTTTTTTTTCTTCAAATGCAATATAAAGAATTGCATCTCATATACTTAACTACCTTGTTAGGTTTGAATAGAGCCATTTTCTTCAGAACATTAAACATCATATTGTCGAATGTTTCTCTTTATGATTTCAGCTGTTGATTTGCTGTTCTTCACGGGTGGCGATTTTTAGCTCTGGATCTTGAGGTTGTTTTGAGCTGTGCTGCTTGTCGTGCTGGAGATGAATGGTGTTAGATGGGCTGATTTGTAATCTCCTCATCTCCTGATGGCGGTTGGTTGACTTGTCTGATAAGACTATGTTCATCAGAAAAGGTCTACATCTGTGTCACGCTGATGCTACACCTTAAAGCCAATCTCGGGAAGAGCAAATGTGATGATCAGAATCATAGTATAAAATCTGTCTGTGTGATAGTGTCACATATAAAATCAGTTTTGAAAGGTGTCCTGGCTAGGGGATCAAAATTTAGGCTGTCAATTGATTTATTTATTTTTGGCTGAAGGTTTTAAAGAACTCGAATAATTAACAAAACTCTAATCAGTTTTTCCCAATTTTATTGTTTTTAATTCATTTAAATTTTGATTCTATAATGGATATGCTGCTTTATTTTTGATGTATGAATAAAAAAAATAGTTGTAAAGTGTCTGTCATCCTTTATGAAGCTGTGTGCTTTGTTAGTTTTAATATGAAACTTCCAGCTTCCAAATTGTGTTGATTTTATTTAAAAAATCAATTAAAGGGCAACTATGATGAAAATCAACTTTAGTAAGCTGTTTAGACAGAACTGTGTAAAGGTATAGTGTGTCCACAGTCATATGGCTGGGTCAGTTGGCGTTTCTGTGTGGAGTTTGCATGTTCTCTCTGCATTCGTGTGGGTTTCCTCTGGGTGCTCCGGTTTCCCCGACAGTCCAAAGACATGCAGTACAGGTGAATTGGGTAGGCTAAATTGTCCGTAGTGTATGAGTGTGAATGAGTGTGTATGGATGTTTCCCAGAGATTGGTTGCAGCTGGAAGGGCATCCGCTGCGTAAAACATGTGCTGGATAAGTTGGCGGTTCATTCCGCTGTGGCAACCCCTGGTTAATAAAGGGACTAAGCCAAAAAGAAAATAAATGAATGAATGATATGGTATATAAGAATTGCACTCACCTGGGAAATAGAGGCAACTTGAATGGTTTGTGAGCACTATAAAGGGCACACAGCATGCCATATTATCTGATAACTGTAGGAAATAATTCCAAAAGGCAGTTGACTAAGTAAAGCCACAAAACAAAAATATGATTTATATGCCGAGCTTAGCGGATAATCAGCCGGAATCAGCTGAGGTGACGTGATGTTGACTAGCAAGACCTAACTGTCACTCAAGTGGCCACATCCTTAATTATGCAGACTTCACGAAGTAGAGCGGTAGGTTGCCGCTTGGGTTTTCCCCACCCACCAATTAAATGACAGGCACCATGTTTCTTCAAAAACATCTATATACGTGTTCTTCTTGCAACGAAACTGAGATTTAAATATCTGTTTCAACTCTTTGATTTTTATACAATTAAAACATTTTTAAAACACAGTATTTTTGTAATAAAGAGAGTAAAATCATCATGTAATTCTTAACCGCTATAATCAGCTGGGTCAGTTGTCATTTCTGTGTGGAGTTTGCATGTTTTCCCCGTGTTCACGTGGGTTTCCTCAGGGTGTTCCAGTTTCCCCCACAAGTCCAAAGACATGCGCTATAGGTGAATTGAATAAACTAAATTGGCCATAGTTTATGTGTGTGAATGCAATAGTGTATGGGTGTTTCCCAGTGTTGGGTTGTGGCTGGAAGGGCATTCACTGCGTAAAACACATGCTGGATAAGTTGGCGGTTCATTCCGAAAAGAAAATGAATGACTATTCAAAACAACTGTTTACATTTACATTTACATTCATCTATTTTGCAGACACTTTTGTCCGAACTTGCATTGCGTTCAACATATTCAACTTTCATCATAGCGTTCATTGGTATTGGTATTCACGAAAATGGTCTTGCCAGTGCCATAAAATTTTTGAGCTACAGGAATATTTTCTATATAGCAAATGTTTAAACTGGCTTTCAAGCTGCTGACATGATAACAAAAGCTTCATAAAGACAGAATAAAATGCACAAGTCTTCTGAAGCCAAACAATAGCTTTGTACAAGGAACCGACAGAAATTTAAGTCATCATTGATAATAGTCCATCTACCATTGCCATCAAATTTGGAAGGGAAGATTGTCTATGAAAGCCATCAAGAACATGGCATCCAAGTCATAATAGACTAGTGAGACGAGTTTGGAATGACATGAGGGTGAGAAAATAATGACAGATTTTGATTCTTAGGTAAAGCCGTCCTTATAAACAATCCTAGGATTTCAACGTAAACAGTGTAGACATGCTCACAAATTTTAGCGTGCAGTTCTTTTTGATCCTTTTAGATGCTTGCAATTTGAAAGCCACTTAATTCGTTCTCGTACCATTGTAAGCCGACGCCATAAAACACAAATGCAAGCAGCACTTAGGAGACATTACATCCAGCCACACTTTCCTGAAATGAATGCTTCAGAAAGGCTAAAAGCTTTTCTTTCTTCACATTACGGAAGAAAAAAACATTGAAAAAAGTTCCCAGTCTTACAGTAAAAGCATCAAATGTTGGTTCTGTTCAGTCCTGAAGACCAAGCAGGCGTTTGAGTTTTGGTCTTTCTGCAAGATTTGGTACAACTGGCCCTTCTTAGTCCATGAATGTGTAGTAGGATCATTTGCCTTTCTCTTTGGAGCACAAGAGATTGTCTGCAGCAATCGAGCCAGGATTTTAATAGGAAAGCGAGAAAGAATATTTAACAGACTTGGCCCAATGTTGAACTTCTCAGCATTTTGTCTTTTGGCAATGCAAATAAGGTACTTTCAGCAGCAAGATGGGAACTGTCACATTTTCTTACGCTGAAAGGTTTAAACGATATACTTTTATCTCTGTACTTTATGTGCATTGTGTTGAACATTATATTTAAAAATGTTCACTTATCAGGCACTATTGTATTCTCACTGACAGACTATCGCTCAGAATCTGATCTCAATGAGCTGCAGTGCTGGTAAAAAGGTGACATCAATCTATTTAGACAACTTATCAGTTTTCTTTGCTGTTAAAAAATGGAGGAAGAAGGTTTGTTTAGCAGTAGCAGTGCATTATGCATCATGTCATGAATTAAAATGTGGACAGTTCTGTGACAAATCATAAAAACACACATTTTCTTCCTTTTGCCTACACTGAACTAGGCAAAAAACGCAGCATTTTACATGAAACAGACTTCACCAACATTTATAGTCACTGCTGTAATCCCAGCTAGACAGGCCCACGTCACAAAAAACATTGATTGCCTTTATTATATTAATTGAGAATATTTGCCTTTTTGTAATAATAGATTTGATCGAATAGCTGAAAAAACAAACCTAAGTTAGGTCAAATCTCAATTTTATCTCTACGTCCTTCCAATTCCCCCTGTATCACGTTTAGGTAAAGGGGTAGGGGTGTCTCGATTCTCTTTGGTGGGAGGTTTAGGGGTAGGGGAAGTGCCAGTTACCCCTTAAAATGAACATTTTGGGGACTACACTACACATTTCCCAGAATATTCCAGCCGCAACAGCAACATGGCTGCTCAAGCATGCAAGGAGATCCACAAATGAAAGTACTTTTTGCGATAATAAATATTGTTACTAAAAATTATCATCTTTTTTTATTCATAACAGTGTTTATGTTTTGTGGTCACGCTCTTCATGTCACGTCTCAGAAATGTTGCTGGAAATGGCCCCATACTGTCCTTTCACACCGAAGGTGGCGGGAGTGTCAAAGTTTGCTCTTGCCACCCTGGCAACAATGATGTCTGCCTTCACAGCTCCAGTGGTGAGAGCGACAAAATTTGCTACTTTGATCTCGTATTTAAAGGAGCTGTTGCAGCATATCAGCAAATCAGTTACATTCCCGCATAAAAACATGCGGGTAACACTTTATAATAACTACACACTCTACATTAATACATTTTAGTAAGCAGTTTATAACTAAAGCTACAAATGCTGTATTCTTGACTTATAAGCACATTTATAATGTGCTTAATAATTGTATTTTCATACTTTGTTAATGATTTATTTTTCATTACTAAATTAAGTATTGTATTATTTACAAAATAGTTAATAAATTAATATAAATTAATACTTTATTAATTTCAATTCACCTTATCTAAAATAAAATTACTGTACAGTTTAAACATTGCATCCTATTATATTGTTAAATTATTATATTGTTGTTGTTGTTTTATCCAATTTTATGTCGTATTTTGACACTCCTGTTATTCAGCAATGTTTAAACTTTACAGTAATTTTACTTTTTAGAAAAGATTGCAACGATTATTGTTCATTTGATACCAAGCCTTTAATTTTCATTTATAAGGGCTTTATAAAGCATAAATTTGTGACCACACTTTAGATTAGGTCACAAAACTGCATAAAGTTGAGGTAATAAAGCATTTATTAACATATGTAGTAACCATTACTATATGCCATGAATTATAAAATATATGAATGTTAATTTCAATAGTTTATTAATCATTTACTAACTCATTCTGAATGATTTTAAAAACCATCAACTATTCTTATATACAAATGGGTTGTAACTAATGCAATACTTAATTTAGTAATAAAAAATCAACCAGTCACAAATTATGAACGTACAGTTATTAAGCACATTATAAATGTGGTTATAAGTCAAGAATACATCATTTGTAGCTGGAATTATAAACTGCTTACTATTGTCTAATAATGTAGAGGTAATGCTAAACAAAGAATGAATTCACTAGATGCTAATGCATAATAAATGATTCATAGTGTGTAGTTATTATAAAGTGTTACCAAACATGCTTTCTAGAGTGAAAATTTTGCTCACTTTTTATCAAATTTATTTAACAATGGAAGATTAAGTTGTTGCGTGTGGTGTGGCTTTGCTCCGCTCATCCAATATGTGTCCATATGTTCGAAATATTCTGAAGTCGGTTTAGTAACCATGAGATTACTACTTTTTTAAAGAAAAAAAAATATATTTAACATCAATGCACATCAGTAAATTGCCAGTAACTTTTTTTTGTCCCTGTAGGAAAACATTGTAAATAACTGGAAATCTGGCGACCACAATAATCAAACCCTTGGGAGCAACTGAGCTCGGAACCAAAGTTTGCAGGACTGTGTTTTCTGGAATCCTATCAATCGGTACACTTCTGCATTTCGATTGCTTGCCGCCGAGTGCATCATAGCTTATTACCATAAAGTTGACTTCACTTGATTTCAACACTCCTTGATGTCCACACCGGCAAAGACGTGCTGCGCCGCTCATCGCGTCACATTGAAAATGAATGACTTTAGATTAGATTTTTTTTTTTTTTTTAGATTCAACTTTATTGTCATCACACATGTACAAGTACAAGGAAACGAAATGCAGTTTAGGTCTAACCAGGAGTGCAATAGCAGCAAGTGCAGGATACAGGTATAAGTTATAAAGTGCAGTTATAGAAAAATTATGGTGATATTTACAAATGGATGTACTATCAACATTATATACAGGTTGTGTTAGCTATGAACAGAGATTTACAATAGATGGATAAATGTACAGGTTGCTATTAATAATCAGAAGTGTGCAGATAGATAAACATAATTACAAATGTATATGTACAGTGGGTGTGTACAGTTCAAATAAATGAATCAGTGCAATGAATATGTGCAATTTTTAAATGTGCAAATGTTAAGTAGTGCAGTGATTATGATGAGTCTGAGTTATGAGGAGAGGAGAGTGGGGTGTATTAGGGGGGCAAAAAGTCAGTGGGGAGCAGAGTTCAAGAGGGAGACAGCTCTGGGGAAAAAGCTGTTCTTTAGTCTGCTGGTTTTTGTCCGGGGGAGCCTGAAGCGCCTGCCAGAAGGCAGGAGAGAAAACAGTCTGTGAGCAGGGTGAGAGGATCATCATTGTTGCTGATTAGACCAATCACTGTGGTGTCATCTGCAAATTTGATGATGGCGTTGGATCTGTTCACAGGCCTACAGTCGATGGTGAAAAGGGAGTAGAGGAAAGGGCTCAGCACACAGCCCTGTGGTACACCAGTGTTGAGTGTGACGGTGGTGGAGCAAATGTGGTCTGATCTAACATTCTGAGGCCTGTTAGTCAGAAAGTCCATAACCCAGTTACAGAGAGACGTGTCTATATCCAGGTCTCTAAGTTTGATCATTAACTTAGAGGGTATGACAGTGTTGAATGCTGAGCTGAAGTCAACAAACAGCATTCGTGCGTATGTGTTTTTATTGTCCAGGTGTGTGAGTACAGAGTGCAGCGCTATGGAGACTGCATCTTCTGTGCTCCTGTTGCCACGGTAGGCAAACTGATGTGGGTCCAGTGTGGATGGCAGAGAGTCTTTCAGATGTGCCAGGACCAACCGCTCGAAGCACTTCATGATGATGGGTGTGAGTGCTACCGGGCGGTAGTCATTCAGGCATGTTGGGCTGGAGTGTTTCGGCACTGGCACAATAGAGGTGGTTTTAAAGCATGTTGGCACAACTGCTAGGTTAAGGGACAGGTTGAAAATGTCTGTGAATACCCCAGCGAGCTGTTCTGCACATGCTTTGAGGACACGCCCAGGAATACCGTCTGGTCCAGCAGCCTTACGCACATTGATCCGACTCAGTGCGGTGTAGACTTCTGAGGAGGTGAGTGTAATGGGTGAGTGGTCGGTTGAGGAAGTGATCCTGATGTAGGGTTCATTATTGTCTCTTTCAAAGCGGGCATAAAAGTCATTAAGCTCGTTCAGGAAGGAGACATTTGTGGCTGTGGGTGTGGAATGGCTGGGTTTGTAGTTGCTGATGCCCTGTATGCCCTGCCACATGCGCCGAGGATCAAAGTTGGAAAAGTGCTCCTCTAGCTTTAGCTTGTAGCAGTGCTTGGCCTTTTTGATGCCCCTCTTCAGATTAGCCCTGGAAGTGCTGTAGGCCTGTGCATCCCCTGATCTGAAGGCAGTGTTGCGTGCCTTCAGCAGGAGGCGCACCTCCTTGTTCATCCATGGCTTTTGATTTGGGTATGTGGTGATCTGTTTCTGGGTTGTTACACTGTCAATGGTGGTGTTGATGTATTCCAGAACAGAGGAAGTGTAGCTGTTAATGTCTGTGTGAGAGCCACATGTGGCCTGGGAAGCAAACATACTCCAGTCTGTGTGTTGAAACCTGTCCTGGAGTGTGGAGTCTACCCCCGCTGGCCACACTTTGATGGTCCTCACTGATGGCTTCACACGGTTGATGAGGGGTGAGTATCGGGGGGTGAGGAACAAAGAAAGGTGATCTGATTGACCCAGGTGGGGGAGGGGGGTAACAGCATAGGCTTCAGCCATGTTTGTGTACACCTGGTCCAAAGTCTTGTTTCCCCGTGTGTGACAGAAAATGTTTTGATAGAATTTGGGGAGCACTGTCTTTAAGTTTGAGTGATTAAAATCCCCCGCAACAATAAAAGCAGCCTCCGGGTGAGCAGTCTGTTGTTTGCTGATGGCTGCATGAAGTTCATTCATAGCAAGCTTTGCATCAGCATCGGGTGGAATGTAAGCAGCGATTATAAAGGTGGAGGTGAACTCCCGTGGCAGATAAAACGGTCTGCATTTGACCATCAGAAATTCCAGGTTAACAGAGCAATGTCTCCCAACGATGACAGAGTTTGTGCACCACGCTTTGTTAATATAAATGCATAATCCTCCGCCTCGGGTCTTACCGGAGTCATCCGCTGCTCTGTCTGCTCGGAATGTCTGATGCTCAGTTAAAGATACAGCGTTGTCTGGTATCCCGCTGTTTAGCCATGTTTCTGTGAAAATCATGACATTACAGTTCCATAATCTTTTGCTGTGGTTGATGCGCAGTCTAATCTCATCCATTTTGTTCACCAGGGACCGTACATTGGCGAGGAAGATGCTGGGTAAAGAGAGCCGGTGTGGTGTTAGCTTTAGCTTAGCTCTTAGCCCGCCGCGCTTCCCCCGCCTTTGTTTACGTTCGCGTCGCCGTCTCCGAGCTCTTCTGCCCGGCCGGACAGAGCGCTCAGCCTCGGGTGTCCTGGCGATCTCTGGGATGAGTCGTAGATTGCTGATAAAACTGTCCGAAATGCACAAACCAATATCCAAGATCTCCTGTCGGGTGTACGATGTAAAGGCATTACTGTTCTGCACGAACAGACCCGAAATGAGCAGGAAAAATACTGCAAAATTGCAGAAACTGGAGAGACGCCGAGCCTTGCGATGTGTACGCGCCGCCATCTTGGTCTTCCAGTTACTTTGATGCTCTCGTCGCTTTCAGTGTGAACACACAGTTATAATCAAAGCTACTCGATAATCCTACAACATATTTTCAATTGTGATACCCTACGACTTGACAGAGCATTGTCAGAAAAGTGAAGTGGCTGTGAGTTTGCTCTTTACAGCATTACTGGTATAATGCTAATGTTGATTTCCTGTGTTTGCATTCATGAATATGAGCACTCTGTTAATACACAGTACAGTTTCAATCTTTTGCAACATGATGCACCATGTACTGTATGTTCTGTATGAAGCGGACACCTGAGAAAACCCAGAATCTCATATGTTTTCAAGCTGAAAATGAACAGCGTGAACAGGTCACAATACAGTCAAAACAACTTTGTGAGTGAATAATCTGTTAAACGTTACTGTGCTTGCACCTTTTGGAATGACTACCGCAGATTACATTGTTACATTTTGTGTGATGTATGAGCTAGCAATGACTTTATTATGACTTTATGCGATTATTGTAATTCCTACCCATTCACAAACCATTTCAATGGCCAAGGGGAAGGTGTGGAGTGAGGGTAGGAGTATAAAATAGAATTGGAATAGGACCTTAATGTATTTTTAACAAAAAATCTTGAACTGTATTTATGAAACAATACACTGAGGTAAATATATTTTGTGTTCTTTGTCATTCTAACTGTCATCTGACAACCAAAGTTGTGATTTGGAGATATTGAACTCTGTGAAGAAACTACAAGGATACTTATAGAAAGGATTCTTTGGAAAATTCATATTTTATTAATATTGATTTATTAAAACCTCAAACTTGAGGGATTTTCCTGGGATAACCAGAGTGACCTACAAAGCTAATAGAGTTAAATGAATGCACAGCTGTTTATAAAGACAAATGGCTATAATCATGTTTTCTGTTAAATGATGAATTAAATTGAGCTTTGTTTATACCAAACCCTATCTCCCCCCATTCACCCCACCTTAGAATATTGAATTTGTTGTGTAGGACTATTCCATTGTACTTTAGCATCTTCCATCTTTCACATTGTGCGCTCAAATTCTCAATTTCTCTCTTTTTTTTCCAAACAAAGTGTGACTTCTACAAAAATGCTGTGGATTACTTTAATGCAAGCTGTGTATCAGTACGCTGTGTTGTACAACATTATACTTGCCATGCAATCTACTCATTTAAAGTCCCCTGATGTTCTGTTATGTTCCCATTTTTTAATAAATGTTTTGACTTAAGTGATGTCTTAAATCCTGCTGAGTTGCCTATCTAGGCAACACTATTGGGAATCATACGCATGAAATGCACTAACGATGCACCTTGGGTTTGAGACGCAGTCATTGTCGTAATGGGATCATTAGTGCTTCCATAACAAGAACATGGACTTATCTGTGCGCAGAAATCCCAGCATCTGTTCCACAGTGGATGCCGTTTAAGTGATTCAATAAATTGTTTATTTATTCTTTTCCCAATGCTGTAGTACTGAAGAAGAGTGGCATGTATATGTTGTAAATGTTTTATTTTACGTGTTATTTCTTGCCGATTCCAGTCTCATTGACTGAATATACCCTCAAATGAGATGTATCTTTCGCTTGATAGGAGTGCAGATGATGTCTGTTTCATGCTGGCCAATGCCATTACTGAATCGTTTTCACAGGGCCACTGACTGAAATCTAACCTCAGATGGATTCAAATGCATTTTTAATGTCCGTTTTGCCCAAATGCGGTCTTATATGCCTCATAAGTTCAAATGCGTTGCTAACAGCCCTGCAAGCTACAGTCGAGTTTGAGGAATAGACATCATATAGTGGTGTTCATCATAAGGAAGGATTTTTTGCTAACGTTTTTCTGTCAGTTGTGATGGCTGCAACCAATCACGTTACTCTCCCTTCAGGCTCAACCTTAGACTGAACTATATCCACTTGTTTTGGACACTTCACTACACATTTAAGCTGCAAGATCAAAAATACAAATCCAATGAAATAAATCCTAATCCTGAAATTACTAACAGTACAATGAAGCTGCTGTGAGTAATTTCAGCTAAACTTCCACTATACTAGTCACTATGGACTCGAATGTAATATTTGTGTTTCATTGATTGGGGCTTGTTAAAGGGACAGTTCACTGTCTCATTTACTCACACTCAAGTGGTTCTAATGCTTTATGAAGTTCTTTCTTCTGTTGAATACAAAACAAGAGGTGAGGGATGTTTGAAACCAGCAGCCATTGACATCCCTAAAAGGAACACAAACACCATGGAAGTCAATGGCTGCTGCTTTCCAACATTCTTTGATGCGTCTTCTTTTGTGTTCAACAGAATAATTAAGCTTTGGTACAGTGGAAATGGCACTGTTTTCATTTTTCTCAATTTTGTTTACAATACTTTGACAGACTTCTCTCTTGTGACATATAAAGAACTTTTTTGAGTTAAGCTGCGTTCACACTATGAGCGACTCTCAGCGGAATACCGACAATTCATTTCAATGAAAAGTGAGTGACTTTCGACAACCTCAGTATACGTGAGCAACAGCAAAATGCAACAAAGTTGAAAATCCTTCAACTTTATGCAAATCAAGAGCAACTTTTTTTGATCGACAGCCAATAAGAGCATCAGTAGAGTCCGCACGATCCTCTTTCAGCTCCTGCAGCAGCCGGTTGTATTCTCTGTGCTGTAGACGTACATAGACCTTTGTTTGCTGCAGATAAATAGCTGCAATGACAGAACACACTTTTTATACAAAGACACTTAATCATCTTTGTAATAAAGTGTTTTACGTACTGATTCCATTTATAATTAGTGTTTTCTCTGAACAATGTTTACTTTCAGCAGCACGTAAACTCATTCGTTTTCTGTGAATATCTTCATAAACGTTACCTAAGCAACCTTAATCTTAACTCATTCAGATTTGCAGCGACTTTGTAGCTACAGCTCTGGGTGATGACCTGCTGCAAACGCAGGTTTGTGTTGCTGATAGAGGAACACGTGAGGTCTACTTGTACTCCTATTGACTGTCGCTCAAGAAAGTTGCTCTTCATTTGCATAAAGTTGATAGGTTCTCAACTTTGTCGCGCCGCTTGACACGCCCACCTGGTTGACAACTGTAACTGTCACTCGTGTAGATGGAGGTTACGTTGCATTGATAAAACTAAAATATTTGATTGCACTGAGAATGCCCTCAACATGTATAGATTTAAATGTCAATTGGCACAATAATCTGCTTATTGACTTTATTTAAACGGTGTATTACTATATCAGCGAAATCCAATTTTAATTGACCTCTGATTTGTCCATTGACATATTAGCAAAAAAAAAATCGAATTTGAATGCTTATGCATTTATTGATTAAAACACATTTGCAGTATTTGCAACTGGCAGTTATACAGATATCCAGCCTAATGTGGGCCACAGCAAGTGTTTCTAAATAACAGAATCAGAAAAACATGTTTTGTTTTGAGATTGTATGAGATTGTTCTTTATGTAGGTCTTAAAAGAAGTCTTTTTTTTGTTGTTGCACCATTTTGTGTATGTTATTCTATTTACACATTCTTCCGTTCTGTTATTTGGCATTTTTGTGGTGTGGAGGTAAAATGGGATATGTCTAATATAAACTGTTATATAGCTTAGTCAGGGCAATGGAGATTGTGACACAGGTCAAGAGGTCAGAGTTCATTATAGAGGGAGTAACAGGTGGTATGCTGCTATTTGAGAAATGCTGAGTACTAATCATTGTACTGTACACGAAAGCAATCATTCCTATCTAGACAAGGTTGTTTTTTTTTTATTATGTTACTGTTGGCTGATTCTTTATTTCATAATATAATGTGTTTTCAGAACGATGCTCTCGATATTAATCTTTAAATCTAAGCATTCACAAAGCAAAGTGATGAAAGGGTGCACTCATGATTTTTGACGTTTCAATTACAGATCTGAATAAAACCTCAATGTGTGACTGAAGATTTGAAACACAAGAAAACAACAGTTTGCCTGAATGCACATGATGGGTGCTTAATTATTACTTTATGTCTTTTATAAATTTAATTTCAAAGTTTGAAAGCTAAACGCTGCAACAGCTTTTTTTTTTTTTTTTACTTTAACATCTTTCGAAATGTATATAAGCTGCCAATTAACAAATATTTTTACAATGCAGAATAGATTTGAAGTTGGGATAAATATCTGCTTATTTAAAGGGATAGTAAACCCAAATATGATAGTTCACCCCAAATGATAGTTCACCCTAGGGCTGGGCGATAAATCGATTTTAACGATTATTTTGAGTGTGAAGTTTATATTAATTTGTTTGAATGGAAATCCGTTTTCAGCCTTACACGGGACACTCCCCTCTGGGTTCCTGCAGTTGCCACCGCATTTGTCCTAGAAACATACAAACAACATGACAGCAGCGAGCAGGGAGGATTTTGGAGAAACATTACGCTCTTTGTCATTCATTCTTTCTTATTTTTCGGTTTAGTCTCTTTATTAATCAGGGGTCACCACAGCGGAATAAACCGCCAACTCATCCAGCATAAACTCACGCCAACACGGGGAGAACATGCAAACTCCACATAGAAATGCAAGCTTTTTTCAGACATTCTTCAATCTTCTTTTGTGTTAAACAGAAGAAAGAAACTAAGACAGTTTTGGAACAAGTGGAGTATGAGTAAATGATGGCAGAGTTTAAACTATGTCTTTAAGTTTGTACAATACCAAATTGCAATTCAGAAAGCAGAATAACAAATGTAATAGATTCAGATCGTTAAAGTAATCCAACATAAATATATAAATATGTATATATATATATATATATATATATATATATATATATATATATATATTTTTTTTTTTTTATTTATTTTTTTTTTTCCAGTGAAGTTCCAGTGGAATTACACCCACCAAGCCTTTAGCAAGTTGACTTTTGGCAATAAAAAAAGAGTTATGTTATATTTGTATTCTTACAAAGGTACTTTAGGGTAGAATTTACAGGGGGTTGGGTGGTATTCATGAAAATTTTAATGGAATATGCATTTCTGGAATATATTTTGAGAAGTCATGCCAATCATAACAATGAATAATAGTTGTTTGACTTAGCTATCCACCTATAAAATGGCATTTTAATGGTATCACTCCAGAGTAATCTCTGTGATATGTAACAAAATATTTACATTAATATTTTTTAAACGTTCAAAGAAATGACATGACTTGAAAATGACTTGAAGTCATCAAAGCTAGTTTACAGTGATTTTTCTAATTTGTCTTATTATGTGAATCAAATTTGTGCATTGAACCATCTTGACAATTTATGAACTAAAAACACATAATAATTTGTTATAAAGACAAATATTTGAGCACCAACTGTTCTGTTTATAACTTGCTACATTACTGTATAACTTGTTGTGCCTTAACATGGTCTGAATATGATTGTTTGATGTTTTATGTTTAATCTTTAATCTTTATTACAACATACTGTATAAGGCGACAAGGTGCATGTTCTCCCATTGTTTGCATGGGTTTCCTATGGGTGCTCCGGTTTTTTCCACTGTCCATGTGGTAAAAGACATGTGGTATAAGTGAACTGAATAAACTAAATTGGCCGTAGTGTATGTGTGCAAATGAGTATGTATGGATGTGTCCCAGTAAGGGTTTGCAGCTGAAAGGGCATCCGCTGTGTAAAACATATGCTGGATAAGCTGGTGGTTCATTCCGCTGTGGTAATCTCAGATGAATAAAGGGACTAAGCCAAAGGAAAATGAATAAATGAATACTGTATACAGTGGAAAAAGTAAGAAAAACCTTGTTATAGCTTGAGGTGCATAGCTTCTCTAAATAGCAACATAGATGTATGTGTATACAGCTGGCTAATGATACGTCTGATATTTTGGTTCTTTTAAAAGATGCTTATTGTGATGATTTTGAGCTTGTTTTGAGAAATGCACACTTGACATTGCATGAGGATCTGGCAAGAGTGTGTCTGTAGAGAATGTCATGCTTGCTGAGATTGTTAAAAGAACTATAGGAAATCTGCAGAATATGCTTATATGGAAATGTTAGCGTGTGTTTTATGCAAATGAAGGACCTTGTGTGTGTAGCCGCTTATTTAAAATATTCCAAATTCATAAACATTAGAAAGAGGTTAAGAATTACAAATATATCTGCATGTGTTGTGAAGTAGCTGGAAAGGGTTCTTAAAAATTTCAAACGTGTGTCTACCTTATATAACTTACAGAACTTAACACAATTATTAAGGATTTAAACCCAACATTTTTGTTTTGTGTTTTAGAGAAATGTTAAAGTCTCTTTGCAGTTTAGTTTTAGCACTTTAAATGTTTTTAATCACTTTATTTTAATGTGTGCTTTCTACAGTGTATTAATTTAATTTTAATTAATTACTACATGCTTAAATACAAATAAATATAACTTATATTATACATACATGGCATATTTAAATATATATGATTATAACACCATTACCTTTTTGGTATTTGGTATTTTATTAGTTTCTGTGTTCGCCACTTTCCGTATGTTTCACTATAGTAGTAAATGCTAAAAATGACAAGTAGAAATATTGAAATTAATTAGTCTTGTACGATTAAGGCTGATTTTGAGGAGGAGATTAATTGTCTTTGTATCATAATGGCAATTCATATTATGTATTGTCTGTGCATGTACTTTAATAAAGAATATTTTTAGACTTTGGCTTGAGGGTGACGCGGTGGTGCAGTAGGTAGCGCTGCCACTTCACAGCAAGAAGGTGGTTCGAGCCTTGGCTGGGTCAGTTGGCATTTCTGTATGGAGTTTCCTTGTTCTCCCCATGATCGCGTGGGTTTCCTCGTGGGACTGTGGGTGCTCCTGTTTCCCCCACAAGTCCAAAGACATGTGGTAAGCTTAAATTGTCCGTGGTGTATGTGTGTGAAAGAGTGTGTATAGATGTTTCCCAATGATGGGTTGCAGCTAAAAGGGCATCCGCTGCATAAAACATATGCTGGATAAGTTGCTGACGGTTCATTCCGCTGTGGTGACCCCAGATTAATAAAGGGACTAAGCAAAAAAGAAAATAAATGCATGAATGAATGAATGAATGAATGACTTTGGCTTGGCTGCGTATTTAAAAGGTTAGTAATGTGCTGTTAATGTAACACAAACCATATTCCTGTGACATGCTAATACTGTGAAAATTCTGCAAGATGATAGGACTGCTTTATAAAACAGATTTCAAACCATGTTTTTGAGACTGCTATTTTTTTTTTAACAAAGTGGGAGACTGAATGTGAGGAAAAGGAAAAGTTTGTCCAGTGATTCCAAACTGAATAACGTAACCTCTATAAACTCAAGGCCATTCGAATATCAGTATTGTCGACTCATTTGGAGTTAGAGGGTTCTTTGTCATTGCTGAGGAAGTCAATACATTTTTTACTTCTTATGGCGTGGAGAAAATCTTTGCTTTCCCCATATGTACAATCTGCAGTTTGGAAGGGTATGTAAAAGAATACTCTATTTCCCAATCTCTCAACGATTTCTTGACCTCTGCATAAGCTTTCCGTGCATTCTGCAGCTTTATGCTGAAGTCAGGAAAAAAGTGGATATGTCGGTTTTCAAAGCATACCTCCTTTCATTCTTTTGCAAGTTGCAGGATTTTCTGTTTGTCTCTGAAATTCAGGAGTTTAGCTACGGTTACCCTTAGAGTCATTCTGCTGGGTGAGATATTTCCTGTTTTGTGCACTCAATTATCAGAGGAGCTGGGAAGGTTTTGGCACAAAGGAGTTCAAGGATGAAGCATTCCAGAAACCAAACCGTATCACCTCCATCTGATTTTTCCAGCAGGTTAACAATGCGCATGTTAGATCTCCTGCTTCTCTTCTCCAAGTCTTGCACTTTATCTTTTAGATAGGAGATATCCTTCTCCATGCTGTTGACTGTTGAGCGATTATTTATGTCATCTTCTGTGACACTCTAGTTTCTATCTCAGTCATCTGTTTAGATAATGTTGACATAGATGATTCATTTGGCCAATTTGTTCGCCGACTTCTTTTTTTTGCTGCCTTTAATTTCCTACCACAAAGTCTGCAACAATATTTCATCTCCCATATTCTCCGCCATTTTGTCTAACGTTTTGAAATGGCTCGTTTCGGCAATGCTAGAAACTGGTCGTGGTTTACTTCGACGTGTTCCACCATAAACAATATTGACTTTTTGATGTCTTGATAAAGTCGATATTCTGTCAGTAAGGGAAATTAATGAAGTGAAGCTTGCTACAGCACGTTTATCCTCACGGCCTACATCACTTGACTCCCATACTGCAATTATGACAAAAATTATGTTGTACATGGATAGTGTAATGAAGCTGCTGACAACAAGGGGTGGATTCAAATGCAGCTTTTATTAGAACGGTCAGGCAGGCAAGGTTCAAATAGGGACAGATGGTAGCATGAAGATAATCTACAAGAGCAGTCAGTATAACAGGTAAACTGTCGAGGCAGGTGGCAAAACACACATAAACCATATAAACAAACAAGGGTCAAAGCATGGTTAGACTAAAAATGGAAACAATTGGTAATGCTCACTACAGGGAAACAAGACTCAGCACTGGATAAGTGTGAGCGGTGTGTGTATATATATGGTCCATGTATTCAGACTTGAGCTTCAGCTGTGTGTGTGTAATCAAGAGGTGAACTAAATCAGGTGTGTGACTGCAGGCCACGATAGGATTTGTAGTTTGGTAGAATGACAATGACAGTAGAATGACAGTGCTGCTGCAAGTGCAACACTGCTGGTGTTGTCTTTTAAGCAAATTTAAAATTACCAAATAAAAAAAAAGCACATTAGAAACCTTATATTTTACACTTGCATCTTTAAGTAATGTTTTTTTTAAAATACAACATATTTGTAACCTTATTGTTAAGTGATGAACTTAACAGTTAAGGATCATTTTATTCTTCAGAATGTTTCAAGAATCTAATTCCAGATGCTTATCTAGGTTGATTTAAAGCTTCTCCAAAACACCATGTGGCTTCACATATTGTGGAAAATATGTGAAACAAAATAATCTTTTTGACAGATGCTGCAAGTTTGAAATTACTTAGTATATGATACGACAAGTGGCACAGCGAACTGCGCTGTGTGAAGACAAATTACTAAGATAATGCTATTGTTTTAGAGAAACAAATCTATTTTTAAATAAAAATGCTAAAAGCAGTTTCAAGCAAAGTAAAAATATAAAGTAAATATTTATGCCTGGCTAATAAACTTATTCATTATTGGCAGCTGAATTTAAGAAAGATATTATGTTGTAGTGCCAGTTCTTGAATCAAATTGCCCCAAGCAACTTCCAATATTAAATTATTAAATATGTTGTGCATTTTGTTTTGTTTTTTGGTTTTGTTTTCTTTCTAGTTTAGATTGCATTCTCTAAAACATTTACTGGTGCTGGTAGAAAATATTTTGATGTTTTTTTTTATTATTACTTCTTTTAATTCTTTATTTTCATTTACTTACTTATGCCGAGTTCGGACCGCATGATTTTAGCCCTGATTTTGACTCGCCGACAGGTTTTGAGAAATCGCCGACAAATGCCTGAAATCACAGGCAAGTCGATGCTCGTTCACGTGAGTGACAATCACACAGTGTGAACTATCAAGGATACGATATGAGAGAATCGCCGATGAATCGCCGACACCTGTGAGATATTTGGCATGCTAAATATCTGGATCTGTCTGCGATTCAAATCATGCTGTGTGAATGTGTTCTGATTGAAAATAACATTCACGGTCACCTACAATCAATAAGAGAGCAGCATTCATTCTTATGGGTACCTGCAGGCCAGCGGGAGGCTGGGGGAGAAGTTAAAAGCGCTCATTTTCAGTTTACTTGGTCCCAAGAAATGGAGGAAAAACTAGTGTAAATTTGGCAGGAGCACCCATGTCTGTTTGACGTGACATCTGATCAATATCACAATCAGGTCGAGAGCAAAAAAAAGTTGAGGAGAGATTGTTAATTCCTGTTAATTATTGTTTAATAAAAAGCCAGGTGAGCAACAAAAGTTTCTAAAGCTAAAGCCTTCTGTTTACATTATGTAGTTAATAGCGAAAAATATATTACGTGACCTTGCGTTGTTTCCATGTCACTTCTCGCATTTGTTTGGTTGTAAGACGTAGTTTGGACAAAGTTGTCTGTGATTTTTCCTATTTTAAAGTCATGCAGTATAAACTCTCCTTTCGCCGATCCATCCTACAGTGTAAACACTGCACCGACAGAACGCTAGACAAGATAGTCATGCAGTGTGAAAACATCTGTGACACGACTACTTTGAAAATCATGCAGTCTGAACTCGGCATTACTTAGAGACCCAGAGCTGTTACTTAAAGATATCCCAGTCTTCCTTAATGTCCAAGCCCAGCTAAGTCTGTTTTGTTTTCCTTACAGGGTGCCGTCAGTGGGAGATTGAGTGTCTGGTTAGCACATAATGTTCAAGGACTACAGATCTGGCCGAGCTGTAGGTGAGTTGATATGCATTCTGCTGATGGAAGCTCTGCCTGCTTGATGTACCATCAGAGATCCTTTAAGCTTCTCATTCACAGTCCGAGGGTAGATCTCACAGCAAAAAAAAAAAAAAAAAAACATTTGTTGGCAAGATCTCAGCTGCGCACCTGATAAGGCTGTCAGTGTCCCCACGAGAGGCTGCTTCTCAATAATAAGAGGTTTCTCTTCGAGTTCGCTGGCATTTATTCTGTCACGAACAGGTGGAAACGTCAGCTGGATGGCCTCCATCACTTTTTAATTCTTGTTTGCGCTTTCTAAATGACAGGAAGTTTAGATTTCCGAGCTCACCAAAACCCTTTATCAAGTTCTGAGAGATTAAACTGAAAGGTGAGGCTGATACTGCTTCAGATGTGTTTCACCAGCCAAGAAAAAAAGTATAGAGTTAGTCTGATATTGGAGAGTATAAATAGCCTCAATATTTATGCCAGTGAAGGGCAAGTGCATTTCAAGAGGATAAATCACTAAATCAGGGTTTATGTATGAAATGCCAGGTGGCCAGATGGACATTCTGTTCAATCTCTTGTGTAAACCCTGTATGAACTGTCTTTTTTTCTGTGAGATAAGAGCTTTGGGTTTGTTAAACCAGGTTGTTTTAATAAGTTTTGTGCTACATTAAAAAAAAAAAAGTGTTAACTCTTAACTCTGTTGTCTAACATTCGGAAGAATAAATGTTACAGATCAAATCCTGACATGAGAAATGATCCAAGATGGAGCTGGAGGATATTAGAAAATTTCAGACATTGCGCTATATTGTATTTCTGCAGTATGTATTGCCATATAAATACAATTTCAGCAGATGGCTTTAACAGCTCTACTTGGAAGGAATTTATTAATTTAGATTGATTAGGGTGTCTATGGAGGGGATTGAATCATTTGCATAAAATATAATAAACACATATTAAACACACATTGATAAATTGGTAAATAAAACCGAGCAAAGAAACAAATGACATAAAGAGTGCTTTAATTTTTCTTGGGAGTCTTTGAATAAGCAAATGTAAATCAACACTGCAGTCTTTATCATATTAATAATTCTATAAAATTAATCTTTATTAAAGTTGCAAACAATACGACTTCTTGATCCTAAATGCTTTATTCTGTAATGCTTATACAGTCACAGGCCTTAATTTATATGTTTTTTACTCTATTATGATTGCACTTTGCAGTGACTCCAAAAATGTCATGTATTCTGAACTGTGGCTTCTGGTCAACAGTAATACCAACACAACATTGCACATACATCAATGTGACTATTACGAATGCATACATTGGAATATCTATGCTGAAATATATTGTGCAGCCCTAATCCAAGACACTGTGAGTGAAGGAAAGTCTTTAATTTCTAGAATGCATGTGGAATATGAGTATTCATCCTTCCTTATTAGTTTCTGTGTGGTCTGTGCTGGTTGGTTGGCTGGCTCGTGTTGAATTTAGAGTCAGATGTCCGGACTGTCACACAGCTCTGCCCTTCCCACAGGTGACGTGACCGCTTTACATTGCACAATCCTGCTGCAGCTGTATTGGGGGTACATTGCCTCATTTGCACAGGAGCTTTTTTTTCCACATTCCCCTTATCTTGGCCAGCGCAGGGCAATATGTTGACTGATGGCTTCCTGTTTTCCAAAATCAAGGACAGCCAATCCAGGAATGTGTTTTAGTGCTTGCTCATGACATCATGCCAGCCGGAAATGCCAGTAATACCTGTCAGTTATGAAAAGACAACTAAGCATACAAACTACAGTAGTAGTTTATATGGAGCCAGATCAGTCTCAAAAATAATACATTTACAAAATAAAATTCATACATCCACAACACAAGTCACACTTACAAAATCCAGTTTGTACGTTCAAAACACAATTCGTAAATACATAAAATCCTATTCATAGATTCAAATCACGATCCAATAAATACACAAATCCAATTCGTAAATTCAAAACACGATTAATAAATACACAAATCCAATTTGTAAATTCAAAACATGATTCATAAAAACACAAATCCAATTCATGATTCCAATACACAATTAATAAATGCACAAATCCAATTCGTTAATTCTAATTATGATTCATAAATACACATCCAATTTGTAAATTCAAAACACAAACAATGAATACTCAAAATCCAATTTGTATATTCAAAACACAATTCAAAAATACACAAATCCAATTCGTAAATTCAAAACACGATTAATAAATACACAAATCTAGTTCGTAAATTCAAAACACGATTAATAAATACACAAATCCAATATGTAAATTTGAAACACTATTCAGAAATACACAAATCCAATTCATAAATTCAAAGCACAATTCATAAATACACAAATCAAATTCATAAAATCAAAACACGATTTAAAAGTACACTAATTCAATTTGTAAATTAAAAACACGATTCATAAATGCACAAATCCAATTTGTAGATTCCAAACGCAATTAAAAAAATGCACAAATCCAATTTGTAAATTCAAAATGCATTTCGTAAATAAACAAATCCATTTCGTAAATTCAAAACACGATTCAAAAATACACAAATCCTATTCATTTGATGAAAATGTTTATGATTTTTACTTGTTATTTTACAAATTGTGTGTTGTATTTATGAATTGTGTTTTGAATTTACAAATTGGATTTTGTAAATGTGAATTGTGCTGTGCATGTATGAATTTTATTTTGTAAATGTATTATTTTTGAGAAAACATGTTGAAGGGAAAAAAAGCGTGTGAGTGAGTGAGTGTGAGTGAGTGAGTGTGAGTGAGTGTGAGTGAGTGTGAGTGAGTGTGAGTGAGTGAGTGAGTGAGTGAGTGAGTGAGTGTGTGTGTGTGTGTGTGTGTGTGTGTGTGTGTGTGTGTGTGTGTG
>CAIGQZ010000690.1:9957551-10063339 GCA_903798205.1 Danio tinwini | reverse complement strand
ATTTTTTTTATTATTATTTTTTTTCCTATAAAAAAGTAAAACAATTGTTAGGAGAGAGAAGTGGGGGATGACGGGGGAATAGTGTACAGTAATCAATGCATGGTCAAAGAAAGCTAAAAGGAATTAAGCTTCAAATGACCTTCTATTGCATGCTATGCAATGTGTCAAAGCCACTTTACAAGAATGAGAAAGATGAAGAAAAGGTCATCTTTGCTGAACATATTCCTTACAGTATATAAAGTAGTTGCAGAAGTGGTAGAATGCTTGTTCTAGTTAGTTCAAAACTGATTTAGTTCTGTTCAATGGGAATGGTACTATGCACATTTTCATTACCCTTCAATTTAGGCAAACTGAAATTGCAAATTTAAAAAATATGCTTAAAGTTTAAAAGGAAATTGTATGTTACTTATTAGGAAAGCTTTTTTTTAAATGACAGTCATACTGTATTTATTTGTAATTATACCAAAGCTCAAAGGTTTGAAATCAGTAAGACTCACTCTCAACAAATCATTATTATCAGTGGTTGTTTCTCAGTATGCATTCTTCAGCTTTCTTGAGTCCTAGTGTTCTCGTGTAACGTCATCATCAGCTGTCAAAGTTCAGTTCCAAAACTCAAGACCGCAAGATCGGAGGATGTGTGAAAGTTCCCGGACCTGTTCTTGATATAGAGGATGCAACGATGCAGACTTGAGAGCAAAACTCGTTCGAGAAGTCCCAAAAGTCATTGAATGTCATGAAGTCGGCTGAATAAAGTGGGTGGGAAGCGCAGCATTCTATACCTGTTTATTATTAGAGTTCAGAGATCTAACTTATTTATCTCAGGATTTTCCCTAAATGAAACGGTGAAAGTAAATATTAACATTAAAAAATCTTAATAAAGGCATATTAAGGGTGTTTATTTGCTGAAGATCATATGAAAATCTGTTTTATTTGTATTGTGAAAAGTATATTTGTAAGATTTTTGTACATGTTATATATAGGGAAATGGGAAAACAATAAATTGTTGTATGAACACTGTGATGTTTAAATAATTGTCCGATAAAGACACACAAAGGTCATGTGACCATCAGAAAGAACACAGCATCTCATTTCTCACAGGACACGTTCTGTGCTCTCGTGGTCACCCGAGTTCATTCTTCTAGGGTGACCTGGCAAGACCAGTCTTCAAAAGAACACAAGTCGGTTCTCTGCGTTCTTGGAACTGAGAGACAGCTGGTTAGTCATTTAATGGAGACTCACTCTAAACGGATCATTTGAATCAGTTAATCATTTAGGAGTATTTTTGAAATATTTAGAAGAATGTTGGAAATTGGTAGCCACAGACAAAACTGTAATATCACATAAAAGACGTGCAAATAAAGGAGCGTTTCCATCCAACAAGTCAAAGAACAAAATCGCCACTTCCTAATTAACTGGCGCCAAATATCAACTGTAATGCAGAATGTGCTGCAGTAGGCGAAGCTGCACCAACTTTTTTTTTTTAATAAATTACTTGTGCCTCAGAAGAGAGTCTGTCAGAAGACATGCGCAATGAACGCGTGGTGGCATTTAAAGGCGTGAGACTCGGAGCAAAGACGCTCTTGACAGTTCTGGAGGTGATTAATAGTATAAAAACAGTAATACTGGCATTTTAGAATGACCAAAACAACATTTTAGATGTTTAACAATATGGTCAGCCTGCTGGTTGATCCATTTAAACAGATTTTTATCATTACATGAACCCTCATAACAAAATCACATGACTTTTTTTTATGCGCATACTGGAATTTGTTTAGTAAAAGTGTATCCATTGTAGTTCATGTGCATCTTTTCTTATCAAATTAAAAGTTTATCCTACACTGTAAAAAAAATTAAAGTTGAGTTAACTTAAAATTTTAAACCAACTTTGAGTTTATTAAACTTCAGTGGCTGGTTTAAGTCAAGTATACTTTATGGAATAATTTGGCACAGCTTCAAACACTGAAGCTTAATAAACTCAAAATTTCTTTGCAGCCGGTTGTTTTAAAATTTTAAGTTAACTCAACTTTTTATTTTTTGAAAATATGGAGAAATAAAAATTTTATGTCTTCTCAAGTGAATATTTTACTTTCATTGAACAAACAGTTCCAAACATGCAGCTGAATCATTTTTATGAGTAAATTCAACTCTGAGCTCAAAAATATGTCCACCAAACTTACAATTTTAAACTGAGTTAACTATTTGTAAGTTGGATTTTTTTACAGTGTATTCAGTTATGCACATATGTTTTATGCACATTTTAAACATTTATGCGCATCTTGACATTTGACATTTTCATCAACCTTTTTATATCCAAATGAGCATAAAAATAGGTAGATAGAAACGTAGCTAATGGCTGCCAGTTTCCAAAATTCTTTAAAATATCATCTTTTGTATTCAGCAGAGAAAGAAACTGTTAGGTTTGAATTCACATGAGGTTTTGAACAAGTGGAGAATGAGTAAATGATGACAGAACTCTCCTTTTCAAATTCAGGTTTTCACCGCAGTTGACTGAATTAGCACTTGAACAGTTCTTGTAGTCATTTTTCAAGTAAAAGAGGACACTTTCATTACAATTGCACAACTTATTATTTTCAGGCAAATCCAAGAAAGTGAAATTGGATCCTGCCTGGAGTAATTCACACTGTTCCACCTCACTGCAGGTACGAATGGTTCAGGCAACTTTAAAAGAACTTTGCGCTTTTTCACACTAATATATCACAAATTCAGTGAGATTGACTGTAAGCCGAATTCACATATAGCACAGCCTCCCTCTCCTACAACTCTCAGTTGCCCTTTATTTTAAATGGCCATTTTGCTATTGCCTTAGACTTAAATAATGGAGATGCCAGAGGCTAGAGAGTTCAACTTTACACCTAGTTAATTGGTTTTGCGTAAGAAGTTGCAGGGCTCATGTTGGCCGTGAGATGAGGGACTCTGCTGCTGCTGAAATGCCCTAATCAGTCACTCTAAAAAAGCTGGAGGTCCCATTTGACTGTCTTTTAACTTGACACATGCAAGACAACCACAAAATTGCCATTTTTGCTTTTGGTATTCTGTGAATGAAAGCCTGCAATTAATTTAGTGCTTCTGTGCCTTGTCATTAAAGTCTTATTCCAGTGATTTCATTTATTAAGGTGCACAAAAACAACATCTGATTTAGTCTCTTAATTTGCTTCTCGAAATATGAGCTAAAATATAAGTAACCAAAAGACCAAATGGCTGCAATTCCACCTCTCTGCCTGCCAAAATACAAACCCAAAAGCCATTAAAAGTATTTTAACAGAGTCTCAGCACAAGACTTCTACAGCTCTCTGAGACCAGCCTGGTAAACTGGAACACTTTGTCCTGAAGTCCTTAAATGATATAGGGTGAGAATTCCTGCTGCTGTTTAGGTCTATCTTTTAAAGAGAAGTTAATTTTAGCTTTCCTAATGTGGCTTTTATTTGTCTAGTACATAGGAAGTTATAATGTTGACAAGAGCCCTTTTCACAAATACAGTACAGACCTTTTCTGGAAAATTACTAGTAATTGACTGTAAAGAGATCATGTGTGAAGAGACCCTTTTTTAAATACTGGAAAATTTGTTCCCTCTACTTTCTGGAATCAGCAGTTGTATTAGTACCATTTATTTGCCATAATTCTGCTGTATGTGGACGCTAAAGTAAAATAGTTCTGAAAAAGTTCAGAAGGTTACTGTTTGTTCAAACTATTTAAATTGAGCTGAAACAACACAAATGTTGAGATTTTTTTTGGGGGGGGGGCTACTTTTATTTTCAATCCAATTAAATTTGTAAAAACTAATAAGTTAACTTAATTCCTTTATGTTGTCCAAACACAAATCAATTGTGTGGAACCCAGCTTTTTTACAGCGCAGTCAAAACATTATGATGTCGATTATGCATTTAATACATGATGTTTATTAAATAAAAGCTTTTGAATCCTTTGTCCAGACTAATTTGGCTGCTGCTTGTTAATTGGACAATGCTTCCATGTTTCTTCTTACTGCCAACTATGCAAAAAAGATAGATAAAATGCTCATAATAAACCATTGTGAGTTTACCTGTAGGCATTGTCTACAGCTGTGTGCACACAAAGGAAAATGCAATTTGCCAACCAGGGAGTCAGTGTTCAGTACAAAACTAGTAATCTTTTGTTCTGCGGAGGGTCTCGCAAGTGGCAGCACATACTCAAATATACCTTTTGAACATGAAAAAGTGTTCCGTCCGCATCTTAGTTGTTCACGATTCTTTTCCATAGATTTATAGAATTTTATTAGTTCATCGCACAGACCTCTGTGTAGCCATACAGTATGTGTAAACATAACATTTTTCTCCTGTTGACCTTATTCTTTACAATCAAGTGGGTGCAGCCAATGGAATCTTTATGGCTCAAGATTTCCTGTCTCATTCACTTCCATTAATTCTTAGATGTTAAAAACTGCTCATTATGCTGCTTGATGTAAGAAACAGATTTTCTTTTACGTTATTCTACTTTTTATGTATAGTCGTGAACAAGTCGTTGACCATTTTCTGCCATTTATTACTCCTAGTCATTTCTCCCATACACAACTAAATCGGAAGTTCTAAGACAATTCCAAAAATGAGTGCACTTCCGCATTGCAAAATACTGTCAGTAGTTTATCATTTTGGTTTGTCTCAGGTACAAGCTTCATGAATGCGAAAAATTTAACCAAAAATTAAACCATCAACAAAAAGACTGACCCCCTTCATGTTTACAAATACTAGTGAGTAGTTTAAAGGTAATTTCAGGTTAATAATGTTTGAATTCACCAGTATTTTTGAATGGATGTGTAAATGGTGCTTTTCCAGGATAAAAAAATGAAACGTCCTTGCCTGTGTAAACGGGGCATTTTGGAATTTACAGGTAAAGTCGTTCAGGTAATATTATAGATATTTGCTGTTATTGTTTGACCAAACTTTTCCCCAAGCTTTTTGCTTTTGCAGTTTAAGCATCTACTTGACACAACCCAAATTGTGCTTCTAATATAAGTAAAACAATATCCCACTTTTATTTTTCTTCAGTGTTTAAAGAGCATCAGATACTGTCTTTCCAAACTAAAAATGAGCTTTAACTCTGTTACTGCTTATTAGTGCTGCAAAACAGGCCAAAAATAAAAAGTGAGAACAATATAAAAACATCTATCTATTATATTAATGAAATACCAACTGCTCCAAGCATCTGTTAGTTTAGACTGAAACAGACTGAAACAGCAACTACGGTTAAAGTACAGTTTTAAGTGGAAGTGCACATTGTTGTATTTGTAATACATTTATGCTAATTTTGTTGCACACATTAATATTTAGGGATGGCATGGTGGCTCAGTGGTTAGCTCTGTCGCCTTACAGCAGGGATGTCAAACTCAATTCCTGGAGGGCCGCACCCCTGCACAGTTTAGTTCCAACCCTAATTAAACACACCTGATCAAACTAATTCAGTCCTTTAGGCTTGTTTGAAACTGACCAGTAAGTGTGTTGAAGCAGGGTTGGAAATAAACTGTGCAGGGCTGCAGCCCTCCAGGAATTGAGTTTGACATCCCTGCCTTACAGCAAGAAGGTTGCTGGTTTGAGTCCCGGCTGGGCCAGTTGGCATTTCTGTGTGCATGCTCTTCCTGTATTTGCGTGGGTTTCCTCTGAGGGCTCTGGTTACCCCAACAGTCCAAAGACATGCACTATAGGTGAATTGAAAAAAACTAAATTGGTCGTAGTGCATATGTGTGAATGTGAGAGTGTATGGATGTTTCCTAGTACTCTGTTGCAGCTGGAAGGGCATCCGCTGTGTAAAACATATGCTGGATAAGTTGGTGGTTCATTCCGCTGTGGCGATCTCTGATGAATAAAGGGACTAAGCCGAAGGAAAATGAATTAATAAATGTTAATAATTTAAAATTAGATATAAACTGAATATGCCAATTATTAAAAATATATAAACTGTGGCAATTATTGTGGTGTATTTTCCTCAGATATACAAGACATTTTATTAGATGCGCACACATGCACACGCACGCGCACGCACACACAAAATCTATATTTATGCATTTGGTGGATACTTTTATCCAAAATGGCTTGCATTGCATCAGTTCATGCAATCCCAGGGAAGTGCCTTGCTCAACTGTTTGAGTTAAGCAATGCCTGCATTTTATGCCAGAATGTACTTGAAATTCTCTTTTTGACTGATTCTCAAAGCCATCAGAGTTCATATTTAGGTGCAACACCCCTTCATATACGTTATATACTTTTGGGATTGAAGTTATTGTGGCTTGCGCTTCTCTTTTCATCATCACAGTGATTCCTCACACCCTATAACGTACAGAAAAAAATAATGGCTTCATTTTTGTTTAACCAATAAAACTAATATTTTTCAGAATATCGAATGCTAATAAGAAAAATGTGTTGCATAATTCTTGACTAGAACCAGTAATTTTCTTCCACCTAATGCAGTATTTAACTATTTTTTGCTAGTGCTCATAAAATAAGCAAGTTGCTGAAAGCACATTGTTGTTTGAAATCAGGAAAAATGGAGTAGAATCAGTCCCTAAGCTTGGCATGAATTAAATAAGAGCACAGACCAGCTTTTAATCATTCTCTGTGAGGTGAGAAAATTCATTAGATGCCGCCTTGAGAAACTTTGGCCTGTTTTTATTGTGTTCACATTTTTAAAACATGAACACCATATGTGTGACTAACAGGAAATGGCTAATGAAAGAACATGCTTTTAAGACCGACAGAGAAAAACGTCAGTGTCACACAACAAGTCGCATTATTGTGGATATTCTGGGTGAAAATGCATGAAACTGTGTTTCCTGTTTTTCAGCCAAAGGCAAACCACTTCTGCCAGGGGCATCGCTGGCGTCCGTGAGAGGAAAGAACTAGCTCTCACCTTTGTAAAGGTGAATCATCTGTCAAACACCCACAGCTCCATTACCACCAAATAAATGATAGCCGCAGATGGAAACAAGGCAACACAGTAAGATCTTTCCCAAAGTCTGAACTTTAAATCAGCCAGATACTATCAAATTATCAGTGATAATTGTACCTGTTGGCTGCAGTTTAAAATATGATGAAGTTTGAGGGAAACCGTCTGTTCGATTCGAGTAAATGAAAGGAAAGTGCACTGCTCAGACACACTTTGATTGCTTTTATTGCGCTAATTTACAGATAAGAGCTGTGACTTGCAAGAATGCTCTTATGTGAACCATTCTCTTTAAAGAACTATTGTTTTTCACTTAGGCTTAATAACATATTATAGTAACATATCAAAGTCCACATTTCCAGTGCTTTTAATGTGTCACTTTGATGTTGTGATATGTAATTGCCTCGCAGCACAAATGACTCAGGCGCAGCTTTGGAATATTTCTACGCGACTAAAACAGCGCCATGCCACATTTATTTCCCTAATTGCATGAAAACTGTTTAAAACGAGGGCCCAAAACATAAAAATGCTCATTTTACCTCTGAAAAATCATCTTGACAGCTGTTTGTATCCCCTTCGGCTTTTCAATAGTCAGAGATAATTGTTAAGAATGGCAAAATAAACAGTTCATAATGAATATGCCAATGTTTTCAGCCATGCACATCAGAAGAATTCAAAAAGGAGAACGGCCACTGCCAGAAAGCATGGCGTCTATGAAACTGAGGAAATAAGGCAACTTTGTTTTAGGGTACATCGTGGCGGTGTGCCAAAACAAGCTAATTATATGTACACCCATCATCAAATGATATAAATAGACTACACTTGATCTACTTTAGATATATCAGTCATACACTGGACCGTCTAAATTCTTGACTTTGGTTTAATATGCTAATGCGTATAAATTACATAAAGTCTTAATTCCCCCCCCCCCGTTCATCAGGTTTAAGATAAACACAGCAGCTGCAGCAGGCCGCGGTTTCCACCCACACTCTTATCACGCTTTTATGAGACCGTTGTAATGTCAAATGCTGTGTTCATAACGCCGGTCTCCACTGCTCTCCTAACCGCGACGCTTGGTTAAACTGTAAATTCATGCTGAATGTGTTAAGACATCTGTTAAATGTTCTTAACTCTGAAAAGACACCCTGACTATGCTGTACAGCTCAGGCCTGAGAAATTGAGCTGTAAACATAGAGGTGTTAAATTTCATCTGAGATTCCAGCAAGCCAACGGATTATTTAATCTCTCCTGGACCCCCAACGCACTGCCAGTCATACAGTATGCACAGCTCGTAACACCTTGTTGCGCTCAAATTGTTCTGAGAAATTGGAAATCATATGGAAGAAAAACAGTTTAGGTATGGTTCTGGCTGCAAACTTTGCTTCATGGTTTCCTTTTTTTTTTTTAGATTTCCATTCCATATTTGAATAAGTAATTAAACAGTTAAGCCACAATAGTTTATTCTTTCATGACATCCCTTTGAAATCTCATTAAATGTGTTGGGATGTTTGAATAAGTGTTTGTTCTGACAGAACAGCAGATTTAGTTAAGCAGTTTCCTTGCCCACTGCAGTGAATGGTCCATACTTCTGCATTATTTAAGAGGCCTTCGGGTTTTAGTCTAGAGCCTGTTATGGATTATATATAGCAATTAGCCATTAAGTTTAACTGTTGCTCTGCTCCCTCTACTGGTGAAATAAATATAGTTTTAACTTGATTTTAGTAAGTTGTTGCCTTATATATAATCATTAAAAATGACGTTTTATAACAATGAATGAATGAATGGATGGATGGATGGATGGATGGATGGATGGATGGATGGATGAACAAATGGGAAATGTTCCATTACCCATGGTTAAAATTGTAAACTGAGAGTGTTTAATCTTACTGCAACAAGAAGGTATTTTATTGTAATGGTTTTTAGTGTGTTTTAGGAAATATTCAATCATAATTTAGTGGTTTTAAAGGGCTCGCTCAATTTCCTTCGGCTTATTTTCTTCTTTTTATCAGGTGTCGCCACAGGAGAATGAACCGCCAACACACTACAACAAATTACCAGACCCACCGGGCACAATAAAGTTTTCATTAAAACCAGTACAGTTCCCATTATAACCATTAAATCCACACACAAACAACTGTTTAAAAAACACTGCCTCAATAGAGATACATTACACCTCCCATTTCAATCACTGAATGTAAACCATTGATTTTATGAATGGGTTTCTCGCGCTCATTGTTCGAAGTAACAGTCGACCGCTTTCAAATGAGTCAGTCGTCAATTACTGTCAATCGCATGTAATAGACGTCGTTCGCTTTATAGAGATCGTGCTACAGTTCTGTCGCGTCGCGGACAGTGAAATCGTTATGTTAAGCGTTACTGTGGGTCCTCCCCTCTCTCTGTTTCTTTCTCTCTCTCTCTCTCTCTCTCTCTCTCTCTCCCCCCCCTCTCCCTCTCCCTCTCCCTCGCTGTGGTCTGTTCACTTTAAAGCAGTTATAAGCGCAGCAGACCCACAGACACCAGCAGCCAAGCTCCTAGCGCGGAATAACGTCCACTAGCAGAGACCTACGGGACTTTATCCGATTTCTTTTTAAACCGAATCCCCTGGACGATGTTCCTCGTGCAATATACAGGTATGATTTCTCTTCAAATCAACTTAATTGTGTAGAATAGAGACATTTTAATGTGGTCAGTCGCGATTATGTGGTCTATAATACAGAACAGGGAGCCGCCCGTTAAGTACGGACGTTATGGGCAGAGAAATGAATGAAAACTCTGATAAGAAAGAGCATTACACACGGAGAACATAGAGCTTTCCTCACCAATGACTTTAATAGCGGAATTTACATCGCGCTGTACTTTAAATAACGTTACTCATCTTGCCGGTGTATATTTCGGCTGTCTTAGTAGTGAGCTGTCTACAAATACAGCACCGGCGCGTGCAGCATTTTTGATTAGTATAACGTTGCACATTTCTGAATGCCCTTAAAATGTTTAGGTGGGTAGCTCACTGTTTGAAATTGAGACCCAGCCTTCGTCATCCAGACGATATTAGAGCGTATAGTCGCCGACAGCTCCGGTGATTAAAACAACTGTTATGCAGC
Organism: Danio tinwini; assembly: GCA_903798205.1. Classification (NCBI taxonomy): domain Eukaryota; kingdom Metazoa; phylum Chordata; class Actinopteri; order Cypriniformes; family Danionidae; genus Danio; species Danio tinwini. Next base: position 10,053,308 of record CAIGQZ010000690.1, on the reverse strand, counting down.
CGTTATAATGAGATTATAATGACATCGCAATTAACTACATTTGTGTTCCTGCGTGTGATTACTGTTCCTGCAACATCTTGCCACATTCAGGCAATGCATCCATTACAGTGATAAAAGGAAATCCAATTCATATATATATAATAGTTTGCCTTGGAGTTCAGGATAAAGACTGTAAGTCATGTTGTCAGTTTCAGCAATACAAAGCATGGCTCAAATTGTTGCTTGTAAAGGTGTTGGCAAGATCAATAATAGTTCAAGCAGACCAAAAAAAACAAGTCGCTCTTGATGTGTGTAGTGAGTATAGTGACAAAAAAAACAGAGGTTGAGTAAGAATTTCTTTATTGAAATCTGCAATCTTTGCCTCTTTAATAAACTTCTAACCATAAATATATGATCTTTACAAATAGTTTTGATCATGTTTACAGTATGTCAACATTACTGTTAAAAGTGCATCAACACTTGTTGTCTTTTAGATTGTTAAATATCGTATTAACTAATGCTAACTTATTTGAAAAGTGTTATGCAGTAGATTATTGGTAGTCATAGTCATAAATATCATAGTATCCATGCACTTGTTGTATTCAAAGTTATTTTTACAAAGACAATTTCTGAGCACAATCATCACTAACATGATTTATGACGACGATTCTGTACTTGATGGGAGCCTTTTTTATGAATGCATGCTGAATACTACTTTGTCGTTTTGAGAAGAATGGAAACTATTGTCTTCTTTTACTCAATATCAGACCAGAGATTTGCTTCAACACTAAATGTGTGCATCAATGAATGGTGGGTGATTTGTGTGTGTGTGTATGTGTGCATTGATAGGATACTAATATATTAGTCATTTTTCACGTTTCTTTCACTGTGCCTGTTTACTATGAAAGGCGTCTGGCAGTTGTCTGAGTACGTTTATTCATCCTAACCTCAAGTGTGATGGGAAAAAAGCTTCTTATTGCTCAGTGACAGCCATGAACTTTCTCGCACATAGCTCTTTTGGTGGGCAGGGAGTGGCCATTTAAATTGCACATAATGGATAGTCTCTGGGCTTTCATGAGAATTGAAATGAAAAACAAAATGGGGAGGGCAGCTCTGAAGGAGTGTAAAATGCTTTTGTGACTGGTTACTTACTTAAAATGACCCAAGAAATGGTTTGCTTTTCTGATAAAAGAAGACTTAGAAAAATATTTTATGGGCATATGTGATTTGGTGAATCACTTTATAAGAAGGGCAAGTGGATTTAATGCACAGAAAATATTTTTTTTAATCTAAAGGTATTTATTCATGCAAGACAGTGAATAGACAGCAACAATCCATCAGTGCTTTAATCTGATAAACTCTAAAGTAGTACAGTAGTTGTGATTGTTCAGCTTTAGAACCGGTACAGCATCTCTGATTAAAAAGCCATAAGCACTTGTTCAATACACTGGAATTCTAATAGATTAGAACTCTGATGTTTTAGAATCTCTGATTAAATTCCTTGTTAACTCAAAAGTACAGACAGAGAAAAGTGACTAAAGTATGAAGCTTTCTGTATTGCCACAGCAAACTTGAATAATATTAATAATAATAATGATGATAATAATAATAATAATAATAATAATAATAATAATAATAATAATAATCACTGTAAAATTTAACATGGTTGTAGAAATGATACAGTGGTCTGGGAAACATGTTGCTTTGTCAAATCAATGCATGCCATTTTTTAGTTTTCATACTTACAGTATGTGCTCCACTTTGAACAGTTTGATTTAATTATGTGGATCACCTCTTGTTATTCGGTTCTTGTGCTTGTGAATATTATAAAAATTTTCTTTAAATATCAGATACATGCTAACCACTGAGCTACCATGTCGCCAGATCAGATACATATTTATCTTATTATACATATAATAATATAAATATTTAGTAAAATACATATAAGCAATATTTATATTTGATCTTTTTTATTTACTTTAGAGATAATATTGTGTCAATGGGTGTTATCAAGAACCATTTGTATGTCCAAGAAATGTCTCATTAATGGCTATTTATGTGGGCCACTTTGCACATCTGCCAGCACACTATAAAGACAAGCTGTGACATATCATTCTTCTATTGGTCATGCAGCTTAAGCGCATGTAAAATGAATGTGCAGGTTAGAGTTCACTGAACATGTACACTAAACAGACAGTTTGTTTCAGTGGCATTTCAACAAAAAGTGTTTTTTCTTAACACCGTTTCATTTTATACACTGTAAAACCTAACAGTCAACTTTATCAAATGAAAAGAGTGTAGTTAACTCAATTTACTGAAAGTTAATTCTACTTATTTTGAAAAGAGTTTTGAACTCAGTGTTGAAGGTAATGGGTTAATTAAATACCTCATTACTTCATGGTAAATGGAGCAAGTTCACAGTACTTATATAGATTAGTTTTTTAACTGAAATGGTTTGTAGCAATAGGTTTCCTCAAACGGTTTGAATTGTCTTTACTTATTGGCTTTTACAGTACTCGGTTGGTTTGAGTTCTCTTCATTTATTGGGTTTTACTGTGCTCAAATTGCTTCATTTACTCAAATGGATTAAGTTCAGAGTACTCATTAGGATTACTTTGTGAACTTAAATGGTTTGTTGCAATCGGTTTCCTCAAATGGTTTGAGTTTCCTTAACTTTTTGGGTTTTACAGTGTAGCCAAGCTCAACTATTTTCAAAATAACATGTAATATTTTCAGGATTGACCTGTGGCACAAATAAGTGGCACCAAAGACCAAATTAATTAACAAGTATGTAACTACAATTATGCTGGATTGCCGGTATGGATGTCAGAGTTTGTTTTGTATGCCAAAGTTCACATTTGTGTAATGTTAAAAAAATAATAACAATGGAAAAAACTGTGGTAAACAAACTAATATTCAAATGATTAAACAGTTGCTGTAGTTTAAAAATGTGTAATATTGAGTTAATATGTGTAAAAACACAAGCCAACGCATTCTGACCTGTGAAAGGTTATTGCATTTCTAGGAGAAATTTAAATCAACACTTTTTCTACAACTGAAGGCTGCATGGTAATATGGCATCTTACAAAACTCTTTTTTTATGAGAGTGATGGCAAATTGACAATTTCAAGATGCATAATTGGAAGGGTCAAATGTGTAATGTACTTTTAGAGGTTATTCATGACATCATCAGCTGGAAGGACTTCTGCCCACCGAGTGGCAGCATTCATGTGCCCTCAGAAATGTGTCTAAATTGGAGAAAAAGCAATAGGCTACTTTTATAATATTTTACTCATATTCTGTTTTTGTAAAGTTTTTTGGTCAGTCTTTAAAAGAAAAAAAAAATCCACTATAGATAAGACAGATAGTATTAAGTTACAGTAGGAAAGACAAACTTTTTTAGCAGTAATGCTACACAAAACATAGTTTGATAGAAGATTATATACAAGCTGCTTAAAATGAAGTTGATGTAAGTACAATGTAGAGAGTAGATTGGTCTTATAGCCAAGGCACAACATGTCTTAACTTTTATCTGAAAAGTTATTTGAGCTACTTTAAAACCTAAGTCAACTTTATCAGATGAAATGAGTGGTTAACTCAAAATTTACTGAAAGTTAATTCTACTTGTTTGAAAAGAGTTTTGAACTCAGTTTTGATGGTAATGAGTAAATTAAATACCTCATTATTTCAACGTAAATGGAGTAAGTTCACAGTACTCATATAGATTAGTTTTTTAACTGAAATGGTTTGTAGCAATAGGTTTCCTCAAACGGTTTGAATTGCCTTAACTTATTGGCTTTTACAGTACTCGGTTGGTTTATTTTTAGAGTTCTCTTCATTTATTGGGTTTTACTGTGCTCAGATTGCTTCATTTGCTCAAATGGATTAAGTTCAGAGTACTCATTAGGATTACTTTGTGAACTTAAATGGTTTGTTGCAATCGGTTTCTTTGACTTTTTGGGTTTTACCTACGTGATCACCATACAGACTTCAGTGGCACTGTATTAACAGTGTCTTGTCACTTTGGATATAATGCGATATAAAGGCTAAACAATTAAAAACAATTTACTTATGATGGATTACTCTGCTGTCAAGTTCAACAGGATTTAATTTCAGTTGATAATTGACCGTTATTCTGGCCTTTTTGCAGCTACCACTATTGCAAGCAGGCACTTTTTAGAATATTTTGCTAGTTAGGTACAAATAGGAGAAAAGCTCATATTATCCGTCTTCTGTGACATATTGTTGAAGGTAGGCAAGATACGTGCGCCACTGTGCAAGATTTTACTCTTCAATGCATGTGATTCATCTCTTCCGACACAGTCATATAGTAATAATAATAAAAAATACATAAAGTCAAGTCTGAAATTATTCATACCCCTGACAAATTCTGACTTAAAGTTTTTGTTCAAATGTAAATACAAGCTGAGAAGTATGTATTTTTTTCCAACAATGATACCTCTTGTACATCATCTTATCTTTTTGGGAGAAGCCTGTGACAGTTCTTGCTGGTTGAATAAAAGTAACTTTAAGTCAGAATTTGCCAGGGGTATGAATAATTTCTGGCTTGACTGTATATGATGCATAGAAAACCGTGTCAGAAATTGTAACCATTTAGAGTGAGTTTGATTCATGCATTGATAATCATTCATCTTGTTCATGATACCATGCATTATTCAGTGCTGCAGGTTTATATAAAAATGCTTTCCCCTCCAGAAATGGATGCCTTGTCAAAATAAAATGACATCAATGACATTAAATTTTCAAAAGCTGGGGCCAGTTGCAGGGCCAGCCAATGACATTAGACCATCCAGAAAGCAGAAATCCATATCAAGCAACAGCACAGTGACCTGCCTTTCTCCAGTGGAAAACTTGCTGTCAGGGTGAACGATACATCCAGATGGCCAGAATTATCGTTACTATGCAAATGCATAATCATGTTGCAGATGCATAATCAAATTGCAAATGCATAATCCTATTGCTTTTCCAAGCAAAACAGGAACTCCTTTACAGTTTTAAAAGTAGCTTGATGATTGAAACGCCGCATGATTCTTCTTAGCTGATTATCTTTCTGACCTGGACGTCACTCAGATCAATGTGCTTTCCATGCATGACGTATCATCGCTGCTTGCAGTCTTTTAAAGGCTTGATCATGTGTGCTTTAAAGCTCATTTTAATGCATGGACAGTGTTTTAGCCGTAATTGAGTTTGTTGTACTCTCACGGCTCTCCACATGGCAATCGCTCCAGTAGTTTGGACAGATCTGCGCCTTTCTGTGATTTGCTAATTAAAAGCTGTGGTATCCAGCGCAAAAGAACGGTGTACCTGATAATTGACGCTGCAACAAATGCTCCTGTGTTGGATAATGAAGAGCCACATTGCGCCGAGTCCTGCTGGGTAAGCGTTATCAGCACTGTTTTTATTCAGTGCATTTTCCCCTTTGTTAGAAGAAACCAATTTGAGTGCATAATGAAAGGCTAGTTATAAATATTTACTCAGTTTGACAGTTTTAACTCAACATGGAAAAGAGCGAGTATAAATATTAATGTAAATGTTTTAAGATTGGATCAGATTTATATGGGGTTGTTTAACGGACCGCATTTATAACCAAGCAAACTAAAGTTAGCCTGAAGGATTTTGTTTCAAATCACAAATGTTTGTCGCAGTGACATCAATAAAAGTGTTTAAGCTATCTTAAATCCTAATAACAAATGCATGTTGATTTTTATTTTTATTTAAGCCTAATTATTGTTTATGAGGCCCTTTGTGTATTTATTTGTTTGATTCTCTCCTCTCAGACGTGCCAGAGCACAACAAGGCTGCTGGGTCTCTCTCCATCTGCTAATGCTAAACATTCTGTCCAAACACATTTCAATTGTGCAACAGTTAATTCTGGCTAAATCTGTTTCTTTTGTAATAGTAAATTAGTAGTATTTAATTGGCAATCATTTTATATTGTCTTTGTTTCCTGCACTAGAAAAATTAAACTTGTCCTGAAACTTTTTTTAATAGTACAATGGCCTCCTATATGTCAGAATACAGTATATGTGAAATTTTGAGTTTTTCAGTCCCTGACCCCTTTAAACAAACGTTTGGAATATATTTTATAGCAGACTCTAGGTCTGGGCATTGATTCTAAAAATAATTTACTCTAAGGTGTCGGAAAAAGAGAGGTCAGAATCGAATTTGAAATAAATCTTTTCAATTTAAAAGGCTGTACTGATAATTCTCTCATGCGAATAATGAGCAGAAGTCACTTGAATTGGCTCAAATAACCTGTGGTTTACTTATACCATTGCATACCATTTTTAACCTCTGCAGTAGTTATGGTATGTCATTTTGAAATATCCAAATAATAGACAAAGTAAGCATGTGTTGCTAATTTTATTTACGTTAATGATATTTGTCTAATGCACACACAGACACTGTGGCGTATGCTTTTTGTTGTACATGCCCTACTGTAAAAAGCTTGAGCATACATGATGAAACTGGATTATAGTTTACAACAGAAGATATTAAGCTCCACTGTATATGCATAAGATAACATGCATAACCTTGAGAATTTCACCTTATTTTTTGTTTAAAATAAAACTCTACTTGTCTTTCTTTTTAAATAATGCTGAAAGGCTCAAATCAAATCACTTTTATTGTCACATCATCAGCAGCACGTGTGCTATGATGAGTGAAAAGCTTAGGCTGTCGTTATAATGAAACATCCACTAACACTCTTCTCTGTTTCTCTTGAAACATCCACAGACACTTATCCAAAAACTCTCTTCTCTCTAACTTTTTCAGTCTCTTCTTCTCTTTTCTCTTTTCTGATGGCGATCTTCTTCCCCACCCCCGTAGCAAACCCGCTTGCGAAAAATAAACAAAAACTAAAACTTTGTTTCTCTTTGAACAAAATGTATTTTATTTTGAGAAACATGTAAAATATTTTGGAGCAGTAAACATGTCAGGCTAATTCAAATGAATTGTTGACTTCTGCTGTCTTCTTTAATTTTAAAAGCACTGATTTCATTACAATTTAAGAGGGCATCTTTGGATATCTTTTCTGCTGGAGATACTATTGTTATAAACAACACCAAAAAAAAAAAAACTATATATTTTTTTACATATACTGTAGGAACGGTATAGCAGAGTTATAGCAGTTTTAAAACCTTGGCTTTCTTCAAACCGCAGTATACCTTGAAAACAGTTATCATCCCATTGTCAAGGTTCGGGTTAGAAGAAAAGGAGCGAGGACCCAAGTGCAGAGTAAGGATATTTATTTACAATAAAATAAAACAAAAGTCAAAATAAACAACTCAGAGGGGAAAACCACTAACAAAACGAATAAACAAATAAAACAAACTGGACTGGGCAGGCTGACAGGAATCAGGACTAGACCACATCAGTACAAGACAACATGTAAGGATGACGAACTGGCACAGGACAGCAGACATGAGGAGAATATAAGCAGTAATAAATTAACACATAAACAGGTGAACCAAATAAACTAATAATGGGTTAACAAGGAAGGTGGGGCTAGACAATAGACGGAAGAGCACATGACACAAGAGACAACACAAGCCATGCGCTCACATAAAACGAGACTAAAACACGCAGCCAATGAGAAAACTCATTAACCGCGTGTTCAGATGACAACACAAACACGCGGTGCATGTAAACATGCACCACGTGCTAAACACAACACCAACAGAAGACTGAACACAAGACACGAGCACACGATAGATGAAAACATCCTACCGTGCGCTCACACATAAGCAACGTGCATGTTTGATCTCAGCGATAACCGAAACCAAAACCAACCAGACTGAGACGCTGAGAATGAAACCGCGCGATGCCGACAGAACAAAACACAAACACGAGTACGAGAAGGCACGCGTCTCAAGCGCACACAGGCCATACACGTCCGCATCAAGCGGGAGCGCGCACAGTCTGCACACACTCACGACAGCGCGCACACAGAGATGACAAAACACACAATGACAGAACACAAGTGCCCGACTCGAGAAAACTCGAGCCGAGCACAACAGGGCATGGACAAGACAGAGCTAGTGTCCGGACTCCGCCACCAAAACAAGAATTTACAAGACCAGAGTGGCTGAACCCTGACACCCATGCCTACTGACAGTATGAGGGGATTCCAACAATTTTGAAATTGGAACAGCTCTAGAAGATTTTTCTGTCACTATATAGAGATATAGTTAGCTCAAGTCGGATGTGTGTGAATTTGTGACACAGCATGATCACCCAGGTCGTTGGTCAAAAAAAACAAATAAATGAAAATAAAACAAATAGCCTGCTGGGCCCTCAAGCAAGGAAGGAGATTCAGATTCAAGTGCCCATGACAGCAGCCCCTCTGACTCAAATGTTTCCTGAAGTGAAAGTGCGATAGAAGCCAAAAAGATTCAGCTCAAACCCCCGGCCACTAACAAGGCCTTATCACTTCAATTTTAAGGAAGTAGGCATAATGGCTGAGAGGATTCTCCTGTGCCCTTGCAGTGATAAATAATGGCCTTGAATCTGGCAGCAGTGTAAAACTTGTGTTCAGAGGACCACCTGAAACATTGAGAAAGTGAGACAACAAGAACAAGCTCACTGATCATTATTGACAACTGTCCTTCAGAACGGAGAAGGCATCTAATTTAACCTTCTAGTTGACAAACAGCAGCAAAATGTCATGTTTGTTTGTGACTAATTTAACCCCTTGGGGTTATCCTCACTGAACTCAGGCACTAGAGCATGTTGGCTCGCCGAGGGCCAAACGCAGCCGCTGGAGAAGCGCTAAGCCTCGGTCCACACCCTAGTTTGAGATGGAGCAGATTGGTGGCTTATAGACTGCTATGCACTGTTGCCGGGGCTCTGCTGAGATGACAGAGCCAAAACGGTGAGCTCTCCTTCTGAGGCACTTGTAATATTGTACATTTCTACTGCAACACACACAACGGTGCAGGAGATAAAGCGAACTCGAGTTTTTGTTGTTACTATGGTGTTTTTTTCTTCCTTGCCAGCATTGCCAGGAAAAAAAAACAATTGGAAGCAGCACAATATATAGCATGATGGATCATCCAGAAGATGCAGGATAGTACATCTCTCAAGTGTGCCTGTGTTTGCCTGGGCCCCTGAGAACGTGCCGGGATGCAGCCGCTAGCTCACTGTAGATAATGGAAAAAATCACATGTTCCTCCTATTTTTCATCTAATACTATAAATCTGCGCTGAAATTGCTTTTTTCGTTTAAGCTAGAGTCACTAGGTAACTCGGATATGTGCACAGCCTCAAGTTAAAAACTTTGCTTTTCATACACTTCTTAATGGGACTTTTCTTTACCTTGCACCTTTGTTTTATTGAAAACTGAAGCACAGCATATTTTAATTTATTCATTTTTTTTAGCATTACTTATTCAAGTTCTGTCCAGGTTGAACTCAGTGATTTTCCACCGTCAACGTGGTTTTGATTTCGAGCTTGTCAGCTGCTATTTTTGCATAAACACACAAACCCCTAAGACCACCACCATTCATTAGGAATCTAAAACACTTAAAAAAGCTCAACTTCAACCCACCAATCGTAGGATGAATGAACGTCTCAGTGTATGATTTGAAGTCAGGCGTCAAAGAAAAGGCTGTAACCGTTACTAGTCTGACGCTGCCATTAACCAACCCCCACACAGTTTAAACAAGACTTCTGAACCTTTTACTGGGCTTTAAAAAGAGCTTTGAATTTCTTAAAACCTCCAGAATGAGTTTTGTCAGAGCTTTAACCCATGGGATTGGCTTTGCACACTAAAAGATGACACATCACAAGGTGTAATGATTTACCTCTAGTTTTGCCACTAACTTTATTGCAATCTCTATTTTTACCATAGGAATGAATGCTGTGGAGATGACCCAGTAAATCTCTCTATGCTTGTAAGGGAGGTCAGCGTTGGTTTGCAGCTTGAGATCTCTCATTACATTTTTTTTGTATGCGTTTTGACCTTTTCTCAACCTTGATGGTTCACAGTGCTGCAAATCTGCCAAACGTCCCAAACTGAATTCTGTTTATTTAGCAAGTTAAGCCTTTTAGTTTGTTCACAGGGGGGATTTTGTGGAATTAAATTGCTTTCATTTAGTACTATGCATTTTGTGCTTCTGTTTGTTTTTTATCTAAAACTGTTTACAGGAACATTAGAGGTGAACCACGGATTGTCCATAGTAGTTTGTTGTTTTCCAATTATTTTAAAGAAGTCATTTGTGAAAAGTCACCTTCGTTGTTCTGCTCTGTTCCTTCACAAGCTTCTTACTTTAAAATGTTACTCTATCCAGTTTTAGTATCAAAACAAGTGCATCTGAGTGGTTGGGTATCATGGCCTTATTACATGCAGTTCTATTGAATTGATAGCAACAAAACCTATCAAGGGTACAGGGTAGCAATTAATGCCTTTTCTTGAGAGGAGAACGTCTGATTTCATTAAAGAAAATACTTTTAATTAGCACCTGGCCCTTTTGAAGTTCAGTTAATAGAATTTTGGCAATAAAATGTTATAGAGGGGGTGTATTACAGAGAGTTTCTTATCTTAAGGCTTCAGATATGAAACATTAAATTAGGATTTTCCCCTCTGCAAATTTGGATTACTTAAATTTTAACTTGAATTGGGATTCATTTTTGCAGTAGAAATGCCACGGAAGTCAGTAATTTCTTACAAGGGGTTTTGTGATGTAAATGTATCACTTCTTGGTGGTCCTCAAAGGGTCTTTCTACCATTAAACATCTTTGTTCTTCATTTTCTATCATCAATAAATGTAATGCCATTGTTGAACAGCATAAAGCATTTTTTCCTAATAGGCTTTTGAATACTTTGGAGGTTAGAATAGCAGTTGGGTTGTCTTAAATTTAAAGGGAGATTTCAACCAAAAATTTAACTTTACTCACGCTCACCCAAGTTAGGATGTTTCCTATCTGTAGTTAAGATAAAAAATGCACATAGAAAAAGCTGTTCTGTAATTGCTTTTGTCCTAAATGTGGTCCTGACTTCATCATGGTTACCAAACGGATAGGATACGATTTTTAAAACACGTCCCCCAGCTCACAGGATTTTTCTGGACTTTCACCCCACAGTGTTAAAATGTCTCAGCGAGACTTAAAACAGGCAGCTTGCTCTCATATTGATAGCGCAGCAACGGGATGTGGCTCTTCACAGTCAGTAGCTTCACACCAGCAGGAACAAGGTGCCAGAGCCAGGGTTTTGGAGGGGACACACCTGGTGTTTGGATGCACAGCGTCTGTGATTGGTTTACTCTGGTCTGCCAGTTCGCAGAAGCCAGGACCACCGCTGGCCCTGAAGATAATCCATCTGTCAGCACCTGTCAGCTGGATCCCCTGTGCCCCTGTACCCACATGGTTGTGTTGACAGGGGGATTCAGCATACATCTGGGTTACATCACCGAGGGCCACTCAACTGAATCCACTGCAGGTGTAAGCAGCCCCTCTTCGATAACTGTGGAATGTCAATGGCGTTCTTGAGGTAATGACAAAATGACTGACCTTTTCATTTCCTGTGGCTCGTCATCAGGGAGTTGAAAACAAATGATGAGTGCTTTCTTGGGGCACAGTCCGAAACGGTGACCGTTGAGGTCGGTGACAAGCAGGAAACTGAAGAGCTGCCAACGATTGACTGAACATCATGGCACTGAACATAGCCATTACAGAAAGAAAGTAATTGGATCCACAAATCAGCAGATGGGTACAGGTTTATAGTGGCGCCCAGCTTTATGGCCTTATATTTCAGAGCTTGCTAGGAGGGCGTCATGGCCGTTTTGACATTGTGGGTAGCTTTTGACAGCGGGCAGTACGTTCATGCCTCTTAGCCCTCAAGGGCCTTGTTGGTGAAAAGATGGAATTTCACTCTAGTCAACATAAATGGCATGAGTGGCACAGATGTGTTCTGATTCGATTAAAAAGGTTGGATTACTTTACATCTCTCTGTACATCACTTTCTCCCTCTGAATAGATTTTAATTGTGAAAATCGTAGCCAGCATGAAACATTATTTTAAATCGACTTTACTTCTGTATCGTGATGTGTTTCTAGATATTTATTGCTACCAATTGTAAGACAGGACTTGATTATGTCTTTGTAAATTGATTGGGTCATGACAAATGGCCTCTGTATGACAAATGCTTGAAAAATTGGTCACTGGTGATTCTCCTCACAAGAAGGTCTAAGGACTGCTTCCTGTTTCTGATCTAAGTTTAGCCCATAACATTAATAAATACCAAATCAAATTCTTTATACTTCAGTATAATCTTCCAGGCAAGTGTATTGGAGTTCAAATCTGCAAGGTGTTAATTCTTTAGGAGCAGTATTTGACACTCCTCTCTTAGGACAAGCAGTTTGGAGAATAGGTGCAAGCAGTTTGCAATACATTTTATAGCAAGTAAATATGTTTTGATTTTTACCCAATCGTAATTCTGTTTTTCTATTTTTTTAAAGCATGACTGTAAAACAGGAACACGGTTATGAATATATAACATATGCCTGTTTGTTGTAAAAAAATTGTAATAATGACAAAAAATACTAATTTGTGGATCTCCTTAACTCCGGGTGCAGCTATACTGCCATTGTGGTCCTGAAAATCTCAGGTCGAAGGGGTATCTACCCCTTCCCCTTAGCCCTACACCTTCAAGCTAAAGAGAATTGGGACGCCCCTACCCCTTCAGGTGAACGCGCAAAATAAGGGGTAGGGGTAAGGGGAAGGGCTAAGGGGTAGAATTGGAATTAGGCCTTAATGTTGACTCAGTCTTAGGCCCAATCACAATTCTATTTTTGTTCCCCTACCCCTTCCCCTTGGTCCTTTAAATGAGTATGAAGGGGAAGGGCTTCAAAATTTGCCCCTGAGAAATGGGACACCACTACAACACTTGCACACGTCATCATATATCATCGCAATTACTTGCTTCATATGAGGTCGACGATCGGTACTGCTGTAGTTATTCCAGTTGCATTATTTTTTGTATTTATCTTCAGGAAATCACTGAAGGCAACAATATTATCATGTTATCATAATGCTATAATGTGGCAATAAGCTCATAACTGTACTGTGCATTTACACCATGGCCATATTCATCTATGTAAACACACAACAACAACATTAACATTATACCAGACACTGGACACCCAGCCAGTAGACTTTTCTGACAGGGTATTTGAGTGTCATTGAGTGACAGTATGTTGTAGGACTGCAATACAAAAGTTATTATTAGGGATTATAGATAGCAAAATTTTGTGCTTTTTATTTTAGCTTTTTTCGCTTGTTTTTAAAGCATGACGGTAAAACACGAAAGCTATTATGAATGTATTAAAACATATGCTTGTTTGTTGTAAAAATTCATAATAATGACAAAACAAATACTCAATTGTGCATCTCCTGACTACCATGTGCAGCCGTGCTGCTGGTGTAGCTGGTGTATTTTAAGAAATTTTTTTTAACCCTTGGTTTCGAGTGTAGTCCTGAAAAATCAGTTTCAAGGGCTATCTCACCCTTCTCCTTAGCCTTACGTCTTCAAGCTAAAGAGAATTAGGACACCCCTACCCCTTCACGTGAATGTGCAGAATGAGGTGTAGCGGTAAGGGGAAGGGCTAAGGGGTAGAATCGGGATTGGGCCTTAGTCTGATGGCATCAGCTGAGTCTGAAGCCCAAATCTGAATTAATTTTCAGTTCTTGAAGGACTTGAATGTGAACAAAGTGAATTGTTGAGAGTACATCAGTGAGTACTGAGATCAACCTTTTTCCTGGAAGTACTTTTCCTCCTGTTCTAGCAGTTATTTGTGTGTTTGTTTATAGCAGTGCACTCAGTCTCTTCTATACACTCAGACGGGGAAAGTAGGAACGGGTCAGGGGAAGGTCAGTGGAGGGGAAACCGTGTGATGTGACTGAAAAGCAGAAACACGTCAGCACACCATCTTTGGTCAATTTTTAAAAACTCTCCACATGTCTCTCTCTCCTCCCCCAACACTCTCTCTCTCTCTCTCTCTCTCTCTCTCTCTCTCTCTCTCTATCTCTCTTGTTGTCCCTCGTTCTGTGCCATTTTCAGTGAGAAAGAGGGAAAATGGTAGATTAATTGTTTTCTACAGGTAAGAGAGGCATCTCCAACGGTCTGCTTATTTGAATCCTGGCGAGGTCCCATATGCTCCATGAAATCTGTTCCTCTTCTCCACGAGTGTTAGCGTGTTCAGTGAAGCGGCACTGCATTAAGACAGGCCTGGGCTGTGTTCCAAGAATACTGCGGTACCACCAGCTGATCCTCAGCATCCACAACACATTCATCTTGTATGTGGAGCTGTGTCTAAAATACCCTCCCCAGCGAGACTTTCTATGCCCTTGGCCAAAGGGTTTGTTCCTTATGTAATTAAAAGTCAGAGAAAAAGACTGAATCCCAGGACCGTCTTTATGACTTTCACAAACGCTCAGCTTGTGTTTATACTTTTGTCCCTAAAGCAGCTTGTGGTTCTGTTGGTGCCAGCGCACACTGAGGTTGTTCCATTCTTTTCTTTAAAACCTATAATTCGTAATCTCCGCATTTCATGTTTGCCATACCCAGGGACTTACTTTACCGGGAGAGAAATCATGCTGCAGAAATCAGTATTGATTTGAAGTCTATGAAAAGTCAAAACCCCAGTCAGTATTCCCTAGTTTCTGCTTATATTAAAATGTCTTTGCCTATGATTGTCTCGTTGGGGCAATCTAATTGAACTGGAAAGGCTTGAAGCAAGACTCTCTCTATTTTTCTGTAAAGCTTCCCATCCTAAAGAAACAGTTTTCTCTCAATTGAATCAGCATGTCAGACATATCTGTGAGTTTAATCCCAAATAATCCCATGAAGACATTGTTTGCTGTTTGGCCTAAGCACTGTGATTTATTATAGGATGGTTGAATAGGAGCATTTTTTGACAAATGTTGCTAACTTACACTGACAGATGTCTAGGGCTGATGCCACCTCTGTGGCCGCTGGGTCTGTCAGCTTAGAGGGGTGAGAAAGCTGATGAAAACATCACACTGGGAAACGCTTAGTGAACCCACATAATTCCTGAATTTCTGAATTCCTGAAACGTAATGCAAAGCACTAGTTAAACAAAACTACAGTAATAGGCATGCACCGATAAGCATTTTTGGCTGGTAACGATAACCAATAACTCTAAAGATTTAGAGGCCAACAACCGATATACTATAGCCGATAAATATAAATATTTCAAAATGTAAGATTTTTACAAAGTGAACAACTGATTTTATTTTAAAAACTTCATAAAAGTTTGAACTGATCTTATAAACTGAATAGCCTACTCTAAGAGAAAAAAAACAATACTTTCAAAATTGTAAGGTGATAATACAGACCTATATTCATGATTTTACATAAATTAGCCAAAAATAAATGATCTCCTTTTCTTCACATAGCAAATTAACATGCAACTTGACTTGCATACAAATAATAGGTTAAATAACAAAATGAGATTTTATTAACAAACAAGTCAAATAAATATATTTTAAATAAAATGTGTATTACTTTAGAAAATGCGGCATAAATTCATCCCATTTGGCGTTTTAGATTCTTTTGAACACATGTAGCTGGTGCTTGTCAATCAGACAAAACTTCTATGTTCGTTCTTGAAGTCAATTGCAAGAAAAATGATAGATGAAAGCTTTATGATAAACCGCTGTGAGTTTGAAACTTTAACTGCAGGCAGCGCGTGATGTGTCTGCACACGAAGCGGAGTCAGTTTTGTCCTCAAAATCAGATTTTGATACAACACCTGAGCATTAAGCGCAGATGACTTTATGACAAACATAGTGCAGAATATAAAGAAAGAATGGCTTCAGTGACTTCAGAAGGAATCAGTGACTGGGACACGTCTCCCCTGCAGTTCTGTACAATTATGTAATCTATTGGCTTAAAGATATCAGCTTAATATTGATGTTGGACCGATAACCTTAACATTAAAAATAGCATATATCTATAATATAAGATCACGTACATACTGTAACTTCCCAAAATATTGATCTCAGTCCCAGAATTGTGCAATATTCTGCCGAATTGCATGTTTTATGGTTAAAGTTTTCATCTAAACATTATTAATGAAGACTTGTTTTTCCTTTTAATGTTTGGAAGACTGATTTGCCAAGCAGTGTTTTGAAGTTTTGTCCTGTGTATTTAATGTAAGAAATGCTTATCAATGCCTCGCTTCCACTGAGCAGTATGGATAAATTCAGCACATCTCTGTATGGTTCAAGGTGGGTCAGGGTCACTCTGTTCAGGCTTGCGTTTCCACTGCCAACAGTAACTTTTCTTGGTAGGTGTAGTGTATGCCAGAAAGTTGCAGTCGTCATCATTCTTGTTTGAAGAAGAAAGTCACACAGACTGTTCCCATATAGCATCTTTTGCTTACTCAAGTTCAGATGTATAAGTGCAGCATGTGCAAATAGAGAGCCCTCTGTTGCCTTCCATAAATTTAGGCATGACATGAACAGCCTCATAAGCAACGATGGAGGGCATACAGCTGATTATGTTCTTGCTTCTTGGCACAAGGCTGTTTGTCACAAAAAGATGACAAGCTTTGTTTCAGCATGTTACATTGCTGCTTGCTGGCATTGTATTACATGTCATGTCTGGGCTGTGTATTTAAAAATGGTTGTGTTGTCGTTCTACTGGCTTGTTGTAAGTGCTGATGGCGACTTTCTGTAAACCAATGGTGTTCAGCAGCCAGTCTAGCTCTATCCTTTGGGTACCGTACTGTTGTGCTAGCTACACTTTTCATTCCTTCATACATTCATTCATTCATTTTCTTTTTGGCTTAGTTCCTTTATTAATCAACTTATCCAGCATATGTTATTACGCAGCAAATGTTGCAACCCAGCACTGGGAAACACCATACACTCTTGCATTCACACACATACACCACGGCCAATTTAGCTTATTCAATTCACCTATAGGCCATGTCTTTGGACTGTGGGGGAAACCCACATGAACACGAGGAGAACATGCTAACTCCACACAGAAATGCCAACTGACCCAGCCGGGGCTTGAACCAGTGACCTTCTTGCTGTGAGGCGATAGTGATACCTATTGCACCACCTTGTCACCCTTGATATGGTACAGTTCACTATTTCAGTACATTTGACAGTGGAAACAGACATAAATATGTTCCATACTGTAGCAAACCGTACCACTCAATGCTAAATGGGCCATATGTGTCTTTAGGCTTAAGTGATTCAGTTTATGGAGTTAATAAAGTGGGCAGGTGCAGGCCACGATATTTTGGTGTGAGGCTTATTTATTTCTAAAGTAAAGCCTTTGGGTTTATGTTTATTATGGGCTTGTTCTTACCTGATTAGGCTAAACTAATAAGTGTAGTGTACTTGTTTTCTTGTACTGTGCAAAGAAACAAGAAAGACTACTATATTTTTATTTTTTTCCATGTAGTTGTCACTAATTGTCATTAATTCAGTTGTTAAATGGTGTTTTTATTCTCGTAAATCACAGAACGTTGTGTGTACAGAACTGAATGACTTGAATTGGAGTGTTTACATGGCCTAAAATGAAGCCTCTTGTTTTTCACACATCATCACCATGCAGAATTTTATACAACAGAACGCATGTTAAGTGTGCACAGTGCCCATCATATCCATATCTTGAGTGATCTTTCTGGTAGTACTTAGTCACAGCGGATAAAATATTTAAGCAGCGATCGTGGAGTGCAGAGGCACGATTTCAGCAGTGAATAAATCTTTTTTTTTTTTCTCCTACTTCTTAAGACTAAGCGAACCAAAGAGCACATACTGCTTCTACACATCAGTCTGATTAGTTCTTAACTACATGGATCTGTTGCACACTGAACATTTTCCATCATGGTTGGGTAACAGTTGGTCAGTAATGGACACGGTAATTATGTGTTTTAGGGGCAGGGAATTAGCATAAATAAGCCATGTTTTTCTTTTAATGAGAAAATTGTAATCGAGGGCCGTTTAAAATGGCAAGACTTGGAGGTGAAAATAAGGGTAAACAGAATTATTTTTTTCAGGCTCCTGTGGGACTGACATTGCTGATATCTCTGGGGTGTCATTAGCTGTGTCATTGACAGATCCATTTTTCTTTTCGCCTGCTGTGTAGGTTGGGATGCCTCGTGGATGCTGAACAAAATGCCTGTGGTTTCGAGTGCCTCAATCAATTCAGTTCTTTCTGTCTAGTCGAGAATTGTTGCTCACTAGATGCCTCTGAGCTTCTAGCTATTGTAATCCATACCTATGTGGATAAATTACTGGAATAGCTGCTGTTTTGTTCCCTTGCTCAGAGCATCGTCATAGTAACATCTGCTTGTTTCAAAAAAAAAAGGTGGATTTATTTAATATTTTACTCTATAGTGTGAGTTACTTTCCCATCATATATACGGCAGGCCACAAGCCAAAATTAAGGAACGCCCGCCAGAAATTAAGAACACTGCCACTACGAATTTTATGGTAACTGATTTATCGCATTTGAAATCAACACTAATCAAAAATTTTAAAATATTGACATGAATAGGATGAACTGAGCTATCGATAATAACTGTGCTGTTCTCACAGGTAGTGTCTGATATTGCACAGATTGTATTGACATGTGACTTATTATTTGCATACTTCATGTTAACTGCAGTACCTGTCTTTTCATGAGCTGCAATATTTGTTAAATCTAAGTGAATGCAAGCCTTATTGCGATGGTGTATGCGGTGTTACATTTTATTTGCACTGCCTGACAAAAGTCTTGTCACCTATCCAAGTTTTAGGAACAACAATTAATAACTTGACTTCAAGTTGATCATTTGGTATCTGAAGTGGCTTATATGAAAGACAAAGACCTCTGGATTACGCTTATTTTACCAAAATAAAATATGATCATGCCTTGATTTTTTTAATTGTTTAATTAGGACAGAAAGGTATGACTTTGCTTAGACAAACGTCTTGTCACATAACAGAAATAATCCACAGTATAGAATATAAGGTCATGGTGCAGTGGAAAAATAATATTATGTATGACTTATTAATAAAGTCATCTGGAATGGCAAAGCGTTCTTGCAGGACTCCCAGAGTTCATCAATATTTTTTGGATTCCTCTTCAATGCCTTCTCCTTCATCTTACCCCAGACATGCTCATTAATGTTTATGTCTGGTGACTGGGCTGGCCAATCCTGGAGCACCTTGACCTTCTTTGCTTTCAGGATGATGTAAAGGCTGAAATACTGTATACGAAGGAGTCATCCACTCTGAAGATCTCTTGCATGCCCCCATACTGAATGTAACCCCAAACCATGATTTTTCCTTCACCAAACTTGACTCATCTCTGTGAGAATCTTGGGTCCATGTGGGCTCCAGTAGGTCTTCTGCAGCATTTGTGATGATTGGGATGCAGTTCAACAGATGATTCATTGGAAAAATCTACCTTCTGCCACTTTTCCAAATGATCAACAAGAAGTTATTTGTTGCTCTTACAACTGGGATTGATGACAGGACTTTTGTAAGTTAGTGTACAGCTGCCACTTGCACAGCTGACAGCATCCTGACAATTAACAAAATGATTAAATAAAACCTCTCGCACTTAAATTATAGATGTTACCTCCAAACTCTTTCTCAAAGACTTTACGGTGAATGGCTTCAGCCATTTTCAAAGCGGACTTTGACCCACAGGAGCTCTTTTATCCACTTGGTGGATAATATTTAGCACGATGAAGCGCCATTATTTGTAACTTCTGTCAGTGTTGTTTTCATTCTCTTGTCTTCAGTGCTTTACATTTTCGCGGTTGTGGCTCTCTGTCATCTGAAGGCAGAGGGCATTGAGTGAGTGTTTGACAGCTGATAGTAACCAATCCATTCGCGTTTTCTACTCCAATGCGCTACTTTTCCTATTTTTTTTCTCTGTAAACATGCACTTGACAGACATGCATGACTTCAATCTTTTTTTAGTGCCTCACATTTTTAATATGCCATGTCAAGTTAAAGATTTTTGATGCTCTGACCTGTCACTCTAGAGCAGTGCGCCAATCAGAAGAACTTGAAGGTGGGCCAGGCATTGCAGGCTCTTTTTACTGTGGCAAGTTGGCATGACAACTGTTTTAAACTATTTCTGAGCACTGCATTTTGCAATTTTAGGTGTAAAGATGCACTCTGCATGAATGTCCCCTAATCTGTACATGCGAGGAACATTTTGCAGTGAAAACAGGTTGCATGACAACAATTTTACACATTCACACAAATACTTCCAAATACATTTTGAGGTTGCATAAAAGGGCTGTGAGATTATCAAAATCGAATCGCTAATTGAATCAGCTAATCACAAGATGCTGCGATATGAAATATGTATTATTTAATTTGCCCCACCCAGAGCAAATGCGTGCATGGTGTCTTTTGTGACAGTCTTACTAGCCAATTGAGTGAGCACACTTTCGTTCTGCCCAATCGGAATTGTGCAACCGAACTATGCAGAATGCCCACAATAAAAAAAAAAAAAGGCGAATAGGAAAGTGCGGACGAGTGGGATGATGGCATCTGCCACTTCAGAAGAATTAAAAGACGAATTTCAATAAAAAAAGAGGACATTTCTAATGGGAATATTTTGTTTTCAAAGTGACAAAAAATTAAGTTTAATGTTTTGATAACTTCATGTGTATTTCACGTGCATTCACGGCTCGCGATGCAGGTATGTGCATCCACTGTAGTGAGTGACTGTAATGTAACATACTATAAAAGTATAATTTGTCATTTCATTTTCATAGAACAGTTATATATAAATGCTTTAGTTGCAGAATTTTAAAGCTGTTTATTGATTTAAATGCTTTATTGGATATTACATCATTCAATGCGACTATGACTTTACGGAGAGCTTATGACCTACTAACTGCGGTTTGCTTTAGAAACATGTTAACAAATTTAGTTACAAACTAGCTAGTTACAAAGCCCCTATGTGGACTTTACCTTCCTTTTAAAGAAAAAGCTTACGAACAGCTGGTGCAACCCCACCCAGGAGATAACTAAGGCCATAACGCACTACCTCACTAAAGACACGGTGCCTTTTAATGCAGTGACCCAAAGAGGGATTTAAAAAAATTATCTAAATGCAGGATAGGAGATATACACTTTCGTCTCGCACCTATTTTAGCCATTTTGGAGTACCACAGCGGTACGTTTAACGTCATGCTATTTTGTGTAGCATCTCTGATAATTATTTTGTTTTAGACAATATAAGCTACAGAAAGGCTCTTATCAGCCATATTAGTTTACTGAGTGTTCCGTATTTTATAACAATTTTTTATTTGTATAATGAGCTACACTATCTCCCTAGTTTGAGTTCAACTTGTTTACAGAAAGGTAAGGTAACTTTAATTGTGCTTACTGTTTGCTCTAGAGAAAAATGAGTGTTTAATTTCTGAATATTGAAAAACTATTTTGAAGAAATGTTTAAGTTAATATCTTTTCAGTTATATATCTTATATAATAACATCTATTATATCTTTTTCAAACTAACACTCACTGCATTAGATTATTGAGCTGAAGCTTGACTTCAAAATTAAGTCACAAATCAAATCGAAATTGCAATATCTGTTAAAAAAATTACAATTAGATGTTTTTTCCAAATCACACAGCCCTATCGCATAGATTACATTTGGGCAACCAAAATGGTCATAATTTTGAGCCCTGTACAGTACATTTATTCGTTGATTATCAAGAGTGAGCAAACATAATTCCGGATATAGTGCAGTTTTAATCTTTTTTCCCTTTATTCTCATTTCAAAGAATTAAATGCCTTGTGTCAGTCAGAGATTATTTACAGCCATCTATTTGCATTCAGTGTTTTCATGCATTCACGCCATTTTGTAATTATCAAGCCTTCAAGATTCTACGACTGTTTCTATTCTACTGTGTTTCTTTGGCAACAGCGCTGATGACCAAACTAATCTACAGAGGTCACTTGATAAAAGTTGTAGCTTTGAGTAAAGTCTAAGTTTACACATTGTAATTAAGAGCTTTATGAGTATGTGAACATTTTTTACCTGTTGGAATCTTGTGATTGTGGTAATTACAAGATGGTGTGAGTGCATCTTACAGTCTTCTTTTTTTATAGTGCAATTAAGAACAGGTAAACTACATTTTATCATAAGCTATTTTTACTGCTGTTATTTTCTCTGCCTTTTCTCACAACATAGAATATAATATTTATGCAGTAATTGTCTCATATGAGCAGGCATCAATGCCATCATTGTTACCACAAAAACAACTTAGAGAAGAAAATGCCCTTTAGAGTAATTGATTCGTAAACAAGGTTTGTTTTTCCATGTTACCAGTAAAGACAAGGACAAAGATGCGCTGTCTTTGTGACGTTTCACGCTACCCAAGCTTTATTTTCCCTTATTTACTTCAGACTGTAGTTCTTCCGATTCTGTCATTGTGCCGTGCCTCTGTTGGTTTAGTAGTGGCACATTGCCATTGCATGATGGTGTTTCAGAGAACACTGAAGTGAATTTGTGTTTTCTGGAATATCACCTGTTGATTTTTTATTATTTTTTATTTCGCAAGTCCGCTGAACTCTCTATCCTGCAGTAAGCAAAATGCAAAAAATAACCTCTGGACAAGCGATCTCACTGTTTGCGTCTTGGGGAAAAGCAGATGACCTTCAGGCATTTCTCTGTGTGTATGTGTGGGCGACTTCAAGCGTTAGCAGACTGTTTGTGAATATAAACTGCAGAAGAAATGACAGGCCCACATCAATCTCTCTGCCTCCAGTCAAATGTTTGCTTTAGCCCACTTTGAGGGATTAAATTTTAATAGTGGTGAGCGGCGAAGCCCCTGAAGATATTCCCTTCGTCTCATCAGTCTGGAAACCGTAGGAGGGGCTACTAAAGAGACAGCAGCAGATTAGAGTGTGTGTTTCTTGGTTGGACGTCCATCCCCCACTGCACGCACAACTGCCCACTTCTCATGCTGAAGAAAGAGAAGAATGAGGGAGGAAACCAGCAAGCCATGTCAGTACTCAAGTGACGCTGACCCGTGCCACACGCATTAGTCTTCCTGCTCTGTTTACTTTGGATGGGTAATTATACTGGCAAGGCATGCCCGAGTGTTGCAGTGTAGCAGTTGTTTTCCGTCTTTTTTTTTTTTTTTTTACCGTGTTCTAATCTTCTTGTAAGTCCAGGTAATTAATGGAGGGTCGACAGGGGAACCTGTGGTTGTCATGTTAATGGATCGGATTCAGCTTGTTGAAGCAACTTTCCTCTGTTCCTCTGTACACAAACAGATTTTGTCCCAATGAGTTTGAATTTAAATAGCTTTAAAAAAATTATGCTCAAGACACTATGAAAACACTATAAACCATATTATATAAAAATATAATATATTATTAGTATAATAAATTCCATATTTTACTCACCCCTAAGCCATTCTATGACTCTATGACTTTCTTCTTTCAGACAAACACAACTGATATTCTTAAATAAGATCATAACTTTCCCAGTTTTGCAATGCTAGTGAATGGTGCCTGAGTTTTTGAAGCTTTGTCATCAAAGTTTTTTTTATATGACTCTAGTGGGTTAAATGGTGTATTCTAAAGCAAAGCGAAGGAACAAAAAAATCTGATTTTAAACTTTATGAATTCAGATGCAGGTGTAGTGAACCTAATGTAGAAAGAATGGTCATTAAAACTCAACTTAGCCTAGGATTAGTGAGTAACATTTTTTTCGCTTTTGGGTAGGCCACGATTGATTGATTTTAAACCAAAATTGCGATTTAAAAAGGTGGAGTTTTCAAATTGTAAAAGCTACAATTATTTTGATTAGTACTATGACGAGGGAGGCGAACGCAAGTAATTAAAACAATCCTTCTAACTAACATTACTTGAAAGCAGACAACTGTTACAGCAGAACCCACGAGCCTCTATTTCTCTACTATTGAGATGAAATGAAAGCTGTAAACCACGGGTATCCAGACTCAGTCCTGGAGGTCCGGTGTTCTGCAGATTTTAGCTCCAACTTGCCTCAACACACCTGAATGGATGTTTCTAGAAAGCCTAGTAAGAGCTTGATTAGCTAGCCTAGGTGTGTTTGATTGGGGTTAAAACTAAACTTTGCAGGACACTGGCCCTCGAGGACCGAGTTTGGGCACCACTGCTGTAAACTCTCCTGCTGCTTTTCCACTGCACACGACAACGACAGACCGGAAGTCATTCATTTCCAATGGAGAGTAGTCCGGGAGCTGCCTGGAGTTCTGATCATCTCCATATGCAGAGAATTCGGATCCGAATTTTGAAATATTTGCGGATACATTGAAATATTTGCTGCGGATACATTGAAATATTTATTTATAATATTTATTTATTTCTGTTGAGTGCGTGAACACAATGACCAATCACAGGTGTTTAAGAACTTATTTGACAATGCTCAAAATCAAATGGGATAATATTTACATGTATTGATTTGCTATAAATGCACGTGTTGCTCTGTGCATGCACTTGAGTTTTGTTTGATACGTTCAAAGAGAGTTTTCCTTGAGCAGATCAAATGAAAGGTATTATTTAAACTTAATAGACAATTTAATTTATGGTCATTTTTTACTTAATTAAATTTAATGGCAAAATTGGTCTCAGCTTTTGGGTTTGTCTATTTTTATAACCAAATAGGTTTGAAATAACCCAGCAATTTTTAGAGTGTATCACATAAAGAAGTCTTTGTTTAGAAGTCTTTGGTGTTCATATTTCAGTCCAGACTGCTAGTTTTGTGAGAACCAAGGTTCATATGGCAGCACTTACACTCATTCAAACTATCCACACTAACAGAGCAGTCGCACCAGAGTTTTAATACAACCAAACCTTCCAAGCTGGAACACACCCTTTCATTTTTCTTTTATCCTAGACCCACTATTTTATCCATCGGCCTGCTTTTTTTCCTTCTTTTTCCTTCTTTATTCTTTTTTGGTTTTGGCATGAGTGGTTTGTTTCAGTTGAATTAAAACAGATTTTTTTAAAATCATAACCAGCTGTGCATCAAATTAACTGCATCATATTTGTTATTGAAGGCTTTAGTTATGAGCAGTATTGGCTTGCTGTTAAATGAGTCACTCAGCACAGTAGCAATGCAACGTTCCTCTTACAGAAATCTAGTCTTTGGCTACAAACTGGTTTACATCACATTTGATTTGCAAAAGTTGATGTTTTGCCCAAAGGTATAAGACAGCCTGTCAGATTTAAGGGATACTGTGCCACTATTGGTCAACGTGGTGTGTAATGCTTAAAAAGCCCCTCGGGCACACTTAAAAAGGTCTTTCACGATCTGTCACATATAGGCACAAAGCCAGACCTTCATTAGCTCACAGCAGTGCAGGCAGATTGAGAAAGAAGGATTTAGGGCCCACTGTTCATTTTACATCCAGTTTACTGAATGTTAAAGAAGTAAAGGGGTTTCTGTCTGGCTGAGAGAAGAAAGGAGCCAAGAGCATTAGTGTTGCCACACTGTGTGCTTGCGTGTTTTTTATTGTGGTGATCAAACTCAAAAGGATTCTTACAATCTCTAAAGCTTCTTCCAGGTTATAGGAAGTATGGCCAAAATCTTTAAAGATCCTATTTTATCTCTATAATCCTGTAAGTTTTGGATTATTGGGGGAAATTGTTGGGGGCAACATTAAAAAACAATTTCTGAATGCTTTTTTTTTACCATAAAATTTCTATACATTTTAGAATTTGGAATTAAGACATGGAGTATGCCGATTTTATTCACATTATTAAAGTGCAGTACAGACATGTAAACAACTTAGTCAAATTATTACCGTCATGTAAGACTTTTCGCTGCATTTTGTGACAGGATATTCCATACCCACATGGCTGTTTGACACTATTCTCTGCACCTACTGAGTCAGTGAAGGACGACAGACACCTGCATCGCCAAATGCGGAGGTTTTTTGACCATACGGCGTGCGGTATCAAATTCCAAAACAACACTCTTTCAGCAATTCATACTCTCATCCAATATCTCGTTTGTCACAAGGGCATGCATGAAATGTTCCTGAATGAAAGTGAAAGCGCCAAACTACAGTTGAAGTTGACTAATTAAAAATGAAACACCCGAAATTACATGAAAATCCAGAGGAAAGGTGGATAGCCTGGTGACGAATTTATGATTTTGTGCTTAAACATGTACAACGGGATTATGAAAGAAACATTCAAAAAGCAACTCATGTAAACACCTTAATAATATTATTGTCTAATTCAGATTAATATTTTGATTACTGATGTCAATGTAAATGTAGTCAGTCTGTAAATACAACCATATAACCATATATTTTATCTTTTACAATCCCACTTCATTAACACAGTTTGCAGAAATCATTTGATTGACATTCTCCCTTTATACAGTACGTGTCATCAGAGGGGGAAAGTCTTGCCCATTAGTGATGATCTCTCCCTCATTAGCAAAGGATGTTAGTCTTGTTTTTTAATCTGCCACTATGCTGACACATAGGCATTTGTATCTCTGCCTTCTTTCGAAAAGAGGCCGGGGAACACAATCTCATTTCAATTTAAAGTGCTAGTTACCAAAATGGCACATCTAGCATCAAACCCTAAAAGTGGCAGTTACAAAGAGTTCTAAAATATTATTTGTGATGTATTTTGAGCTGAAACATCACAAACACACTCCAGACATCAGACTTATTTTACATCTTGTAAAAAGGCAAAATAGGTCCACTTTAGATTAAATATCAAAACAAAAATATATATATTTTGTGGTATAGACGCAATGATCAAAATTAGAGAACTGCAATAATTGTAGCACTAAAGAATGATTACAACTACATTTACTGGAGATCAGATACCCTCTGCATTAAGCCTCATTCCCACTAAAAGCGATTTTGTAGTTGCCTGTCACACTATGTAATGACTATGTGTAGCTAACGGGTGTTCCCACCTTGGCATTGCTTAGATAACGCTTATGATAAGAGCAAATGAGTTTTCTTTCTGCTGATAATAAGCATTGTGCATGTAAATCACTAAATATAAATGGATTCCATACATAAAATGCTTAATTACAAAGATGAACAAGAAACAATTGTGTTTTCTGTCAATGTAACTATTTATCTGCCATAAATGCCAGTTTGTCTTGGTCTACAGCACGGAGATACAAACATGCTGGTACAGGAGCTGAGAAAGGATCAAGTTAGTTGTACTGATACTCATATTTTCTGTCACTTGCAAAAGTCAATCTTCATTTGCGTAAAGCTGAAAGATTCTCAACTTTGTCGCATTGCTAGACATGCCCACATCTATCGCCGTCAACAGTCTATGTCACTTGCATAGCCTGAGGTCAGGTCCATTAAAATGAACGGTTGATTGTTGTTTTGTTGCTGCGTGTCGCTCATAGTAAGGCTGCACGTTATTGGAAAAAAATCAACATTGTAACATTTTCAGCGATAACCATTGCAATATGATATATACTTTGCTAGATAGATTGAACTCTTTTTGTGAATAACTGATTATTTCAGTATGGTTAGGATGATTTTATGGGGGAGTACATCTGCATAAATGTTTAAAATTAACTTTAATGCACATTTTTTGTTTGATGTTTGTCAATCTCAGCTGAAACACAAAGAGAGGGTGGGGCTACAGTGGTGCTGCTCCTTTAAAAAAAACTGTCAATATTTAGTTTTTTATCAAAGCTCTAAATTATTAAAATGCACTTTAAACTAGATTTTTAGTGGTGAAGAATCATACAAATAAGAATAAATGCTTTATAATATATCTATCTTGTAAGTCTTAATAGCAGTTGGACACAAATATTTAAAAATATAATGTAAAATGATGCTCTGCAGTCTTTACTGTAAAATGTATGTTTGTTAAAGCTATAAATGCTATTGTTTCTTGTGCCGAAATGCTTTGAAGTCACATGATGTGTTTAATAGGAAAAAAATGCAATTAATAAACTTTAAATGGTTAAACTTTGTCTTTAATTTACAAGCTCCTGGTCAACAATAGTCCATACTTGACATTGAAGATCCTGCGATGACTACTGCGCTCGCTGTGATATCGATGCTGAAATTATATATTGTGCAGCCCTAGCTCATAGTGTGAATGTGGCTTTATCCTGTCATCTAGCACTCTACTTTAATTGACAAACAGCTTTTATTGGCCAGTTGAATCAAAGATGCAATATTCAATATTCTGAAATAAATTTCAATAAAATTCAAACATAACTAAGCAGTGATGTTGAAACAATAATAAAAAAAATGCCAGGTGTAATTATCGTATTTGTAATTGTAGTTTGTCTTTTAAAACAAACTTAAAAGATTGCAAGCTTATTTCTAGTGAGGTGTCTGTCATCTGTGCAATTATATAAGCCATCAGTTGATTTCTAATGAGGCAAGTTGTTTTGTTGCACTGAAACCATAAACAACCACACTCACATTTATAATGTTAACGACAAGTTGTTCTTCCTCCTCCTGGCTTGTTGGTGACATGTCTCATCCAGTATTTTTGCGTTACTCCCTGTTTGTTTGTCACTCTTAGTTGTATATATTATATCCAGTGGCAGCACAACAGCTTACAGAATTGCATTTTATGAAAAAGCTCATTATTTCGTGTATACAGTTGAGCTGCAGGTTTGTTATGCAGCAGAAACACTGTCAGCATGAAAGTGTCGTCCCCGTCTGCCATCATGGTTACGCATTGGTGTTGCTTACGCCCTGCAGATGTCGTACTGTATGTGTGAAACACACCTCACCGATATGCTACCTTAAATGAGATAATGTTGAAACAAGAAATAAAATGTTGACTGTTCAATAATGCTTTTCTGGGAGCAGTTTTTTCGAGTATCATAATGTGGCTGGTATTGTATCCTGTAAAGTTTACCTGCTAATAACTTTGGAAATAACCTCTTCACTCCAAGGGCCTGTTTATGGTCACTTTATGTGTTTTGTCTGATTTTTAAAAATGGGAAAATACATTTGGACACATTTTATTTTCTTTATCTTGGCTACATCAACTAAAGCATCCACATTTGAAATCACATATAGTTTAATTATTATTGCTATTATTTTTCACAGAAATATAATAAGCTATATACAGTGCATCCGGAAAGTATTCATAGCTCTTCACTTTTTCCACATTTTTTTATTTTACAGGCTTATTCCAAAATGGATTAAATTCATTTATTTTCTCAAAATTCTACACACAATACCCCATAATGACAATGTGAAAAAAGATTTATTGAAATTGTAGCAAATTTATTAAAAATAAAAACCTGAAAAAAATCACATTATTCACAGCCTTTGCTCAATAATGATGATTGTCCTTCTGTAAGGTTCTGCTCTCTCCACAGAAGAACCCTGGAGCTCAGACAGAGTGACCATTGAGTTATTGATCACCTCCCTGACTAAGGCCCTTCTCCTCCGATCACTCAGCTTAGATGGCCGGCCAGCTCTAGGAAGAGTCTTGGTGGTTCCAAATATCTTCACTTACAGATGATGGAGGTCACTGTGCTCATTGCAACTTTCAGAGCAGCAGAATTTTTTTCTTTTCAATTCAATTCAATTCATCTTTATTTGTATAGCGCTTATACAATGTAGATTGTGTCAAAGCAGCTTCACATGGAAGTTTATAGTGAATTGAAAAGTGTCAGTTCAGTTTTCAGTGTTTAAGTTCAGTTTAGTTTAGTTTAGCTCAGTTCAGTGTGGTTTAATAATCACTACTGAGAGTCCAAACACTGAGGAGCAATTCCATCGATGCGCAGCTCTACAGATCCCGAACCATGCAAGCCAGTGGCGACAGCGGCGAGGAAAAAACTTCACCAATTGGCGAAAGTGAAGAATTTAAAAAACCTCGAGAGAAACCAGGCTCAGTTGGGCACGACCATTTCTCCTATGGCCAAACGTCTTGTGCAGAGCTGCAGTCTAGGCGCAGTAGCTGGACCTCCGCGAAGACACGTCTGTCCTTGTCCTTCTGTAACCTTCCCCAGCCTTGTGCCTCGAGACAATCCTGTCTTGGAGGTCTACAGACAATTCCTTTGTCTTCATGCATGGTTTGTGCTTTGACATGTACTGTCAACCCTGGGACCTTATATAGACAGGTGTATGCCTTTTCAAATTCATGTCCAATCAACTGAATTTACCACAGGTGAAGTCCAATTAAGCTGCTGAAACATCTCGAGAATGATCAGTGGAAACGGAATGTACCTGAGCTAGATTCAGAGCTTCACAGCAAAGGCTGTAAATATTTATGTACATGTGATTTTTATTTTTTAAGGTTTTTATTTCAAATAAATTTGTAACAATTTCAAAAACTCTTTTTCACATTATCATTATGAGGTATTGTGCGTAGAAATTTGCGAAAATACATTTATTCAATTCATTTTGGAATAAGGCTGTAACATAAAAAAATGTGGAAAAAGTGAAGCGCTATGAATACTTTCCGGATGCACTGTATCTCATTCAGAATACAAATGATTTCATATGTAGTCTACAGGAGGGTTTATACTTCACTCCTATTTCAGTAAAACACTATCACAAGCGCACAAGCATTGGCTCTGTGATTACTGTCATTATAGACTAAATGAAACATCTCTTTTTGTCATACAGATCAAAACTAGTTTTGCAAAAAACACATTAGTTACAAAAAAAACACATTAGTTGCCTTTGTAAACTAACAAAATGCTATATTTTTCTATTCTTTTTTGCTCCATTCACAGAGTCACCACAGGTAAGTGATGTGTCTGTTGTTAAAGCTGTCATTCGATATTATAATAACATTCAAAAATGATCACCTAATGGCTGAGTGGTCAAAAATGTAATTATTAAAAAAAATAAAATAATGCATAATAATAAAATATTAATAAAAATGAAAATAAAATGAATACAAATTTATTTCAAAATAAAAATTAAATGAAACAAACGAGCCAAACTGTCTTCTTTGGTATATGGTTATCTGACATGTAAAATAGCCCACAAACACTCTCACATCTTTATTTTTTTACATTTTGTGAGGTAAAAATTTGACAGTATGTGTTTTCAACAGCATTTAAACTTGCTTCATCTGGAATACATCCCAGACTACCTCCTGATGTGGTTCGAGTGATTGAATTTACAGTATATCTGTCTTGAATGTGTTTTCAATGGCTTTTACACTTGTCCTTTTCACAAACAGATAGCTATGCGATTAGAAAAAGCATGGAATAGCACCTAAATGTTCCTGTTGCAACACTTTTTTGGCAATAATTCTCTGTGACTTGAATCAAAGCGCCCTACTAAGAATTCTTTAAACGCATCATCGCTGGTCACAGAACATAATGTCCAGGACCTTCAAATGCCATAATGATGTGACTACAAAATATGAGTTAGGGAGTATTTCACGGAACAATGTTTGCATTAAACCGACAAGCCTTCTGTGCTATTTCAAGGTTTTTGTCATTGCTAATTATTCTAGTTTTGCCTTATTGTCACCACTGAGGAGACGAAAACGAGGACTTGATGCCAACTGCCACAGCTTCCGTATTTTGTCACAACAGGCTCTGAAGGCCTTGGGCAGACTTTTGTCTATTGGCTTTACCTTCAGATTGAGCAATCTTGTCTGAATCAGGTCATTGCACTTCTGGCTCTTCAACTAAAAGAGAAGCTCGCTCTAATTGGACCCAGCTGGAAACATGTGAAACGTAGCAGAACTTTCTGTCTGACTTTCAAGGTTTGTGTGACAAAATACGCTTGTTCTTCTTCAGTAGTCCACAATAAGACAGTAATAGTTTTTTTTTTCCCTGAAGCTGACAACCAAGAGAAATCCGTTCCTTCGATTTTATTCATGGAGAATGTTTACATTACATAAAAAAGAATTAGTTCTTTGCTGGCAAGTAATTGCAGATATATACAGTGTAGGGCTCTATTTTACTGATCTAGGCACAAAGTATAAAGCATTAAGAGCGTGTCCGAATCCACTTTCGCTTTAAGGATGGAAATATACACTTTGCATCCCAGTGCATGGTCTAACAGGGTTGTGTTTACTCTCTTATTAAGTTATAAGTGTGTTTTGAGCATAAGGTGCATTAAACCAATCAGAGCGTCATCTCCCATTCCCTTTAAGAGTCAGTTGCATCACGCCATGGTGCATTTGCTATTTACATGCCGGACTTGTAGGTAGAAAAACTGAATTCTTCACTAGCGAGAAACCAGTTAAACAAACTATCTACAGCTCAAGGATAAAGAACAAGCCTCTTCCATTCGGCCTCTTTACTTTCTCTTTACTTTACTTTTACTCTTTACTTTACTCATTTACTTTCGTGGCTAAGGAAACGGTGTTGTTTGTATGCATTGCACTGAAGACATCCATTAGCCTACATATGTAATTTTGTTTGTTATGCGCAAAGATTTGTTTCAAAACTATTTCTAAATTCACTTCTAATTTCCAGGAAAAGAATAATTGAACATTTAATAACGAAGTGTGGTCAAAAAATATATTTAATAATCAGTTATATTCAAACACAAGTACTATTCTTATGCCCCATATGGTGATGCATACAGTAGGTGAAAGTTTAAAATGGCCTTTACCGCCGGACCATGTACCGCTGCCGCTTTGAAGAAAAAAGAACGTGCTTTTAGGTATGACCGCAGTTTGCGACTATGCCGCAAGGTGGCACAAAGGGACGGGATACGAACAGACATAAATAGCCTATACATTAGCTGTAAATACTCTACTACTTGTAAATAAAGATTTACAATGAAATATAGCATTATAATTCCTTCAATAATTATTAAAAAGACAACTAGGCTACATTATTTAAAGGAATAAAAATAACAAATAACCTTTGGGATGAAGTGCTTTAAAACAAGTCCGCTATATGCTTCAGCACCAAAACACGAGTTGCTGAGAGATTGTTTTAGTTTGTTAAATAGAATAATGAATAATGATGTAGCCTAATTAAAAATTAAAGTGAAATATTTACCGTTTCAGAGAAGCCTATTAACTGAAAGAAGGATATTCCTGGTCACAGTTTGACATAGACAAGTTGACAAACCAGCGCTGATGCTGATCGCCTCTTTGCTGCCTAATCCATGGTTTCCGCTACATTCATTCTTCCATGGCGGGCCGCCACAACAAAATTCATCCCACCACAGCTACATAACAGCTTCTCATTCAAAAACATTCAGTCGTTGTTGATTTTTTTAATAGCGGGTTATAATCGCACCAAAACGTATTAAAAGGTAAGTGAATTATAACAGCGCAAACTTTTCTGTAATCGTAGTGCTGTGCATTATTTGTTTAACCCTTTAAAGTGACATGCTAACTGACTGACAGACTGACTGACAGGTGCGTGATGCATGAGGCCAGCAAACACAACATAGTTTTCAGTTAAGATGAACAAAGTTTCCATAATTATACTTTATAGAGTCGCTCTGTAGGTCTATTGGACACAATTATAAATGTTCCTAGCAAATCTAAGAAATGTTGGAGACATACTTGTTACATAAACGCACTAAATAACACTTCAGCAGCGTTTATTTGAGTGCGTACAAGAAAATCTGCACTTGAGCAGAGTTTATTTGAGGGTGTGCAAGAAGTTTTGTGCACAAACAGAGGCAAACGGCGCACAAGCAAAGAGATTCACATGCTCGTATTACATGAATGCGATCTCGACTTGTAATACTGCGCTTATTACATTTGTCATTGAAATAACGCCATTATTGCCATAGGTAGTTGGTAGATCTGTGTCTACCAGCCCTGCCGCCACAGCTGGAAAAAATCCTAGAGGAAACACTGTAATCTAAACAAATAGGATATATATAGGCTTGTATAAAAACATTTTTAAATAGCCAATGTAACCTAATTTAAGAATCAAACAAATCCAAAGTTTTTCTTGATGTTTGCATATTATTAACTTTGCACCAAACCGAGGCTTTCATTTGACAACTTATAAAACATGTATGCAAATTAATGCAATATCATATGTAAACAACAAAACTGTTATGTAGTAGCCTATACTTTACTAAAAGTCAACATATGAACCTTAAAGGCTTATTGTCATTGTCTTTCATTACAAGCAACATGCGCATGAACCGCAAGTAAGACCGTCATAGCCTAATCATGAGACATAATAGTTTAGTTTTTACATATAGTATTGCATTAATTTGCATAGACGTTAAATAGTTTATATAGGCCTAAAATGAACGCATTGATTCTGAGTTATTATTTAAAACATAAACCTGCGTTTTTAATGACACATGTGGGTGTCAAAAAATACTTTTTAAACCAATGTTTATTATTATTATTATTATTATTATTATTTTTCTGCATATTAGGTGATACATCCACAATAGATATAAATAATACAGATGGTCAGTTATTGCTGGTGGCGCTGACTGTCGCCAAGAAAACTATCCTCATGAACTGGAAATCAAGAAATACCATTCACATTTCATCCTGGAAAAACTTATTATCAGAATACATCTCCATTGAAGATCCTCTTTGCCTGAAGCCACTCCCCAACAACACCTTCATCAGTAAACAGACAGGAGGGGAGGGGGGACAGGGGGTCAGGTAGAGGTAAAAAAGAAAAAAAAAAAACTCTGGTATTAAATCTAATTAAAAATAAAATGAATCAAAGAGGGAAAAATAAAATAAAAAAAGGAGAGGGGGAGAAAGAGGGAAAAAAAGGAGGGAGGGAAAAGGGAAAAAAAATCTATTATAAATTTCATAAATACTTGCCACATTATAATTCAGTTTTTCCGTACTTCTACCCCTTAATATTTGTTTTCCTTTTCTGTCACTCTCAAGTTTATTTATTAATTTTATTATTATTATTATTATTTTTTTTATTTATTACCATTATTATTATTATTATTATTTTTTCTCTCTCCCTCAAGAGGTGGGAGAGAAAGGGATCATGAGGTTGGCGGGGGGTCGTGATGGCTGTGGTGTACTCGCGCTGATAATAATAATTACCTGGCCGGTCTAACAACAGATAAAGGAAAAAGGGAAGAAAAAAAAAAGGGGAAAAAAATACCAACTATTAAAAAAATAAAATGTAAAATTTAAAATACTTGCACATACTTACAAATAGTACATTCACAGGGTAAGTGTGACGTGGGCGTGGCAGCCTGGGCATTTGCACCGGACTGATCCATGCTGCACGTCATACTTTTTTAATGCATCACAAAGCAACTGACAAACACTGTACACTTCAAGGCAGATTAGATAACTTTCACCTCCTTATAATAATAATATAACAGCTTTAACAATAATTTTATTTATTTTATTTTTTATTTTTTTTTGTCAGCGTGAGTGTATTGTAATCATCACGTTTCCCGGCCCACCTCTTGATCTATTATTATTATTATTATTATTATTATTATTATTATTATTATACTATTATTAATTCATCAAATTGTTAGATAAATTCTTCTTTTTAATATTATTCTTTACTTTTAGTTTTTGTTATTTGTATATTATCATTACTATAGTAAAGTTTTTTTATTATTATTCTCATTGTTTTGTTTGCAGCGCTTTATTATTCAACTTTTTTTCCCACTCTTCCTTTTCAGTTTTTTTTTCTTTTTTCTCTCCCTTGTCCTATTTCCTTTCTTCTACTTACTATTATTATTATTATTATTATTATTACTATTATTCATTATTATCATTTTTGGTCCTCTTCCTGATTTCCCAACCTCCCCTCACCTCCTCACTATTATCATTAATAGTATGACTTTTGCTCTTGTTGCCATTGTTGTCGTTGCTATTCTGACTTGTCCTCCCGTTGTCTCCTCATTGTTATTATTACACATATTTCTACCATTGTCATTATTCAGGTTGCTGTAGTTGTTGTTGTAGTAGTGGTAGTAGTAGTAGTAGATGTAGTAGTAGTAGTAGTAGTCATTGTAGTAGTAACGATTGTATTTGTAGTTGGGATTGTTGAAGTAGTAGTTGTAGTAGTTTCTGTAGTAGTAGATGTCGTTGGTGTAGTGGTACCAGAGGTAGTAAAGGTGTTGGTGTAGTAGTAGTAGTAGTCTGTGTAGTAGTATCAGAGGTAGTAGATGTTGTTGATGTAGATGTTGTAGTACTAGTGATTACTGTAGTAGTAGTAGTAGTAGTAGTAGTAGTAGTAGTAGTAGGAAACGTTGTTGTAGTAGTATCAGTTGTAGTAGATGTTGTAGTAGTATTAGTTGTAGTAGATGTTGTAGTAGTATCAGTTGTAGTAGATGTTGTAGTAGTATCAGTAGTTGTAGACCTAGTAGTAATAGTTGTTGTGGATGTAGTAGCAGCTGCAATAGTAGTTGTAATATTTGTAACTTTCTGTAGTAGCAGTTGGTGTAGTACTTGTGATTTATTGTTATTGTCAGTTATTACTGTTGTCCTTTCTCTTTACTGTCATCATTACTATCATACATTACTAGCATTGTCACTCTCTACCACTGACTGGTTTATTTCTATTTGTTTATTTATATCTATGACACTTGCTTCATTTATTGACTATTATTGACCCTTATGTATGTACTCTGACCTGTCCACCATGTTACCTTTACATGCACACGCGCACGCACACACACACACACACACACACACACACACACACACACACACGCACACACGCACACGCACGCACGCACCTGCCAGTACCTGACTGTATTGTTGTTGTTGTTGTTTTGTTTTTCATTGTTGTTTTTTATGTTTTATTTTGTATGATCCCAATTTGTGTACCTTTTTGCATATTCTAAAAAAATAATAATAATAATTATTATTATTATTTTTATGTGAACAACACTTAATACAATTTTTTTTGTATTTATTACACCACCTTATTGGAAAAAACTGTATCAATTACAGTGCTTCCCGCAGGTTTGAAATATACTTGCGGTGGTAGCCGGATTGAAACACTATTTACCCACATCGCATAAATAGTTAATTATATATGATAAACAAATCATAATTTCATTTTTTTATAATAATTGCATCTGTACGTCTCCAAAACCCGACAGATGGACAAATCTAAACTTGTTTTTATTAAAACAAATATAAATATACATATAATAAATAATACTGCTAATAATAGTAACATTATACAACTGCAAATTGTCACGAATAAACAAAAAAGCCCCCCGACATGAAGAAGGCATGGAGGTAGTGGTTTTTATATTTATGTAGAAAATATAAATTTTTTGTAACATTTTAATCCTTTATTTTAAATAATTTTCTTATGTAAAAATATTTGTGTATTGCTGTACATCCTGTGTTTATTAAGCAATCTGTATGCATTTTGGACCATAGGAAAATAACTAACACTCTCTGCGTTGGACTTTAGACCAGCTTTCAGTTGGTCAATGGCACAGTCTATTTCAGTTCCTCAAAATAGCAACGAGTCCACAAAATGGGTCAAATGGATTTGCTTTTTAAACAACGTGGTGAAAAACATGAAAATTGTTGCGCTGGTCTGAAAATAGCAACTGCGTCAAACACTTTTTGCGCCTAATTGTGCCAGATGTATGATAGGGCCCATAAAGTGAACACATAATATGCATGGCATCAAAAATTATTACTTAAAAAATGACAGTATCATTTTTAAAAACTTGTAATTTGAAGAACTTTTTTGTTAAACATGTTGTGATAAAAATGCTCAGACAGCTTTGAATTAATTCAGTTACTTGTGGAGTTGATGTATGTAATATTCTGTGATTTGTCAACTTCATATCATCTCATTCAGATTGGCAGTCATTTTCCTTTCTGGTTTTGTAATTAACTCTAATGGTGGAGTCCTGAAATAAATGGGGTTTATAGTCGGACTTAAATAATATTCCATGGCATGGGCTGAGGATAAGCGTACAGTGTATCTCTCTGTTCTCTAAATAGAAAGCTGATTTGTTTGTGTATGTGGCACTGTGCATGCCTGTGGACTGATTTTCGGGAGGCCCAGAACCAGAGCTGGGGAAATCAATTGAAAATAAGTGAGCACTTCCCTTGTGTACTACATCTTAATGCACTACTTATTTCCTCATAGGGCATATATAGCAATGGTGAATGGGCCGTCTGGTGTTTCGATGCTAATAATGCAGGCACACACAGGACACACTGTGTAATAGTCAATGTAATACTCTTCCATGAATCATGTCACACTAATTTATTAATGCATTTTTTGGGATGTTTATTTTCCCCCTTGTGACTTCTGCAAATGTATTCATTTATTTTTATTTAATTATTATTTTAATTAGAATGGTATGAGGGTTAATGCGTGACTCGTTTAAATGAATTACATTTTTAATAAATTTATACTTTTTATTAAAAAATAAATAAAAGTTGTTATCCGGCTTTAAAAATGCTAATTAATTTGAGAGTACTAAAAAAGTAAGATGTTTTTCACAGAAATGTTAGTAGTTTACAACATTGATTGCTTTGTCATAACTGGAGTAAATTGCTTCTTTTGTAAAAAAAAATAATAATCTTGTAAGCCATAAGCTAAGAGCAAAGTAGAGAATTAATACTTATTTCAGTAGTTCTGTGGTTAAAGTTGTATTTATTGGCCTATTCTTTTCTCCTTATATATGCTTCCTCTGGGCTCTATTTTTAGAAAACATGGTCTGTCTTTGCACTGTTATGCAATTGACACCCAAATCTACCCGCCTTTAAAACCAAGTTCCAAGTGGACTTATGTTATGCTTGTCAAATGTGAAAGCCTGGTTGTCTTTGATCTTTCTAGATTTTAATGAGAGTAAGACTGATATAATACTGTTTGGCCCGTCAAACTCTTAAATAGCACCTCTAGGTAATCTTGACAAATCAAGTTTTTCTATGAAGCCCTGGGTAAAAAATCTGGGTGTTTTTCTGGATGATGGCTTGAGCTTTGACAAACAGATAAATGCAGTGGTTGAATCCTGCTTCTTTCAGGCTTGACTCTTAAAAGCTGTTAAATCTATTCTATAAAAAAATTAAAAAATCATGCTTTTATTACCACTAGTTTGGACTATTATAAGTCACTATACTTTAGGATTAGTCAGACAGCCTTATCCTGTTTACAATTAGTTCAAAATGCTGCTGCAAGGCTTTTAACAGGTACCAAGAAACATGACCACATTACACTAGTTTTTCGCTCTTTGCACTGGTTGCCTGTGCACTATAGAGTTACTTTTAAAATTCGTTTCTTAGTTTTTAAATCTCTAAATGGCCTGGCACCTTCTTATCTGTCAGGCATGTTGATTGAGCATCAGCCTGGTCGGTCTCTTCAGTGATCGAACCAGAGATTGTTATGTATCCCCTAAGTTGAGGCTGAAATGCAGAGGTGACCGTGCTTTAGCAGTAGCTGGTCCTAGGTTGTGGAATGCTCTGCCCCTCTGTATTAGATCTGTTTAATCTCTGTCTGTTTTTAAATCTAGGTTGAAAACTTACCTCTTTGATTTGGCATTTTATAACTGAAAATTTTGCTATACTTTTATATTTTGTTTGTTGTGATGTGTATTGTGCAGCACATTGGTCAACCTCTGGCTGTGTTTAATAGTGCAACATAAATAAAATTGACATTGACATTAGCTTTACATGTTGATCATTCACTACTTTAAATATATATTGTATAATCCTCATTTAAATTAATTCCCATCCTGATATGACAAAGTAATGTTTGTGTGTGATATAGAAGAGTGACAATAAGATCAAAGTGGATTTGATAGAAGAAGGTGCATCTATGGCAGAGTATCTTGAGGGAGTGTGTTGACTTTAGGTTGATGGAAGTTGTGATTGTGTTTTTCAGTGTGTTCTTGTTGGCGGATTTGTTGTAATTGAACAAGGCTTAACTTTTCTTCTGTTGCCTACTGTACCAAAGAGACAATTGCAAACCTCAGCCCAGCTGTTATAACACACTGATAAGAGGATTTGGAGAAATGTGGTGAAGTTTTCACCTGCTCAAAGCTTCGGAATGATTGCAAGTTTAAGACATTTTAAATTTAGATTTGTTCTTTTATTTACCTCTATGAAGTGTGTTCTCTGCCAGTTGTTGCCTTTTTAGCATGCCATCACCTCTGATTTGCACTTTGATTACACAGTTCACACTGTATAATGTGGTTGTGAAAAGTGTTGGGTGTAATTTAGTTACCAAGTAGCTAGCTGTTATAATTAAATTTATTATCCACAGAAAACAGTAAAGTAAGAAAATACTGTTTGTTTTTAGGTAATTTAATGAGTTACTTATAATGTATTTGCATTGAATACTGTAAATATATTCAACAGTTTAGTATGAATCAATTCAGAGTTGGCCCAGTATAGCACTGAGCAAAATTTATTTATTTATTTATTTATTTATTTATTTATTTATTTATTTATTTATTTATTTATTTATTTATTTAGTTTTTTTAGTTTATTTATTTTGTTTATTTATTTATTATTATTATTGTTACTATTTTGTGGTGAGGGGTGCCTTTTAAAAAATATTTTTCATAGGTTGTGTGTCACTTTCTGTTCTTCTTGCACTTGTGTGTGTGTGTGTGTGTGTGTGTGTGTGTGTGTGTGTGTGTGTGTGTGTGTGTGTGTGTGTGTGTGTGCTGTGTGTGTGTTTTGTTTGGGTTATCTTCACCGCGTGGTGTGTGTGTGTGTGGGGGTGTGTGTGTGTGTGTGTGTTTACATCAGCTGGGTTGTCACGTGTCTTGTTTCCTCTCACATCACTCGGGTGTTTTCTATCAGTCACAGCTGTTGCGCCTTCCGCGTGCTATTTTCAATGTTTTGTAGATAGCGTTATCAGTCTGTTGTTTGTTCACTCCTGTGTCTGCTCCCTGTTAGACGCTCTTGCTCGTTCTGGTGGAGGGTCTTCACCATAAGTCCATTTCATTGATGTTGTTACAACTGCCTGCTCTAATGACAACATTATCTGTGAGAGACTTCATCCCAATCTGCTACTCTGATGAACTTTACCGTGGGTAAATGTGACGATTTCATTGAGAGCTGCTCCATAGCGCTAACCTTTCCCTTCCCTCGATATCTAGTGAGATATCCGTGAGAGACTGCTACGGCGCTGTTTCTCGGATTAACTTTTACGGCTGTTTAGCCTGTTGTATTCTTGGTGTGAGCATTCTTGCTCAACACAATATCTGGTGAGATCAATACCAGTTGTGACTCTTTAATAAATCATCTTGCATTCACTTGCATTTGGGTCTCCTGTGTATATCTTTGTGACACAGTGAGCATCTAGAACCTTGCATCCCAACCGACTGTTGCATGCCTTTTAGATGGAGAAAGCGCCCAACGTAATGCACTACAGTACCAAGGCTGTAGATGCAGATGTAGCCTACAACAGCAACAAAAAAGTGCAGCACACTACTATTTTATTTTTTTAGTATTCAACAAAAGGCAATGTGGCATGCCTCACATTTTCAGAATTGAAAAGCACAGTGTTTGTGTGATTGGCCCTTTATCGTATTGTTGGTGTTATACAAATATGTTTTGCAAAATAATCACACAATATCACCAAGAAACAGTCCACAATGCATAAAAAATAATGAATTGAGTCACAAATTACTTCATGGCAAAATATATGGTATAAATTTAGAGAAGCTGAGTCTGTGTGGAGTTTGCATGTTTTTCCCTTGTCTGCGTTGGTTTTCTCTAGGGTGCTCCAGTTTCCTCCACAGTCCAAAGACATGCGTGGATTGTATAAACTAAGCTGAACGTAGTGCATGAGTGTGTACGTAAATGAGAGAGTGTGTGGGAGTTTCTCAGCTCTGGGTGTTCATGTGTGCTGGGATGTGGCTGGAAGGCCGCGCAAAGCATGTGCCAGAGTAATTGCCAGTTCATTCCGCTGTGACGACCCCTGATGAAGGGTCTGAGAAAAATGGTTTGTTGCAATTGGTTTCCTCAAACGGTTTGTTACCTTAACTTTTTGGGTTTTACAGTGTAATTACACATGCTTAAGAAATAGTGAATTAAGTAAGAAATTAGTCAACCAAAATATATATTGTATGTATGAAACATGGGGTAAGTGTTTAAAAGATTTCAATCATATGACACGTTTTTAATAATATGATATCTATTTTACAGTGTGTTACTGTTTGTTGACTAAATAATGTTGTGCTTTTTTGTTCAAATACTTGTTAAAAAAGTCAAACTAGGGCCCTATTTGGCTCAATTTTAGAGTAGTATTGAGTATGGTTTTTATTTAGGATTGAGTCAAATTTTTTTTGTGCCAAATAAGAATGTGTTCATGTGAATTAAATAATTTGTACGATCATGCTAACCTTAAAAATACACCATTTTGCTGTGGGATTTTGCAAGGTCTTTTTAAAACGTAATCAGTTCTGTATACAAGTGCAGACATAAGAGATGAACATAACACATCAGTGCTGTTGGTACAATGATACTTTAATTCAGTTTGTTGCTCAGTAATGTAATTGTCATGTCTGAAGGGGCCCAGTCTACCAGCATATGTTATTAGTGAGGCGTTATGGACTGTTGTCTTAGATTCATTTCAGAGAACCTCTGTATTGTAATCCATAGCCAGTCTAATTGCCCGCATCCTTTATGCTCTTAATGGCCTATGTGACCTAACTGTTTCCTCTGTCTGAAAGGCTTGTCTGATGGAGTCTCCAGAGAGCCTTTCAAAAGCGACCACTACATGTTCACTCACTGATGTATTTATTTGATTCATTTTTTAAGTTTGTTTAAAAAAGGAGTGAATCACTGGAAACTGCGATCGGAATGTAGTCCAACGGTAATCATACGGCCCAATGTTACTGTCGCTCTTCATTAGTGCCGCATTTCTCTGTGAGAGTCTGAGAAAGGCAGAAGGAATAAATGTGTTCTCTAAGAAATAGCAGTCCTCCAATTACCGAGCAGGCTTCCGGATCTGGACCACTCAGACGGAAAGAGCTGAAAATGGATCCTTGTTCAGGCTCTTCTCTGAGGAATTCGTCCTTTTCGTAGAGCACATATTGCGACAAGCTTCCCAAGGAATCACTTTCTTTGCATTTTACTCGGTATTTCTTAGTTAAGTGTTGTTAATTTCCAATCATCAGAATGCTAGTAAACACTTCTGATTTTCAATGCCTTGTAGGCTGAATAGACTGAACTGGTTTAATGACTATGACAACTGACTCGGGGCAGAGCAACATCTTTTACATGCTCTGTTTTCTTCCATCGCCTAGCTTGTGGAAGTTTGTGTTCGTTTTTGTTCCTAGGGTCATATTAGCGTGATGATTCAATTTGTCCTCCATCTTCTACCGCAGAGTGAGTCAGAGTTCACATTGCCATTGTTGAAACCTCGGCTCAGTGAATGAAAACCTGATCCATAGGTCTTTAGGGAATGTTGGAAGTAAAACACTGAATTTGCTGTTTGTTTCTCTCTTTTGTTGGGTTTCCTTGCCTCTGGTAATTGGCAGATGTGCCAGGCTTCACCTTCGGTGATGGAAATTTTGGAATAGCAAACATGCCAATTTTGAGAGTTATCTCAGGGCCAGAAGACTCAGTGAATTCATTTGTATTCTGATGTTGACTTTGTCACTTGTAGGTGGGTTATGGAAGAATTTGCACTCTGATATGTCTCCAGAAAGATTGTGGGTTAGCAATGCACGCAAGCCTGATGCAAAAAAAATTGCTATTATAAGTCAGAAGCAAATAACGGCTCGTCACCACACCCTTTATTTGGCAATTTGTGAAGTGTGGCCTCAGCCTTAACTGACCTCTCTATCCCTTCATCTCTCAGTCTGGTCCTGATGGAGATGTGGTCTTGAGGTTTAGTGTCCTACTTTAGCTTTCGTCTTTATTTATTTCCTGAATATCAGAGCACTGGCTTTGGGAATCGCTGGTCCCTGTGATATTTTCCATCCTCCTTTTAGTTAGAACACCACCCATTTCAAGTTCATGCTCTTCTGCTCCATTTGACTACAAGCTACCAACAATTCCATTTCATTGTTAGGTGTCTGGATCATAAATCTTGTGTTGGGTTTATTGGAACTGGGCAAATAAATTGCCAGTTTTCACTTTAATAAAAATGCAGTAAAAAGGCTTAAAGAGCCCCTATTATGGGTTTTTAAAAATGACCTTCCATGTAGTGTGCAACACTTCACTACTTAGTGAAGTGAAATATCCAGCTAAAGTTTAAATCTGAAAGTGCACAGTTTTTAAAACTATTGATTCCTCTATAAAGGAGTCGACTCATAGTGGTTTAAATGAATCGTCTTGATAACGAATCTTCAGCCGTTTCGGCGTGACGTCGTTACGAAACATAATGGTTGCGCGTGCAGACCCGGCAAAATTCAAACCTGTGGCCCCGCCCACTAACACAGCAGCATGACGCTCATGAAGACGCTGTGTTTACCTGGATATTATTGGAAGTGTGAGAGAAAGGAGTCGTTCAGAAATCTGCACGCTTACAATGGGTGATCTACACAGCTCATGCATTAGTTTCTGCCTCCATCTTGTAATGGACAGACAAGACACCAGGGGTGCAGGCAAAATAAGGACAAAATAATAGGTACACCGGTAGGCTGCTGAACACTAGGCTTCGGGCTGGTGAGCAGCACTGAAAAGGTTCGCGAATGGAGAGTGGG
The DNA here is from genome assembly GCA_903798205.1 of Danio tinwini. Lineage (NCBI taxonomy): Eukaryota > Metazoa > Chordata > Actinopteri > Cypriniformes > Danionidae > Danio > Danio tinwini. The sequence continues at coordinate 10,008,801 of CAIGQZ010000690.1, read as the reverse complement.
AGCCCGCAGAGATAACTTGTCAGAGGACAGAGGATGCTACAACCTCCCGGCTGGGGATGTGATCGTTTAGAAAAGCAGAGTACAGGTAAGCACTTAGAACATATAGCAGTTCACGGACAAGGTGCCACAGCAATGATTGCAAATAGAAATGATCTACATGTTTTGTTACCAGTAACCGCGTGTATTGTATCAGGTTAACTCTTTATATTCTCATATCGCGTCTATTGCAAACGCGACGCATGCCTTTTTTATTTACTGATTTAAATGCTTTTGTGAGCTTGTTCTACTGCCATTTGTCATTGCTATGGCCACCGTTAGCTGATCCTGCACATGTGCAGCGGTCAAGGTTCAGAATAGTTTAGCTTTTGCTACTGTGTGGATTAAAACTGAATGTATGTCATACATATGCTAGTGTTTAACTGCACTGCTTTCGGCGCTGAGATGTCTGAATAACACTGTTGAGAACCGGGTACTGTTTACTGTGGTGTTAGTAAGTTTACTTTGAAGCGTGTTTCGAGCGTCCGCTGCGATCGGATCCTATACCAATGTTGGCCACCTGCGGCCACGGGCTTGAAAAACCACGCTGGCCATATTACTGTCTCGCGCTGAACGCTGTTGACCAATGGCAACAGGCTGTCATTGGTCCAATCAGCGTAGATTAGCTTCGCGCTAAGCAGGGGTTTGGGAACAAATGAATCGCTGAACGATTCATATGGGAGTCGCTGGGATAATTAGGTAAAAATAAATGCATATTATAAGACCATGAACGTGTTTTTTGACCTTGCATACATATCAGTATGTTGTTAGAGACCCATAAAACCAAAATATGACCCTTTTCAATGTGTAATAGGGGCTCTTTAATGCAGAAAAGTTATGATCAGTTTTGTTCTGCGTCTTTTAGTCTGAATGATACTGTAAGTCATGTTTTTAATTGAACAAAATTAACAAACTAATTAAATTCACAACAAACAAAATACTATGTCCTGCAGAGGAGGCTCAGTGGTGTTCTTTTTATTTACACAGTTCGTTTATGCAGCTCAGAAGTGGCAAAATGGCATACGAACTGCAATTACACTAGCAAAAAAATAATTATGTGAGTTTAAAGTTAACTCACAAAAAAGAAATATAAAGTTATAGTGATCTCATATTTACTAATAATTTAGAGCTTTCCCTTCGATAAACTGTAATGCAGTTTATTGCTAATAAGGTATTTGTTATTGTAGTTTGGTACAGGGAATGTCCACTCTGATTTCAAGCTATCGTTTTAATTCATTATTTCATTCTTCCATTCCTTGTCTTTTCGGCTTAGTCCCTTTATTAATCTGGGATCACCACAGCGGAATGAACCGCCAACTTATCCAGCTTATATTTTACACAGCGGATGCTCTTCCAGCTGCAACCCATCACTGGGAAACATCCATACACTTTTATTCACACACATACACTACTGACAATTTAGCCTACCCAATTCACCTGTACAGCATGTTTTTGGACTTGTGGGGGAAACCGGAGCACCCAGAGGAAACACGGGGAGAACATGCAATCTCCAGATTTTAGTAGATTGAGAAACCTCAGCCGGATTTAAAAAGGTGCGGGTCTCTGTGGGACTGCAAAGCACGTGAGTGTTGACAGTTCTCGCACACACAGAACGAGCAGTATGAAACGGGTAAAAGAGAGAAGATTTTCCACTACTTAATTGCTCGCGAATGTTTGTTTATATTAGGTGGATAATAATAATAGTATAATAATAGTAAATAAGTAGGATAATAATAGTAAAAAAAAAAAACATGTCACTAGATATGCTTGGGCGGTTGCTAATATACCTGGGCAGCCCGCCCAAGTAAAGTATATGTGTGGGAAGCACTGCTTTAGATATATTTAGTGAATATAGCCCATGTCTTGGGCGGTGTGGTTGTTGAGAGTGTTGAAATCAGGTCAACTTTATGGAAATGAGCTATGACATGGTTTGGTGACAACCAATTGGAATGTAGTCCACTAATTTAGAGAATTTTTGAAAATGCAGTCCTGTAAACATTGGTTTCAACCAAGTTCCTAAGCAAAATAAAGCAGCAGTTGCTTATTAATGTGTTGGGGTTTTCCAATTTGTAATGTAAGCTGCCCACAAATTAATGTTAATACTTGTAAGGGTTTTTGACGTCTCCTATAAACTGCATATTGAAATTAGAATAGCACTTAAACGGGAACACAAAAATCTCACCACAGATGGCTTTTAATTGGTTTATTTCATTAGAGCACATTTAAACATGTTATCAATGGCATTGACAACATCAACAGCATGAAGGCCAGAGTAAATGACACCGGCAGTGGTGTGAACACAACGTTGTTGGCAGGGCGGACCGATCTATTTTTAACTCGATACAAACAGCAGCAAAATACAAAATCACTTTAAAATGATGAATTAAAAAAAAACAACAACATATAACTAGGGATGCTCTGATCAGGATTTTTGCAGTCGATAGCGAGTACAAATTCTTTGTCATGGTGATTATTCGATACTGAGTACTGATTCTGATGCTTCAAGCTTTATAATGCATTAAGCACATTTTCCCTTTAATCTAGAAACATTGCAAATGCTGAAAGAAGAATTCAACAGGCCTCAATCAAGAAAAAGTTTGGAGCGCATATTTGATGCACATCTCTTTTTTTAACTAAAGGCCTATATACTACTGTTTATTCCTTTAAGTATATTACAAGAAGTTATATTAAATATTCATAAAAAAATTGTTTTATTTGACTAATAATGCAGGGCCATTCAAAATTCTTTGCTCGTCTCCAACTGTTGACAGCAGATCTCTCAATGAGAGAGTGGGATTTGCACTCGCGAGATCTGCTTCATTCATTTAACCTAACAAATGCAATGCGTAGAACATTGCTGTCCCTTACGAAATCTGTTTGTTTGCTCATTCACTCTTGTCCCCATGATTTCCGGGTATTTTATTTTATTTTTTATTTTAACACATTTTTGGAGATCACGGAGCCACTATGCATATGCAGGAGCTTCCGGGAGAGGTCATATGGTTGGGTGAGTCACTAGATAGGGGCAAACACTCCGCTCGTGTCAAAGCAGCTCAAAATACAACCAAGAGACCATCACTCACGCGAGTTGTGTCAATAGATTGTATAAACTGGTCGCACCGCATCTGTATATATTTTAGTGGTTGTGACGCAAGCCCATCGATCGCTCATGCCCCCACGCATCATTTACCTCCTCACGTGTTGTGGTTACTGTAGGCTATGTATAATATACAGATGTGCAGGAGAACAGACAAGCGTCTTTCTCTGGTAAACAAACCCCTGTGATCGGTTCGTGAGATCGGCCAGATTAGCGAGTACAGATCGAGTCATTACATGTGATTATCGGCTGATACCGATTTTCGGCCGATTGATCAGAGCATCCCTACATATATCGCATAGATCTCACTATTTAACTATTTTTAAGTACATTAAAACAGACCCTAGCTCTCTATTTAAAGTGCATACGGTCATGCAAAATAATTAATATGAGCTTTGTAACTACTAAACAGCCAATTTGTTAGTAATATGCCTTCACTTTCCCAAACTTGTTCCTATAGAGGCACACCAAAAGAAGAAATCTTGAACTCTCTACAAAAGAGCCGATGAGTTGAATAAGCTGTCATTTATTATGGAGAGATCAAAAATGTGTTGTGTTTGGTGTGTTGCCTGGGGTTGGGGACCTGCTACTTACTTTTTCATTGAAGGAAACTAATAATCGATTTCTCAAAATGCTTCAAAACACTGAAAAGTATACAGGAACTGTACATTTCTTATGAAACGTCTACAGTTTTCTTCCTCCTGTTTGTTTTTTGAGTTAGCTCATACTCTCCAGGGCTTCGATTTCTCTTTGACCATACACAACCTTTATCACAATGAGAAGTGCTCAGCATGGGCCTGTATCTTATCAGCCGTATCATTGTTGTAGAAATTAAACCTTCATGCTTGTCATATCAATTTATCAAGGTGTAATTTCTCTTTGCTATGGAGGATTGCGATCAAGCGTCAGACAATGTGGTACCTCGCTGCAGAGTGTGGAAGGATAAGCCTCAGCTCTAACTCTGAGATTAGAATCATCCATATATACCGAGCCAAAACTGGGATTTGTGGCACACTGCCTCGTCTGCACTGCGGAACGCTTCCTACTGGAAAGATTGAACATTGCTTCAAATCAGAATTAGTGATGAGCGTTTCACACAGGTGTTTAAGAGAGAAGAGATTATTTGGGGTGTAAAATAGTTTAGTTTAGAATTTTGAATAAAAAATTGCTGTCTTGATTGGATTGGATCCCGCATCTGCTCCATAAGCTGAGCATAGCTTATAATATCAGCTCAAGTCAAGAAAAGTCAACTTTTTTTTCTATAGCACTTTATACAATGTTGATTGTATCAAAGCCACTGTACATGGATGAATAGGAAAAAAAGGTCATTATATTTCTGTTTGTGGAACATATTCACCATATCAAGCAGGCAGCAGAGTAGTGGTAGAGTTAACAGTATGATCAACAGTTAGATTAACAGTATGTTTTCATGTAGTCCAAAATGTCTAATTATTTTCTTTGCATTTAAAAAAATATTTGTTTTATTGACAATGTTTTTTTTTCAAAAAAGATCCACATGTACAATAGGGCTGCACAATTAATCAAAAAAAGATAGCAATCTCGATAACACCCCCACACAATCTTATTTCAGTATTTCTACGATTCAGCCAATTATATTTTCGAGTTCGGGAGAAGCATAAAGGAGGTCACACAAGTCTTCACATTGTTTTATATATGTTGCTCAGCAATGTGGACACCTCCAAATAGTGTTGAAAGAGTTACATGCTGTATTTATTTATTCATTTTTGTTTAATGTAATGATGTATTCGCGGCTGTGAAAATAGAAATGAGCTGACGCACTGTTTGTTTACTACTGATAGAAGTTGTAAATAATGTTTGTTGCACAGAGTGATTGTTTTGAGAGCCACATGGGTAGTATGATTTACATGTTAGATTTTTTTTCTCAAAGTAACGGCAGCCATGACATGAGCGCACTCGGCAGTGAAAGTGAAACCAAAAGCGCACACATCGTTTAAATGATCATATCGCATTTTAGAGTTATGATTTCGACAAGCGATTGATATGTTTTTTTTTCATAGCAAACACAAAGTGTTGTGCATGAAAAAAATGTTTAACAGTGTCAGTATAACTACTCTAGCCTACATAATGTTAACTATAATGCAAGAGGGAATCTGATAATGACAAATGCCTCATTTTACCAGTGAAATAAAATGGTCTAATAATGTTGTCAAGGACAGATTGCAAGCATACATCTCAAACACAATAATTCAACTTTAGAAATATGAATAGTTCTGATGCCATCAGTTTACTGTGCAATAATGACCAGGACAAATGTAAAGTCTGTTCAAGTACACCACTTCAAGTCTATACAATATACGTATAGCATTTTAACCAACAGTAGACTTACACATAGACCTAATATTATTATTGTTTCACCATATGTTTGAGAATAACAATAATAATAGCCTACTCATATTAACCTTTATTTTACATCTACAGAATCATGAGAAAATCGTAATGTTGATTTTAAGAAAAAAAAATAGTGATTCTCATTTTAGCCAAAATCGTGCAGAGCTAATTTCCATGAAAATGCTGTATTACATATGCCAGGCCAGTATTTAACACTGTTGCCTTGTTAGTAAGCAGTACTTGTATAGGGAAGTGATGTCTGTAGTCGATGACTTTGCTCTGGTGTGTTTGTAGAATTTTGTCAAAATCAGTTAGCTGGTTTTGGCAAATGTATTGCTATATTGGTTGCATGCATTATGTCATAACATGTTTGTATATTGATTTAACAGCTGGCATTCGTGCTCAATGTTTATCAATTAAATTAATGTATGATTAGCAGAGACTTGTTGCTCTTGACTAAATAACCTTTAAAGCTGTAACAGAAAAAAAATGAATGCTAGTAGCTTTTTTTATTATTAATTGTACTGTGTGGACTAGGGCAGCACGGTGGCTCAGTGGTTAGCATTTTTGCCTCACAGCGAGAAGATCACTGGTTAGAGTCCCAGCTGGACCAGTTGGCATTTCTGTGTGGAGTTTGCATGTTCACCCCGTGTTTGTGTGGGTTTCCTCCAGGTGCTCCGGTTTCCCCCACAATCCAAAGACCTGCACTATAGGTGAATTGGGTAAACAAAATTGTCCGTAGTGTATTGATGCGTGTATGTGAATGCAAGAGTGTATTGGTGTTTCCCAGTGCTGGTTTGCGGCTAGAAGGGCATCTGCTGTGTAAAGCACATGCCGGAATAGTTGGCAGTGCATTCTGCTGTGGCAACCCCTGACAAATAAAGGATTAAGCTGAAGGAAAACGAGTGAATGAATGTGTGGACTGTGTAATGTTATTTTACGTTTGTTTTTTCCATTTTCTGTACCTGAACACCTTCATACATGAACAGCTTAGAACATTGTTTATTTTTAGATTTGGTTTGTTGTATAATATGTGTTTTTGCATGTAATGTGTTTATTATTTTTGTTTGTTATTTATTTTATCAATGACTAATCATTTTCTTTTAATAATGTTTCAGCTTAATATTTATTCTAAGTAGTTTTTACTGTTTACATTTAGCCTACAGTCTTAAATGTTGGTGTAATAATAATAATAATAATAATAATAATAATAAATAAATAAATAACAATACAAACAGTATTTTTATTTTATTTTAATCAATGTTTTAACAGTGTTATGCTTATTAGTTATTTGATAGTTGTTGTTTTTTTGTGGCAGGTCTTTGCAATTTGAAAGATAATTAAAAAACTTACTGATTTTGACTGAATAAATTTTGTAGCTGTAACAAGGAGCAAAAATTTAATGCTAGTAGCTATTTAAAAGTTTTTGTGTACTGTGTAATGCTACTTTACATTTTTATTTTTCTGTACCTAGTAACCTTCATACATGATCAATTTAGAACATTGTTTATTTTTATCATTTGTTTGTTGTATTAATGTGTGTTTTTGCATGTCATTTGTTTATTAATTTAGTTTTATCAATGACTAATAATTTTTTCTTTAATGTTATCGTTTACATTTAGCTTAGAATCTAAAATGTTGGTGTAGTAGTAGTAATAATAATAATAATAATAATAATAATTGAATCAATATTTTATCTGTATTGTAATTATTACCTTTTTGAATTTTATTTTTTTGTGGCGGGTCATTAAAATGTACAAGACAAAAAAAAAAACTGGAACCACAGGTCCAGTTAAAAACTAGCATTGATTATTCGACACATAATTTTTCTGATATGGGGATTTCATGGTATGCTAGAAGCATACAGAAGTAACTCATACAGTCTACATTTACATACAGTTTTATTCTTTTGTTGCCTTGCAAGCAGTTGTTGTCTTTCAACTCCTGCTCTGTTAGGTCTTGTGACTTTTATAAAAAATAAAATCTTCTTGTTAGCTTTATACCATATGTGCGGTTCGGGAACTATGTAGCACAAATCCTTAGATTACAAATTTTTTTACAACAAGTCGTTCTCTCTTCTGCTCTGTATATTGGGTACTTTTTCTGATGTGCGAAAAGTACAATTTCTTCTCAGTGTTGCATAAGTAACTTGTCAAATGAGTCAGGGGTGGAATCTTACTGTGAAGTGTTCGTCTTTTCTGCTGCCTGTTTAGTTTCATCATTTTGTATCCAGTTGATATGACATTTCTCCTTGTCTCCCTGGTCTGTTTTATTGCATGTGAATCTTCTGGGAATGATCAGAGCCAGTTCCCTGGCAGTGCTCAGCTCTATCTCTCTGACATGTGGCACTGGCCGTAGTGTTTCTGGTAGGATCTGTGGAGCTGTAAGAGAGTGTAAAGCTGATTAAGCACAAACCAAAGATTCATTAGTTGCATTTAATGAAATAGAAATGAGTAGTGGGGATATTTGAATAAATCAACCTTCGCTTCTTCCCTGGAGGCTGGAGGAAACTAGAGAAGGGGTGAGGATTTATTTTTCCTTGGCCACTGATATGATAAGTTGATTGCGTTATTGTTGCACTGGGTATGTTGTCATTTAACCCTGCACCAGAGGAAGCAGCTGCTTGCACAGCATGATGTAGGCAAATGAAGTGAAATGAACTTGGCATTGTGAATTATTGGTTTTAAAGGGATGGTTTACCCAAAAATTCAAATGCTGGCATAATTTACTCACCCTTGACTTGTTTTTATCCAGTTTGTGTTATTTTGTTCTGTTTGGAGACCTGTAACTATTGGCTTTTTAAGTATTTACTTATTCTATTATGGTTGTCAATAGTTATGGGTAAAACAAATAGGTTTGAAACAAGTCAAGGCAGACTTGGGGCTTACTCACACTATGCTATCCGAACCGTGCCCAGGCCCGTTTCCCGGATTGTTTGAGAAGTGTAAGTGCTGTGAATTGGGCTCAGGTACAGTTCACTTGGGCGGCCCTGGCCCGGTTGGAAGAGGTGGGCCTGAGCGCGGTTCACTTGGGCTCAGGCGCGGTACGCTTAGTGTGAGTGCAAGCATGCCTAAGCCCGAAACTGAAAGCGAGACGTGACTTTTAAATGACTGTTTCATATGGATTAATTAATCATTCGTACTGTTCAATGAACGCAAACTGTCGTCGATTATTAAAGACGCAAACCCCTCACTGCATGTCAGCTGCGCCTTTAGCAAGCTTCCTAATTCCTGCAGCACGAGGACTGTTTATGAGCGTCAAAAGTGGCTGATTTGTTTAGCAAAATATTAGACTGCATGTCACCGCATATCAAACGACTTAAACAATATATCTAAAGAAATCTCCACTGTGCTGAGCAAGAGCACTTACTGAGCAGCGCGTCATCGATGACGTAAGCACGCCCAGGCCCGAATGTAATGTGAGTGCAGGCCATCGGGGTAGACGGGAGGGGAGACAAGCGGGCTTTGGCCCGGTTCAAGGCAACTGTATAGTGCGAGTACGGCCTTAGTTGAGTGGCGCGGTGCTTCCAGCGTCTGGTCTGTGACATACACAGATATGGATATTGGTTCCTAAAGGAAAAACTCAAATAAAGTAGGATTTCTTATAGAGTAGTTTTTCTTTATTTTTGCCTGGTAGAAATTGTTTTACATCCCAGTATTGCTGCACATCCCTGTGTGTGTAATAAGCAATGTGTATGTGCATTTTAGACCCACCTATCACTGACATGCTCTTTAAATAACAACAGCAAAAACCTGCTCTAATGACTTTAGGCCAGCTTTTAGTTGGTCAATGAAACTGTCTATTTCATTTGCCTCAATATAGCAACAATGCGCCTCAACTATGTGTAACGGCGGCTAAAGTCCATGGTTTTTAAACTCCTTGTTAGAGCTATCAACTCCCATGCAAAGAACCGCCAGTTCAATCCCAGCTCAGATCGCGTTGGGTGCAGTAGGACCAGTGGGTTACACATGGGGGCTTATCCGAGATAGGAGTGAGGTTTAGGGGTGAGTGTACCAGAGGCCAGCTAGCGAAGTGCTATGCAGGTAAAACCTGATTCTATTGACCTCAAAATGTGCTCTAACGACAGACGCTAGAGGCCATAGTCTTTAGGCTCATAGTTAAAACAACCGACTCTCATGCAAAGAATTGCCGTTTTAATTCCAGATCAGATCGCATTGGGTGCAGTAGTACCAGTTGGTTACAGGTAAGGGCTTGTCCTGGATGGGAGTAAGGTTTAGGGAGGTGAGTGTAAGGGAGGCCAGCTAGTGAAGTGCTATGCAGATAAACCTCATTCCTTTGACCTCTAAAGGCACTCTAGCAACAGACCCTAGAGACCATGGTCTTTAGCCTCCTTGTTAGAGCAATTGACTCCCATGTAAAGAATTGCTGGTTCTGTCAAAGCCCAGACCGCTTTGGGTGCAGTGGGACTGGTAGGTTACATGTTGGGGCTCGTCTGGGATGGGAGTGAGATTGGGGGGTGTAACGGAGGCCAGCTGGCGAAGTGCTATGCAGGTAAACGTCACTCCTCTGACCTCTAAAGGTGCTCTAGCGACATACATTAGAGGCCACTGTCTTTAGCCTCCTTGTTAGAGCAACCGACTTCCATGCAAAGAATTTTCGGTTCGATCCCAGCTCAGACCGCGTTGGGTGCAGTAGGACTGGTGGGTTACACGTGGGGGCTCGTCCGGAATGGGAGTGAGGTTTAGGGGGGTGAGTGTAATGGAGACCAGCTAGCAAAACGCTGTCCAGGTAAACCATACTCCTGACCTCTAAAGGTGCTCTAGCGAGAGACACTAGAGGCCATGGTCTTTACCCTCTTTGTTAGAGCAACCAACTCCCATGCAAAGTATCGCCGGTTCGATCCTAGGTCAGACCACGTTGGGTGCAGTAGGACCGGTGGGTTACATATGCACCTCCTATTCACACTAGCATGCCCATGGGCATGCAGATGCATTTGTTATTTAAAAATGTGGCATAGAACAAGAAAATGAAACCTGTGCTTTGCTGAAACTAGAAAAAACACTTGCATCGCGCCTGACAGTGCACCCTATCTATATAATTGCACATCCGGTATTGATGATATTGTGAAAATGATATACTCTGCAGCCATGGTTCATGCAGTATGCAGGTCAGGTGAAGTATAATCGTGGCGCCTCAAAATCCTCTTCAGGATAGGAAGAAAGAAAAAATGGTTAGTGGGGATGGGGGGAGAATGCCATGGTCAGGATTTTCCACATTACCTAGACCCTAACAAGAGTCTGTCTGGTCAGTGAGTCTTGCAGTCTTGCTGTCTCATCTTGTTCCTGCCTCCCATACCGGCTCACATTCACTTTCAGTATAATCCTGACCCTCCTCATCCTCTCAACACGATGTCGAGCTCACCTTAACTCCCTGTGGATTATCAGACATCAGGAGCTGCAGATGAAGAGCACATAAAAAAGCCAACTCTCTTCTGACAGTCTTCTTACCTTTCTGGATGTTAAAAAGGCATCTTTGCACTTCTGAGGTTAGTTAATCTCAAATTGAAAGGTCTGTCATCATAAACTCTGCCTCATGTCATTCCAAACACGTAGGAAAATCTTCAGAACACAAATTAAGATTTTTTTTTATTTACCCTGAGAGGAATGTCTGTTCAAGAGTCTACCCAAAACTTTGACACTTCAAAACATTTGTGAAAGACAATGACATTTTCTCATTAGGGAAGAAAAAAATGTTTACAGCATTCAAAGTTAGTGCACAAAAAAGAACCTTTCTGTAAAGTTCTGTAAAGATCTGATGAGGTAATGCTCATTTAAATGAGGAAGTGGAATGGAATGACAAGGTGAGTAAATAATGACATAATTTTATTAGGGGTGTAAACCTACACTGGTCTAACGGTTCGGTTACGATTATCATGCCATCGATTCGGTTCAATTCAATATCACGGTGCATTAACGATGCTTTCCATATATAATTGGATTTTTTCTTTACAACACAAGCATTTTTTTTATTAAAATCTATAAATATGTTTATATTTATATATTATTTGTAATACAATTTTGTCCTTTAATACAAACAGTAATATATATGAACTGTACCTTTAATTTTACCTGCTCAAAAAAAAACACTCTGTGAATGTTTTAAACAAAACTCCAATGCATGCACAGAAGACAGCACGAGCATTCATAACAAATAAACTAATGTAAATATTATCCAGCTTGCTTTTTAAACGCTGGCAAGTTCTTACACCCCTATGATTGGTCATTGTCTTCACCCGCTCAACAGAAAGGGCTGCGATTGGCTTTAGAAAGCCGTGGGTCAGTCTATATGCGCATAATACAAGGTTATCAGGTAATCCGTAATAGAATAAATACAATACAATAAACTCTCACCACAGGCACGCTTGTGTCTGGATCCACAAGTATCGATTTAACAGCTGAGAGGAGAGGAAAATTTACCTCACGAACATGCCAACGGGTCAAATGCTCAAAGTGTGTGTGTGTGTGAGGGAGGGAGGGAGGGAGGGAGAGAGGCAGAGATGGAGTTTTACAGCATTTCTCCCTAGTAGTAAAATAGCCGCTCATGCTTTACCATTCCTCTGTGTCAGTGAGAGATTTGCTTTTTAAGTAGTAGGAGTGTTTTATTTACTCACCCTCGACTCCTTCGCCATAGTATTCTACCGCGACTCGCGCTTAGGGGATAAATGACGTCAGTTCGTAATAACCGGTTATGATCTATTACTGAACCGATATCGAATTATCATGGTGCACCGAAGAAACGATTAATTTTGACACCCCTACATTTTATATTTAAGGTAAACTAAGCATCCTATGCAAAAGTATGTATAAAACATAATAGTACATGAAAAAAAGTTCCACTTTATTTATTTTATTTTATTTATTTATTTTTTTGACTAAATTTGACTGTTGGGGTAAATAATGTAGCACTCACTTGCACACAGACAATCTGATGGTTTATTCATTTTATTAGAATCACAGTAGAGTCTATATATACTTTATACTGTATTAACTTTGATACAAATGTATTTGTTGAACTGTCTTCATAATATTTTGATCACAACAGCAAAATGTCTTTGAGTTAAAGTTTTTGCATTATTATAACAAATTATTTATGGTAAATTTCCCTTTAAGTGCAAAAAAAGGAGAACTTAAGAGCACAAAAGACAAACTCATAAAACACATTTTAGTGGCTAAAACAAACACAATTGTGATTCCTGTTACCTCAGTGCCCCATTAAACAATCAGTGTGAATGCAGTTTTATATATATATATATACTACTTCAGATGTACCTTACCTGATGCCTTTGCTGTTTAAGACAACTTATGTCTCTGTGTCCAGGTCAGTAAATCACAGTGACTAGCCTGGCACAGCCTAAAGATTAGCACCTCAGTGCAGGAAGAGTATTATCCCGCTGAAAAGGGCCAGAGGGAACTGGACACAATTTTTGAGTAAGAAAATGTCAAATTTTCTAGTAGGAATACATTAACTTTTACTAGACCCAGCCAGAGCAGTTGTCTTTTTGCAGCTCTGCATAACATTGACCTTCATTAGGGGCTGATTTAGGGAAGGGAGTTGTGTGCAGTTTTAAGTGGACATGTTTAATTGAATTGTGTTTCTGCATGGCTTGACTGTGGTCATGCTGTACGCCGCAGGCTCAGGCTGTGGAGGCAGGTGTGGTTGTCAGGTACTTGTAAGCTCTGGGCAAGGCCTCAGGGGTGAACCTGTCTGTGAGCTCACATGGCCAAAGAGAAGACACATTCCATTCTCTAGCCACACTCTACACAAACCAAAGCGACTGTACATCTGTTGAGCTGGGTCAAAAAAAAAAACATTCAATCAATAATTGTTTTAAAGTGGTCAATTCAATATTGATTCGCAGATATATTGAGGCTATTCTGTATTCCAGGTTTAAGCGGGGGACACACAAGAATATGTCAGGAAAAGAGTTGTATGGCTTAATGATATAGAATAATGTCAATCCACATAAATTGTTATACAGTTTATCTGTAATCAGATACAGTTTGTATGTAAACAAATCCGTGCATTGCGCCGAATTCCTGCATTAGAGCAGGAAAGAAAGGTTGATGAATGCAAAGAAAGAGAGACGTGTTTGAAAACTTTGAAAGAGACAAACAAACCTGAAGCACTGCAAAGAGAGAGACAATTCAATGTGTGAGAACTGAATTGAATCAAATTGAGAGCTTGTGAATCTAAATAAACTTAAATCAGTACTGTAGATCTAAATCAATACCCAGCCTAGAATCTAGAAAGTATCCTAGCCAGAACGTATTCTTCATGCATTTGAACATTTGCCATTTCTTTGTTTGTGTTCATGATGCAAGAGATCTGTTTGTCTTTCCCACTTGTGTGTGTTGAAGAGGGTAAACTGCTAATACTATGGTCCAGTCTGTGTGCTACGAGTCTGATGGTGGATGGGTTCTCTCCAGGCCCCCTGCAGACTCACGCTGGGTTTTGAAATCCAAAGATGACACGTCTTCCAGCTAAGATGCTCAAGCACAGCTATTAGGCTGCCATTGGGAAAAATAAAATAAACAGATCACATGGCAAACAGTAGAGGATCAGTAACATTTTTAGAAGACTAAAACATTTATTGCGATAATTAACAATTGTTAAAAAGAGACAAATATTAATTTGTCAGTTTTCATCATATCAGTGTCCCTACTAATAAGGAAATGTTATATAATTAACACACTATCATTGCAAACAAACAATTATTTTGATAATCAGTTAACTTAAAGGGCACCTATAATGAAAACATCTTTTGGAAGCTGTTTGGCCAGAACTGTGTGTAGGTGTAGTGTGTTCACAGTCATATTGGAGTGGTAGAAACACAGTAAGTCTTTTTTTTTTTCCTGACAGTAAAAATAGGATCCCAATCCCTCCCATTTTGAGGCCCAGCACAACGTGACATAGGAGTGGGGTTTCCCTGCCCATCGAATTGATTGACAGCCGTGTATTAACTTCGTAGTACCGCATATAATTATATCAGACAGACAAATGCATCAAACAACCCAAATACATCCACAAGAAATACATCAAAAGATCATTGGGAAAGTTCTTTCTCTAGTATTTCTCACAAACGTTCAGTGAGATCTGCTTCCTTCATGTCTGTCACTGTGCTGTTTATCTGACGCAGGAGGAGATTGAGGCATACTCTGACAGGCATGTGGAAACAGTTAAAGACACAGGCAACAAAACAGCTACATAGTATTCAGAGCAATTCCAAAGTTCGGAAAGGTATAATAAATAATCTGATGGATGTTTTGAGCTGAAACTTTACAGACACATTCTGGAGACACAAAAAACTCATCTTAAATCTTGAAAAAGAGGTAAAATAGGAGCACTTTAATTATTAGTAGAATGATTAATATATGAATATATATTTCAGTAATTCATTAATCAGTTGGCTTTTATTGATTAAGCATTTTATAGTTGGCTATAGTTAATTTTTGTATCCATGTTATCCTTTATTATTTAATGGTGACCTATTATGCAAAAAACACTTTCATAAGGTTTTTACACAGTTATGCAACAACTGTGTTTGACTATTGCCAGGCTCTAATGGTAAAAAATGTTAATTTTATTTTTATTGTCACACTTTATAAAACAGTCAGCAGAAACATTTTGATTGACATTCTTTGTACATGTCATCAGAGTATGAATGACATTTGCTCCCTCGTTAGCATAGACAGCCCTGAGTGACAAGTAACCACACTTTTTTTAGAGATTTTACGTCATACCTGCCGAATATAATGTCAGCGACTAAGAGACATTATAAATGTTGAATTTTAGAATGCACAAATGTCTCCATAGATATTTTCAGTTTTTCACAAATATAATGTTAGTGCTTCTTTGAATCTGCCGCTTTGCTGACACATAGGTGTTTGTAACTTCACCCTCATTGGAAAGAAGCACAATCTCATTTGAATTTAAAGACCAAAATGGCACAATTTAGATCAAAGCCTAAAAGGAGCCATTTCAAAGAGTTATACAAAACAAATGTGCAGTATTTTGAGCTGAAAATTTACTTACAGGACATCAGAGACTTGTTTTATTCATTGTAAAAAGGGGCATAATAGGTAAGATTTATTGTTTAACATTAATTAATAAAAAAATGTATCATTACTGGCAGCAAGTTATGCTTCGTAGAGCATTTTGTTTTCAGTGTGGACAGAAATATTTGCCTACTTGACACTGGTCATGCTGTGCTCGATTAGAACAAGGTGCAACACAGAGTGGTATGATTTTCATTTTTTTATCTGCTGGTGTTTATATGTTTGACTCGAGTTCAGTGGAGCACAGATGGTTATTCAGCAGTTGGAACTAATAACTAAACTGTTTTCATGTACAGTAAGCCCAGCCAACAAAGAGCCACAGTGAGTTGGGCTGACATCAGACAGTGAGGTTGTGCCTGGCCCCTAATGAGCAGTGAAACGTTTAAAAATGTAATTAACATGAACAGATTAGCACTCAGACGTCAGTATTTTCAGCTTCTAGGGCTCCTTTATGCACATAGAGATCTATTTGTGCTTAAAGCCCATGTTTGTGTTTATTTGTGTGTGCATGTACGTTTTTAAAGTTGAGCAGTCTTTCATGTGTGCAGGTGCAGAAAACACACACTGTACACCATTGATGAGAGCAGCCTTTGAGCTTTACCGTTCACCAAACAGCTAATAAAGGCTCTGCTGTGCTGGACACGCTCTGCTAAAAGCACGTTTGCATCCATGTTTACACGCTGCGGCTGCCTCCACCACCTTTAATTGATGAATTCACATCTGTGATTCGCACTTCTATGAGGGAACTGTATTCACCCTCAAAGGTCAGTGGCAAAGACTGAAAGAATACAGAAACTCAGTGAACTTCAAGCTCAGCACTGTAGCCACAGCTGCTGAAGCTGTGTGGCCTTCTGATTCATTGATATGACAGTGCAAGATTTATACCAGAATTTATTTGAATACAGTATGTATACTAATATAATTAATTACTATATTTATGTCAAACTAATTTTGTCAGGCATAATAGTATATTAAAAGATTTTTTTTTTTTTTAAGTACAAATTATTTGATAAATCTTTAGACCAGGGGTCTCAAACTCAAATTGGCAGGGGGCTGACAAATCATAGAAGGGCTGTTTTAACATTCTAGCACAAGGAAAAAGTGGAAATTTGACGTAATTGATGCATCTTAGGACAACAGACATGACGTTAACATTTCAAGCAGTCACCAGTGATAATGCAAATTAGCACGTTTATCCATCACACAGCTGCTGAAATATGTGTGTGTGTGTGTGTGTGTGTGTGTGTGTGTGTGTGTGTGTGTGTGTGTGTGTGTGTGTGTGTGTGTGTGTGTGTGTGTGTGGCCGAGCATTAGAGACACACTTAATCATTTTTCCACAGAGTATATGCAGTCACAACTCTAGTTCTTTGTTCCTTGTTATTCTGTTCCAACCAATTGTTGCTTAACCAAAAGTTTAACAGATAGCGTAAGAACGGCAGATTGTTTGGGTAACTGTAGTGACTTTATTGGCAATTGTTCTTCTCAGTAACTAACTTTTTGTAAAACTATAACAAAGAGGGTGAAGTATGTAGCCTATATATTCACGTTTATATTAACATGTTCAATTCAACCAGCAGTACAATTGTACTAATGCACATAGTTTTTATACAAATCCTAATATGCAAATGAGAAAATCTATTAAATCTATAAAATGAGACAATTTGAATGGATTATTAGTGGAATTGTCATATTTGTTACACCACCAGCAGAATGACTAAGCTGTGAAGAAGCGTTTGTACAGCACAATGCAGGTGGTATAACACTGATGATAATCAAATGACCCTTGTATATTTTCAAAAATAGAGCTTTAGTACAAATAGAGCACTTACGGGCATACATTTCAATGTTTAAATTAGCCCCAGAAATAATCTGCATGTGCGTTACTCTCCACCCCACGCTAAGAGAAACCGAAAGTAAAACTACTTTGAATGCAGTACTTTAAATGTCCAGCAGGTCAAAACCACAAGTGGCTATATGCGACTGCACAACAACAATAGTAACTCAAAAATATGTTTTGGTGGGCCGAATCTCGTTATATTTTTGATGTCAGTTGTGGGCAGGAGGGAAGAGGAGGGAGGGCCGTAAATGGCCTGCGGGCCGGGAGTTTGAGACACCTTTTTTGACACTATCATCCAAACCAATAGCTTTTATCAAATTGTCAGCAAGATGTATATTAATCATTTAATGTAGAATGTAATTTAGAATGAGCATTTATTATATAGGTGAATCATTGTTAAGGATGCACATATTGTTCTGTTGCTGAAAATTGCTGGTTAAAATTGCCTTTTGGTTTTTGGTGAAAAAAGGCTATGCTGCACCCTGATTTTACTGTCTTTTTCCCAGCTTTATTCATTCACTGCATAGTGCAAAGTCGATTTTACACTATACATGGAAAACGCTTCACTGTGAAACCCATTTATTTCAATAGCTTTGGCCCCTCAAAGGCAGATTGTTGCTAGCCGACCAAAGCACAAGACATCATAGCCGACCATTGACTGGCTTTCACACGATGTACAATCAAAGTTCAAAATTGCTGAATACCTACTCTGTGGATAATCTGCATACATGTATACTTAACTACAGATAAACAAATTCTGCTTAAAAAAATGCTGTCAGGACATCTCTGTGTAGTATACAGTATACTCGTTTCTGTTGCTTGCCATAGCAATACTGTGTTTTCATGGCAACGCTGGTAAAATGACACCTCTCAACTCATCCACTGATCTTGTTTTGTTTTTTGTTTTTTTTAAATCACTAAAATTTAAGTTACTGAGTTAAAGTCTTTCAATTTAAAATTGCTTTATATTATTCAATTAAATATTATTTCTGGAGACTTTTTGGTTTTTGTTTTATTTTTAGCCAAGTGCATAAAGGTTATAATAGTTTTGGATTTTTCATTAGTTTTAGTTTTTATTTCATTTTGACTTTGAAACTGAAACAGAATTTTTTCAAATTCACTTAATTTTATTTAGTTTTTAGAGGAAGATTTGCTAGTTTTTATCAGTTTTTATATTTTGAAATTGCTTAGTTTTAGTTTAGTTTTTTATTAGTTTCAGTATTAGTTTTATGTTTTTGTTTGTTAGTTTTTTTTTTTGTAAATTAGGATATTTGTTAGGTTTTTATTTCAGTTAACAAAAATGTTTTTTTTTTTTTCAATTGTAGTTTTGTTTTGTTTTTTATTTGTTTTTGTTAACCATAATATATTTTTAAGAATTTATGTTAAATCTTTTGCTCAAAATATTCATTTCAGTGCATATTTTTCTCATCATACAGCGCAAGTTTAATTTGATTTTAATTGTTTAATTTTTAACAAGTTTAATTGTCCGACTTTGTGGACAGGTATAAACAGTATGTAACAGAAAATTGCCACAAAACAATATTCCCATTATACAAGAATACATGGGGATTAAGTTCTAAATTGAAATAAGCCAGTATTTACTACAAACTCAGAAATGGTTCAGTTCGGCTTTGCTGTGTACAAACTTGATTCTAAATTCATGTGTCACTATATATAATCCTCAAAATACCTTCAGCACAAATCCATCAAGGGTATTTGTTGTGGAATCACAGTAAGAACTCTACCCTTTAATACTGCATGATATTGCTTTAGTAGTGTAAATGGCCTTTCACAAAGACTACAGTTTTGCTTTTAAAAACAAAGGGCACAGGATAATGGAAATAAAAACCATGTTCAAAGTCACATTTAGTTAAAAGTTGGACTTTTGATTGGGAAACTACAATAAAAAAATGTAATTAGCACAGCAGTTAAATAATTCAGTCTAGCATATGTGTGTGTTGAGAAGCGATGTACAGTACAAGCAGCACAGTGAACTGCAAAAATCTTATGAAGCATAAGTTAAGGTTTTCTGAAAGGAAGTTCATAAATAATTGTATGGTCAATTAAATGTACCACAAGTGTATATAAATTAAAAATGTAATATAATAAATATAAATATAAATATAAATGTATTATTAGTGTATATAAATGACTTTATTTATTTATTTGAGCTTAGTTTTGTATCGAATGCAATAACCACAAAGGTTAGAGTCTGTTATTTTTTTTGTCCTTTTCTTCTCTTTGTCCTTTCATTTGTAACCCAAGGTATTGATTTAGTCAGGATACTGCAGTATCAAAGACTGACATCATACCAAACCCAAACTCTTGGTATCGATCCAACTCTAATAAACACGGAAAAATTCCTCACACAATTGACGACATTTATGTAAGCTGGGGCAGTCATGCACCTTGTTTGTTCAAGCGGCCAACATTGCAGTCGATCTCACACGGTCAATGTGTATATTTGCTAATGCGTTAGATGTTCGGCTAGGAATAGCCACACGGTTCTTTTCATTGTACACCCCTGATCTACATTCCGGCGCTGCGCCTTCCTGAGTGTTGCTCGTAGGCCTTGTGACGACTTATCATCACCACTCTCAGGGGCATAAGTAGAATAGTGCCTGCTTAAAGCTAATTTTGGATCCCGTTTTCCGAGCTGCTCACAGTCACTGCAACAATAGAGAAGCAAGGACGGACTGCCAGTCGACCTTGAGAAATTACAACACTCCATGCCCACCATTATTTATTTCACAACATCTGTTGGCCGGCACGATGCTGCCCGGTGTGAATCTGACCGCTCCAGTGCCTCAAGAATGTAACCCTTGTACAATTATATTAGCGCGTTTTGGCTAAGCTGCACAATGTGACCTCTGTATGGATGTGCAGCTAAGTGCTTTCTTCCCCAAGGCGGCTATTCAAATTCTCCCAAGGCTCAGATTGACTGTTGGAAAGACTACAAAGTTTTTCTGATGCTTTAGTTCTCAAAAACAAAGATCGGCCAAGACGTTAATCTAAGGTTAATGTGCAGCATTATTACATTTTGACATGGGATCCCATCAGTGGGGCATTTAGTGGGTTGTTTATCTAGTTTTGACCATGTCGGAAACTGGAAAAGTCCAGATGAATTTGTCAGGTTGGAGTCTGTAATGCTCTGTGACATACATTTGCCCCGCTCTCTGTCTCTTAGACAGATAGACAAGGCTTGATCTCTCAGTTAAGTTGTTTTTTATAAGCTTTCAGAAGATTAATGGCTCACCCGGCGCTCTGCAGACCAGCATGGAGATGCTCTTCCATTTCCTGGCGTCCGCTGTTTGAATGAACTTGATGGAAGTAGTTTTGCCTTTGAATAAATCATTTATGAGGCATTGCCACAGCTGGTATTAATAACATCTGTATTGTAAAAAGGAAGATGGCTGTGAAGGAACACCACTTAGGAACATTGAAAGCAGGTGCTGCTGTGTAAAGCCGGGATTCGCCATGTGAGGGGAACAATTTTTAACAACTCCGTCTCCAGAAAGGAGCTACATGTGTTTCTTCTCCATGCTTTAACACTTTGGCTGTGGAGTAGCAGTGGCTTCAGCTGCCAGATTTTGGAAAGGCTTTTGTAGTGCTAGACCTCTCGCTTAGTGTAACTGAGGTCTTCCCAAACCTTTAACTAAAAGCTGTGATTACGCTTTCCGCACAGGTGGTGTTGTTTAGGAGGCAGTTGCTCAGCTCAAATGAACAAATTGCACCACAATTTTGGGATGTAAGCAGCTGAACAAACTTGCCCACCTTTCGCTTAGCTTAATGAGAGGGAGTTCATGAAGAACAATTGCTTCCTAATTTGCTTATTTGTTCCTTTTATTTAAAGTGCTCCTGGTGTAATGTGTTAATTGTTCATGGATCAGTTTCTTGTGGGAATTAAACCTATGACCTTCTGGTTACCAGCCCAGATTTTAAGCCATTTTTCAGTTTTCTCTTTGCAAATTGTGTTTACAGTAGTTTCAGATTAACTTTGGGCATTTTAATAATAATAAAATTCTAAAATATCAGTATTTTTTGTAAAAAGTGCATTTGCTAATAATATTAGCTATGTTTTTATATTGGATATGTACATTTGATGTAAGAACTGCATCAGTATGGAGCCAGATCAGTCTCAAAAATAATACATTTACAAAAAAATTATTTATACATCGACAACACAATTCACAATTCCAAAATCCAGTTCTTAATTACAAAACACAATTCAAAAATACAGCAACGCGGTGGCACAGTGGGTAGCATGTTCGCCTCACAGCAAGAGGGTCGCTGGTTCAAGCCTCGGCTGGGTCAGTTGGCATTGGAGTTTGCATGTTTGTCCCATGGGTTTCCTCCGGGTGTCCCGGTTTCCTCCACAGTCCAAAGACATGTGGTTCAGGTAATTTTGGTATAAAAATTGACCGTAGTGTATGAGTGTGTGTGTGTGTAAATGAGAGTGGATGTTTCCCAGTGATGGGTTGCGCTTGAAAGGGCATTTGCTGCATAAAACATATGCTGGATAAGTTTGCGGTTCACTGTGGTGACCCCAGATTAATAAAGGGACTAAGCCTAAAAGAAAATGATCAAATTAATGAATTCAAAAATACCCAAATCCAATTCGCAAATTTAAAATTAAAAAAATTGTAAGTTCAAAACACGATTCATAAATACACAAATTCTATTTGTAAGTTCAAAGCACGATTCATAAATGCACAAATCCAATTCATCTGGCAAAAAATATTTATGATTTTTACCTGCGAATTCACAAATTGTGTGTTGTATTTAGAACCTGTGTTTTGACTTTACAAATTAGATTTTATATCATCAGTTAAGATACAGATAAAATGTATTCATTAACAGCATGAAAATGAAACATTTCATTTGTTAAACTAATGCAATAAAAGTTTTCAGTAGAGTATGAAACTGTAATACCAAGCTTGTGAGTTTGATTCCCAGCAAATGCAAGAACTGGTTTAATGTTTAGCTTTAATGTAGTATATAGCACTTTACATACAAGTATTTGCCAAATGATTATGTAAACACACAGAAGTTAAATGTGCTATCCTAACAACAACAGATTTTGTGATTTTTTAAAAAGTACTGTTGTTCACGTGATTTCTTTTTTACTTAGATTGTTTTCTGTGTTTGTTCCATAATTCAGGACATTAAGTCCGACACTTATGTCTTGATAACCTGAAATTGTATGATAAAAAATTTAGTAAGTACATTAAATATATATAGAGACAAAATAAACGCACCACACAACATCTAATTTTGTTCCAAGCTTATAAACGGTCTGTGCTGCACAGCTCAAATGTGTAGCACAGTGTCTTTATGCTTTCGTTTATTTTGACCTTTTAGTTGACCTATTATTTAGTTTTGACCTTTGATGCTTTTCATATGCAACATAAATGACATTGCTTATCAGTTTTAGTGATGCTCGCTGGAAAAACATAGCAAAAATGAGAACATTTGAATGCAGTCAAAAGCCTTGGTTGTTGTACTTGTACAACTTGTACTTGTTATAGTTCAAAGAATACAGAAAAGATAACAAAAAAATAATGTAAAGATTAAAAAAAGACAAACTATGTTCTGAAATGACAGACTAAGCATTACTATAGTTTTTATCATTCATAACTTTGGTCCGTCATCCTGTCTCCATTCCAACCCTGAGATCTTTAAACCACCCCTATGACCTTGACCATGTGGTTTGTCTCATTATCACTTAAAAGACCATTGCTGGATGGCATGAGTCCATAGTAAAGATTCTCTGAGGCCTTCTCTGTCAAGTCCAGTCCCGGTAGGCGCCCCTTCAGGCGGCGTCCACACAGAGAGACCTGTACTGCTGACTTCGCCTTTGATATGGTGGACCTGAGAAAATCGAGCTTCTCTCCAACCACTGATGCCACACAGCAGCATTCACAGACCACACCACACTGACTGTCACCAAGAATCAGTTTCATCTCTGCTCACCAGAGATGTTATTATCTACGCTCCCGCATTGATCCAACTAATTTGGCACCAGCTATGGCATGTGTTCAGCTCAAAACAGCTCGCCACACCAGGAGGTGCTAAATCCAAGGCTGTAAGAGTGTGATTTGTGTTTATTCATACGATACAACAGAACTTCTGCCATTGGTTATGTTTCAAAGCCTTAGAGTGCACAACAAGGCATGTTCCGCTGCTTTGCTAATACAGTCTTTAGCGGGAGGGATGAGACCTCAGTCAGCCCTGCTGGTATTGTCATTACTATTATTGATTCTCATTTATTCCAGCTGCGAATACTGCAGAGTTGCCCATTGGTTGGTGTTAAGCGCCTCAGATGCTTCACAGCTGCGGTGACTGTCAACTGCAGCTCAGCGTGGATGGGATCAATGAAGCACTGAAAGAAAGACAGTCAGATGGGCTGGCAGTAGAATTTCGAGATGTGACATGCAAGTGGGAATACGATTCGCTGAAGAACGTGCTTTTAGTTGTTGTTTTATTGCAACTAGGAAAAGTTCTTCATCTGGACTCGGTCTGGACTATTCTTTCATGTGTGTGATTAAGTTTAATTAGCATTTCCTTTAGGGGACTGAGTCATTTTCCAGGATGTTTAAGCTGTCATCGTGTTTGATTTGTTTGGTGCCGCTTGGAAATGTGTGTTTTTTTTGTCTCATGTTTTGAAATCAATTTCTTGACGTCTCATATCTGGTTGCTTTGGCCAGATTTTGTAGTCATTCAAATGTGTCTCTTGTGCCGCCTGTCCTCTTGCATTCTGCCTCTAAATCCCCTTCTGTCACCAGCCTGCTGTTATTTGTTTTTACTAGCGTCATGGGAGGGATATTTTCCTTAATGTTGTTTCGCATAACAGGGGAAGTGGGTTTCTGACCAGATGTTAAACACTGCTTTGGCAACTCATCCATCTATTCGCAACAAAAAAGAGGACCTGGGGAGGTAGTTCAAACTCCATGTGGTTTTGACATGATTTTTCCACCTGAACTCGTCTTAAAATCCTCAAAACTGATTTTTTTTTAGCCTTTTTTATTGTAATTAAATAGTTTGTGTGTATTCTCCTTTGTTTGTAATCTCTTTATCTGGTCCTGAGTCTCTGGAGACCCTCAGAATGAATTGATCTCTAAACCCAGGCTAATTAAGCAGGCTGGTATAAATAAGGAGGCTGCTCTCGGTTTAAAAGCATTTCATTTACAAGAGTAATTGAAACATTTTTCATACCTGAGAGAAAGTTCGGCTGTGAAAGACCTGGCTGATAGATTATGTGAAGATGGGAGCAAAACAAACAGACATAATAATGTACCAAGTGACAATCAAGTGGCTTGCAAACTTGTGGCCTTGTGCATGGCATTCTTTAGTTGTTCTTAGTGTGTTCCAGTTCTTTTTTACATTATGACTCACACTATATGACTCATATTAGTTTGAGACTTTTAAACAAAGTTAATAAAATTTAAATGCATGAATCTAGGGCAGGGGTTTTCAAAGTTTTAGGATGCACGGCCAAGTTTTCCAGTTTCACCAACCCAATATGTAGTGGCATTATTGCAGTAAACACTGCAATCAAACTATTACCGTCATGTAGGACTTTTCGCTGCATTTTGCAGCAAGATCCACAGACACGGCTGTCAGTAAAGGACTGCACACACGCACACACACACACACACACACACACACACACACACACACACACATCACGAAACACAGAAGTTTTTTTTTCTGTCCATTTGACGTGCGGTATCAAATTCCATTAAAACAACACTCTTCCACCAGTCCTTGCTCCATATTCGCTTCTAATACACCAGTTTGCCATGAGGGCATGAATGAAATATTAATGAGTGAAAGTGAAACTGCCGAACTGCAGTTAAAGTCGAAAAATTAAAGATGAAACTCTGCAAGAAATGTGGATAGCCTGGTAACGCAACATTCAAAAAGCACTTCATGTAACACCTTAATTATATTATTGTCCTATTCAGATTAAGGCAAATAAGGGCATCCTGCTGATTTGATTCAGAAGGGCACTTTTTTGTCAGATGGCTCACCGGTTCATTTATCTTCATTCATTTTAAAAAGCACCTGGTCCATATTTTACTCGAACGCATTAACCCTACAGGTGCCTGAAAGCAAGATGTGGAGCTAACGTTAATCAGATTTACTCTAGTGAACGCATACAAATCGTCATCAAAATTTACTCAAGTACATGCTTCTAATTCTCGTGCCCCCCTTAATAGGCGCTGGCACCCCCCACAGTTTGAAAACCCCTGATCTAGGGAACTTGAAGAACAAAATGTAGAGCTACACGTTCATTTTTCATTGATTTGTGACAGGAAAAGTATGTTATTAATTTGTCCAAATGCATATTAACTCAGAACACATGAAGATATTTAGGCCCAATCCCAATCCATTTTTTACCTTTACTACTTCCCCTTGGACCTTGAAACAGAGTGTAAAAGGAAAGGGCTTCAAATTCACCCCTAGAAAATGGGACAGCAGTCGCACAGGCCATTGCAAGCTCATATGAGATAGATGAATGTGACTGCTGTAGTTATTGCATTTGCATTACTATTTTGGTATTTATCTTCAGGAAATCACAGAAGGCAACAATGTCATGTTTTCATAATGATATAATGTAACAATAAACTCCTAACTGTAATGTGTATTTATTAGGGGTGCAACGGTTCAATCTATTCACAGTTTGGTATGTATCACGGTTTTAGGGTCACGGTTTTGGTAAGGTACGTTTTGTGCTATGCTTAGAAAAAAAATGGATACAACATATTTACAACAATGTACATATTTATTAGGTAACAAACACCTGACAATTCTACAGGCTTCACACACATGACTGTATATTTGCATGTTTTCTCATTAAATAAATAAAAGTAGGACATTTTGAAAATGTTCAAATGAAATGCTTAAGAAAAATAAAGAGAAAAAGCTCAAACAGTCTCATCCAATAATGCAGATAATTATTATGTCAACATAACTCACTTATTGAGCACTTTTAGAGTATTTACTTCTGTTTACTGTACATTATGCTTGCAATACTAAGGAAACAATAAATTTTTATTAACAATACATTATCACTTATCAGCACCATTATAGTGAATGAAATGTAAGCAAAGAAAGAGCGTTCGGCTATTCTCTCTCGTCTTAATTTGACGGGAACAGTCAGTTGAGAAGAAAACTTTTCTTAGCAGACAACAGGTAAACAGAGTAAACAAACAGCAGGAATAATCTGGTGAGGAAAAACTCAGTGGGAGCTCAACTGAAGTAACAGACCTCTATAGACTGTATGTCCACATCCATATGGGATGCTTCTGGTTCTGGACACAGAACTCGAGCCGCCTGTTAGTGACCACTGATCTAGGCTTCTAGATCACATTTTTGCAACAACAAAAAATAATGGCATTGGTTATGCATTTCTTCTGTGTATGTCCTTCGCTTGCAGTGCTGAACTCTCAGAATCGTCTGTCACACAGACTTATGAGTTAGGCCCAATCCCAATTCTATTTTTGTACCCCTAACCTTTCCCCTTCCCCTTGGCCCTTACAACCAAGGGTTAAGGGGAAGGGCTTCAAAACTTACCCCTAAGAATTGGGACAGCACTACAGCACCTGCACATGTCATCATATGTCATCGCGATCTCTTGCTTTATATGAGATCAGACCATCACAACTGCTGTAGTTATTCCAGTTGTGTTATTCTTTGGTATTTATCTTCAGAAAATCACTGAAGCCATACATTATGTTATCATAAAGATCTAATGTGGCAATAAGATCGTAACTGTACTGTGTATTTACACAGTGGCCGTATTCATCTATGTAAACACATAAAAACAACATTAACATTATAGCAGGCACTGTAAAAAGCTCATTCTCAGCCACAAGACTTTTCTGACAGGGTATTCGAGTGTCATCGAGTGTCAGAATGTTGTGGAACTACTGTACAGGAGTTATGATTATGGATTATAGATCGCAAAATTTTGCGTTTTTTTTTTTTTTTTAAGCATGATGGTAAAAAACAAACGTTTGTGGATGTCCTTACTTCTGGGTTTAGGTGTATTCTGGGAAATTTTCTTACCCCTTGGTTTTAAGTGTGCTCCTGAAAAATCTTCGCTTGGAGGGGTGTATACCCCTTCCCCTTAGCCCTATGCCTTCAAGCTAAAAAGAATTGGGACACCACTACCCCTTGACATGAACGCGCAAAACGAGGGGTAGGGGTAAGGGGTAGAATTGGGATTGGGCCTTAATGTCAATAACTGATTTACATTCTAAGAGGTCATTTTACTGGTCTTTGCACTTGCAACGCATCTGAAAGTTTATCATAAGTGTACAAAAGCTGATTTTTTATGCTTTGTTGTGGTTGTTTTTATCAACTAACCGCTGATCACAGGGCGCACCGAACCGTAGGAGGGCAATGAGACGATACAATTTTTTACCGAGAACCATTGCATCCCTAGTACTTATACCGTGGCCATATTCATCAATGTAAACACAAGAAAACAACTTTAATGTTATACCAAGCACTTTTAAAAGGTCATTTCCAGCCACTAGACTTTTTTGACAGGGTATTCGAGTGTCAGATGTGAAAGTATGTTGTGGGACAACTATACAGGTGTTATAATTGATTATAGGTAGCAAAATTTAGCTGGCTTTTTTTTTTTTAAGCATGACCGTATAAAACTGAAACGACATTATAAATGTACTAAAACATATGTTTGCTTGTTGTAAAAATTCTTAATAATGCCGAAAAGTACTTACATTTGTGCATCTCATGACACAGCCATGTCACCATTGTAGATTATGTATTTCTGGTTACTAGTGTGGTCCTAGAAAATCTCAGTTTTAAGGGCTATCTTGCTCTTTCCCTTAGCCCTACACCTTCAATCTAAAAAGAATTGGGACATCCATACCCCTTTATGTGAACATTCCAAACAAGAGGTAGGGCTATGTGGTAGAGTTGGGATTATGCCTACTGTAAATTACATTCATTGTGAAAGAAACCATTGTGAGATGCTGAAAACACTGAATCATGAGCTGCTCAAGTGTAAATGAACACAGTACCAGAACATTCCAAGGAACAGATTTTACAGTAGATTTGAGTCCTCTGATTTGAAAATGGTGTTAAGGGCTGTTTTATATTATAACACATTAGAGTAAGTTTAATAATGAAATGCCTTTGAAACAATTGATACAACAAGAATATAGGCACAGTTATGTGAAACAATCAGATGACTTGGCACTGTGATATATTGTTGATATGGTTCCACAAGACATTATGAAACTATGCAGACAGCTTCTGACACATTTTTGTTTCACAGTAACCTTTGCAATCATCTCATGAGGGATTGCTTTATTTAATGAATCCACACAACTCAGAGTTTTCAGTCTCTTTTATACCCTGAGACTTACGTGAACTTGTACAAGAGAGAGTAAACAATGAAAAGGAAACTTTCCTCTCTTAACACAGTGACATTTCCTGGTTGCACTGTGGGTAGAAGTGCACAGAGGCGATTATGTTCCCTCCCCAAAACAGTTTGTCTTGTCTTGTTTATGAGCACACAATGGTCCTCTCTCAAATCAAGAGCCACAGGCCCGATAGTGAGGTGGGAGTGCATCAAGCCTCTAAAGCACAGTGGTACATTGTGATGGAAATGTATTTGCGAGCAGAAGAATGAGAAAAGTCATCACGTCACACCTGATGTGAAGTACCCGATTTTGTCTCTGGATGCTATGAGACATTTAAAATTCCTCTGTAAACACATTAGTGAATCACTTGTCTTAGGTTACAGATAGAGCAACATTCATCAAATCCGTTGCCTCAACACATCCATAAATGTATGAGTTTCATTTGGTGTCAGAGGCCGCCGGCTGACTACGAGTACCCTGCTCGGAATTGCTAGAGATTCTGCATGCTGGAAAGTCTTTCCCTCATCACATCTTTTGCTCCTCATCCTTCACTTCATCTCTCTCTCTCTCTCTCTCTCTCTCTCTCTCTCTCTCTCTTTCAAAGATAAGAGAGTGTTGTGCTAGTTCTCCTGCTGCTGCACAGAGTATGTGATCTGCATCCGTCTTTCTCCTTTGTGGCCATCAGTCGCAGGAACAGTAATACTCATTTAAATCTCATCAGCGGCTCTATTGAAGCATTTCCATCTGCAGCAAGAGAACAGTGTCAGTGCCAGAAAGCAACCTAATTCCTTTTTTGTCTGCCTCTCTTAATCTATTTTTTTCTGTCTTTTTTGGGATGCTGCTTGTGATCAGGTATTCAGATCTTCAGATTGAATTTAGCTTCAGTC
The DNA here is from genome assembly GCA_903798205.1 of Danio tinwini. Classification (NCBI taxonomy): domain Eukaryota; kingdom Metazoa; phylum Chordata; class Actinopteri; order Cypriniformes; family Danionidae; genus Danio; species Danio tinwini. The sequence goes on along the minus strand of CAIGQZ010000690.1, from coordinate 9,979,096 downwards.
ATCTTTTGCTCTTGCTCAGCAGAACTGGATGTTCTTTCATTTATCCACTTTTGCCTGTTATTTCCATAATATATAGCCTCTGTCAACATGGTTAGAGTTTATGCGCCGCTTTTCTGTCATGGCTGGTGGTTTCCTCTTGAGTTTGTCCAGCATGTCCAGAAGAAACATCAATCAGAGATATGTATGTGCTGTGTGCCTGGAGAGCTGTTTGGGGTCATGAATGGGCCATGGGCCCCCTACTGTAGTTGGGGAACTCTTGACCTTGATTTGCTTGCCTGTGGACTTCAATCAATCTCTAAGGGCCGACAGGCTGCTGTTGGGTAACGTCAGACTGCCAATGAGTGTCTGTCAGGTAAGTTGGTTTGGGGTTACCATGCATTGGTTCACAAGTGCAGGAGCTCAGAGAGAGTGCTATGATTGGCTGTTTAGCTACGAATCCGAGCATGAGGAGAAAAACCCCATATCCTCCAACATGGTCAGAGAAGCACATTCTAGTTTAAGGTTGCTTTCACACCTGTAGATTGATTGTTTTGTTCCAAAATGGGGATTAAAATAGTTGCTTATTGTTTATTTTTGTTCTTGGTGCCGTTTGCTTTCACACTGCAATGTGTCTAAACGGACTAAAATAGTTAAAATAAGTCATGTGTTAGTAAACTCTCCTCGCATTAGACAGAGTTCCACAGTTTATTTTTCAGTCCCGCTCAGCTGTCATGCGTCCTTATTTTAACTTATGACTATAAACAATTAGACATTATAAGGGAAATACTGCCCTTTTATTTTGAATGGTGACACCCACAGATATCATCACCAAATATAAATCAGAGGTAAATCAGAGGCTTTCTCATACAAAGCCCTGGCTAAAATTATGCATTATAGACTTTACATTATAGAGAGTGATAACAGATAAACCAAGACTGCAGTTCAGTCAATTTTCCAAACGCATAAACAGCTCTCGTTAATAGTTCAGCATGCTTTTACTTTCGTTTTGTTTTGATGTGGATCCGAGCACAATTGCTGGTTTCACATATGCTAAACAAACCACACTAACGGGGGAAACATGCCAGGTTCCGAAACAAAAGTCTAGGTGTGAAAGCACCCTAAGTCAACAGTCGTCCATTTATTGTGTTTATGTGCTTTTTTTTTTTTGGCCGATAACCAAGTTGACGTGAGGTGATTGCTAGTTCTTTGACATCAGCTTGGTGTGTCCCGGGCTTTACTGTGCCTATGAATGAAGACTGCCAGTGTTTGCTTGTACTGTATGTGTGCATGTGTATTATAATCATGATTAAGGCTTGGCAATATGACCAGAAAACAGCACCAATCCAAGTCATCACGGTGGCGCAGTGGGTAGCACGATCGCCTCACAGTAAGAATATTGCTGGTTTGAGCCTCGATTGGGTCAGTTTCCATTTCTGTGTGGAGTTTGCATGTTCTCTCTGTGTTCGTGTGGGTTTCCTCCGGGTGCTCCGGTTTCCCCCACAGTCCAAAAACATGCTCTATAGGTGAATTGGGTAAGCTAAATTGTTAATTGTGTATGTGTGTGAATGAGAATGTATGTGTGTTTCCCAGTGATGGGTTGCAGCTGGAAGGGCATCCGCTGTGTAAAACATATGCTGGATAAGTTGGCGGTTCATTCCACTGTGGTGACCTCAGATTAATAAAGGGACTAAGCCAAAAAAATAAATGAATGAATGTAAATATATACCGATAACAGTGATTGCAATTTAATATACACATTTATGCATATCAAAGCATACATTAATAGGCCTGTCACAATAATCAATATATTGCACAACACATGGACATCACCTCAGTAATTTTTTGTGATACAATATATGTCACCCATACTGTACTTAAACCTTTGTCAGCAACATTTTAGCTCATTACACGGGCTCTGTCATCTCATCCAATGTTTGTTGAAGGTGTCAGTGTCAGTATGTTAAAAAACAAACTAGTATTTACTATAAGTTACTATTGTATAATTTCATGTGGGTGCCTAACAACTCAAAAAAGATCTGTTAGAGGATGTGGCCTGTTTTGTTTTCTGTGCCTCTGTGTTTAAATGTATAAATTGACTTTGTTAAGCATGCTACTTTTTTACTTGGTACCTTGCACTTTTTGGTTAAATTTTTTTATTTATTTGTTTAGAATATACATGGTTTCCGCTACATTCATTCTTCCATGACGGGGCACCACACCAAAATTCATCCCGCCACAGCTATATTACAGCTTCCCATTCAAAACATTAAGTTGTTGTTTTTTTAATAGCAGGTTATAATCGCACCAAAACGTATTAAAAGGTAAGTGTTAAACAAATAACGCACAGCACTACTACGGTTAAAGAAAAGTTTACGCTGTTATAATTCACTTACCTTTTAATACTATGAGTAAGTAATAAGTAATGAGATTTTTCATTACTTATTTTTTAAATTATGCTCAAAAAGGTACTAAATGATATGTATATATTTTTAATTAATGTTGACAAACGCTCCAGACGTTGTTTCAAATATCTGCAAAAACAAAAAGTTAATTTAAACATTTTTTAAAAATTCGGTTTGAACATTTAAATTAAGTTTTCGTGAGAATCACCCAATTAGTAACCACCTTATGTGGAACTCTGAATCTGTGTCTCAATTCAAAGTATGCTACTGTCCACCGTAGGTCGCATTTCAGTTGAAACTCAATTCTCACTATTGTCTACTTCTTTAATATGATTATTATTGTCCTATTGGTTGTTCATTATTTTTATGAAGTGCAGATTCTACATACATAACTCCAAAGCATAAGCCTAACATTAACAAAGCATACCATGTTACTATTTATAAGTAGCAAATTAGAATTATATTGAGGAACAAGTCATAGTTAGGGGTTTGTTAATAGTGATAATTGAACCCTAAAGTCAGAACTGAGAAATGAACCCTAAAACTAAGTCAGAACAACATTTCTGTTTACCAGGGTGCTTGTGCCATTGCAGATAGACCTGACACAGTGAGATTTATTTTCTGGAAATTGTGTGGTTCTGATTTGGTCTACGGTTATTTATTTATTTTTTTTACATTTGAACTTTTTTGAAGTATAAAATGACTTAATAAATACTGTTAAATCCAAAACATTTATTTTGCAAAAAGTCATCACCAAAATGTTATAAATATTCAGTACACCGCTCATCCCTTCCAGCTCATGTCATTCGCAGGCTTGATCTGGACTGAATGAATCATTGCTGAACATGTTCCTCCTGTTTCATTAACAACTCATTACATGCCAAGAACTTCTCATTCCTGCAGTAGCACATGCAGCATCAGCCAGAGCTTGGATGGCTTATTCGGCACTGTTTAAATTAGTCTTCAGCCACCCGCTTTTTTTTTTTTTTTTTTTTTTTTTTTTTTTTTTTTTTTTTTTTTTTACGTCCTCCCCTGTCTTTTTTCAAGCTGTCATTCTGCAGTGCTGCTATTCTGTCACACATTCCATATTCTACTTTACTTATCTGATTTTTCACACTCAGTTGCCTTTCCATTGCTTCTCCATTCAGATCCCATTTCTCCACAGTCTAGCCTTCGCATTCTCGTCTACATGAGCGGTGTGATTTTGGAGAGTTTGCGCACTGCAGATGGCTGATTTGGCAGATTATGACATGGCGTTTTGAGCCGTGCCCTCTGAACTTGGTGTCAGTCTCTCTTTTTTCCCCCTTGCTTTTCTCTTGCTTTATTTCTCTCATTGTATGGGATATGCAGTGACAGCCCCCCAGCCTTATACCTCTGTATCCTTCAGGCGAATAATACAAAGCAAAACAATGTAAACCGAGAGGCGTGATGAATATTTCATGAAAACCGACCAGAAGCGTATCTCAGACATCACTCTGCATTCTAAACAACACGTAAAGTGCGATGGGATAGGAAGTTACGAATAAAGTAGTGTTGCTGTTAAAACTTTCTCTGCAATAATATGTTGTATATCCATCTTGACCTATGTTTTTTTCCTGGCCCATATTGCTTTGGTTGAACTATGGGAATAGCTTATGTTAAACTAAATTGTATACAAAACTGGGTACAAAGAGGTTGCGTTGTTCTTCTCACAGTTCATCTATTGAATATTAAGAGGACACTTATTTGAATTAACTAATTACTTTCAGAAGACCACACAAGTTCTCCACAGCAATGATATGGATACTGAATAGGGCGGAGACGAAAGTAACCAAGCGATTTTCTCAAAGCCCTGACAGCATTCGCTTTCCAGACTATAACAGCACATTCAGCATGCAACCCTTGATGGAGCTGCCAAATATTATCTGATTTCGGCGCCATCTTAGGTCCAAATTTCAGTTTTTAAGTGCAGAAAGTACTGTACATTATTGTAGAAGTTCTTTTTTTCTTGAAAGTTGTGTTTTTCTTTTTATGCATCACAGTAATCAATTTACAGGTTATTTAGTGCAATGACATCTTTAAAGTGGAAGTGAAGTAGTCAGTCAAGTTTACATTATTTTGTAAATTGAACATTGGGTTAAATTAGACTTTGCAGTCTCCATGTTCAGTCTATTACTTCCACTATATCTGTTCAGCTGAGGTAAAATCTGTCATGCCCTTTTCTTCAAATTGATTACATTAATTGAGTTTGTTTAATATATAAGTGGAAACCAATTTACAAAATAATGTAAACTTGACTGACTGACTGCAGTTTAAAAGTAAATCATGTTTAAATGGCAAGAGTTCCTGTGGGGACAAAAGTAACAGTTGTTTATGTCTAACTGCTAATAGCCATACCTTATTTATTACTTCCACTTTAGAGTTTCAGGGTTTTGATTCAAATGTTTTATAAAATTAATGCATATTGCTAATAATAATAATTATTTTTTTTAAATTTACATATTGCATTGTTGGATTGCTTTGAAACTTAAAAAATGAAAATGTAGTTTAATGCTTTGTTTTTTTTTTTAAAGAGGACAAAATATGTTTGTAGTTAACATTAACAAGGTCATAGTCCGATATATCAGCCTGATCTCACGAGGAAACGTAAGTATTTTACGTTTTGTCAGTTTGGTGGCTAACTCAATTCAGTCGTACGAAAATGTACAATTTTAAAAAGGAGGAGTGGCACCCAACCCCACCCCTAACCCCAACCGTCATTGGGTGATGAGCAAATCGTACTAATTTGTACGAATTAGATGGAACGAATTCATACAAATTAGCTACTAAATCAAAAAGTTACAAATTGCCGTGAGATTGCGTTGAAAATATATAAAATAAACAAGATTAAGCCAGTAAATCTATCAAATATTGTTGTGTTATTTTTGATCCACCCGTGTGTTACTTTTCTCCCTACTGACGGGGTCAAAAGTAACAATATGCAATTAGTTTAAAGTGAAATTATTTTGAAGTTGTTCTACATTTTTTCTAAATACCAGCCAATATTGATAGACCACACTTATGAGTTAGTAACCACAGCAAAAAATATATTTCTGTCTAATATATTATCTTTCAAACATAGGTTTTTATGACAAATGCTACTTTCATCCCTGCCCTCCCTTCTTTAGTGAATACAGGAATTTTCCCAAACTGGAAGTGTAACAAATGATTTAAAACTCAGATGTCACATGCAGAAAAAGAGTTGATGTAAGAAATGATTACAGATTGTTTAATGATAAGCCATGGTTTATTTTCTGTCAGTTACAATTACTGGTTCAAAAATCATTAGATCATGTTTTATTATCACAGTTTTGTGACCTTGTGGTAAATAAGTCTGACACATGTTTAAATTTGTTTTATTTGTAATGTATTTTATCTTGCTTGCAACAAACACAGATCTTCCACAAAGATAAAGGGTGATGCATGATAATGTACATGCACTGTAAAAAATGCTGTGTTTCACACATTCGATTTGTGTTGGGACAATGCAAGCTTCATTTTTTGAGTTGTGTTGTACCATATTAATACAAAATTCCACCAAATAAATAATAATATACAGATATTAGACTACAGTGCTACATAAATAAACATAAAAATTATATAAATATGAACACTGGACACAAGGTTACTTTAATAAATGAACACTAAAACTAACGGACTGAAAAACTGACTGAAATTATTGGGCAGAAACATTTTTGTTACTAGGGCTGCACAATATTGGTCAAATCTGATATTGCAATATTTTATTTTTCTGCTATAAATATTGCGATATGAATACAGTTTCATAAGATGGTTTGAATAGCACTATTTGATGGTTTTCTGAGGAGTCAAAATTATTATTAAAAATGATTAATCTTAATTTTCAGGTGTGTGTTTTTGTGTGCGCATGCTTGTACAATTTTATTTTTGGGCATTTTCAGCTCATTTTACAAATAACCATGATCGCTATAATTGTAATATTAAATTTTTATTTGGTTTCATCTCTAGTTTTGATAATAATGTTGAATGTATTGTTTACTGCATAGTTGAATCTGTTCTTTCTTTTTGGATGTCTAGAATGGAAACGGAGGGAGCCCTTAGGTATTGATTGCTGTCTCAAGAACACTGCCTAATTTAGCATCAGAACCTGCAGTCAATTTCTGTAATGGAATTCACGGAGGGGTTAATAAAGAATGAGACGGAGAATGTGCGGTGTGGATAATCCTGTCTGTGTGGCTTTTAGAGCAGAAATATGCCACCATTGAAATGAAGCTACACCATTAAATTAGTCTTAAAGGGCCATTTCTGTCCTCACTTCATGAATCATTCGCTAGCAGCCTAGACGGAAACATAGGAAACTTTTAATCAGTTCTTTCCACTTTGGGTAGTTTAGGTACTACTTTTTTTGACTTTTTTTGTTAGACTTTTTGCAAGTTGCCGTATACATCTGACACGGTGTACATTTATAATGTCAGGAGCTCTCTTTCAGAAGAAATATGTTTTTATCAGTTAGCTGAGAATTCACTGGTGCTAAAGTGAGGAATAATTTTTTGTAGTGTGCAGCGTACTTGACAGACCTTTTTGATGGCAAAGGCCCACAGAAAAAAATCAAGAGACCTCCTTCCTTATATTTATTATATCAAATATTTAGTTTCTATTATTAAGTTATCTCTGCCATGTGAGAATTATTGTAAACATGTAAAATTACATTTAATTTCATTTATTTATTTATTCATTTATTCATTTATCCTTCAATTTGTTTTCTTTATTTCTTTCTTTCTTTTTAGAACTATTAGTTAAATTAATTGATCATTCACATAATTTCTGACCTGTGTTTAAAACCAAAACTGAAAAAAAGTACAATATGTCAGAGGTAAAGTACATCCAGGCAATTGTTATTGCAAAATAAAGCCAAATATGCTTCTTGGCAACCCAACGCAACGCAAATGGAGCATGTACTAACCTACTGTATTTATTATTTAGTCACAAGATTACACCAAACAGTAAGCAAATGAAAAGTTGACATAAACGAAATTGGCTAAATGTAGCATACACTAATCTATGATTTATTCACAAATTTATCTATGATTTATTTAGTCATAAATCGGTGTCAAATGGCCAAAATCAAAAAGCATGGCGGGAAAGTATATATAATGTGGATTTATGTACGTATATACAGTAGATGTTAGGGCTCAACAATAAGGACTGCCCGATGGCCCAGGGTGAGTGTGAGAGACACTGGGGACAGTAGACAGGATCATTACTGGCCTGATCGAGGCCAAGTGGTGCCCTGTCACTAAAGTTTCATTAGCCTGCGACTATTTGTCAATTGCGTGAAAATACAATCTTAGAATCGAGAATCAGTTTGTGCTTTTAAGCCTTTAAATGTACTTTCTCTGTGATGTTGTGAACACCATATTGCTTTTCAGTTCCTCTTATCTGATTGAATGTTTTGAGCACGTTGTTTTTTCCATAACCTGGTAACAATCAGTACAGCCAAGAGACGTCAACATGGCAGCAACATCAAATTATGAGGCTAAAAGAAAACGTCTGTTTCTAACATCTTGAAAGCAGACATTTACGTGGGAACAACATGGCAAAAAAAATACTGTTTTGCCGTCAGTTTGGCAAGTCAGCTATCTTTTGTTAAATAATTTTGAACTGCAATAAAATACCTGCAAATACCTTTTACATACTGCTGTTTTTGCCTGCATAACACTTTGAATTTTAAAACATGAACATTTTTGTAATTTTTTTTTAATCATTCGAAGTTTGAATTTTGGAACATTTGAAATTTTTAAAAAATATTTAAGTTCAAGATTCACAGACGTTATTTTTGACACATTATTTAAAATATGTGGCTAAAAAGCAGCGATTACCAAAATTTGTATAATTTTTTTGGTGGGGTTAGTGAACATTTTGTCAGGGCAAGTTAAAATCTTAATCACTGGCCCAATCACCTTAGTTGAAAAAATTATTAGCGTTGAACCCTGGATGTGAATGTATTCACTCACAATCAAGCTGATTTGCAGTTGTTATGTCTGAATAATATACCTTGAGTTGTCGCGACTGACCAATCACAATCAAGTGTTCCAGATAGTCATGTAATACTTTCTATTAGCCACTTTCTGTGGTTGAAACTGACAACCTGAGAGCTAATAAATATTTCAGTAGGTTGCTCTATATCTTTCAACATACCTGATGCTTGAATGTGTCTGATTTTAATTCATGGTTATTTAGTGCTAAAGGTAGAAGTAAAGAAACAGGTAGAGTTGATCGATTCATGTGTGTTTCACCACAAAACATATTTTTGTCTTTGAATTTTGGGATAAGGGGCCGTGCTGGTGGTGCAGTGGGTAGCACAATCGCCTCACAGCAGGAAGGTCGCTGGTTCGAGCCCCGGCTGGGTCAGTTGCCGTTTCTGTGTGGAGTTTGCATGTTCTCCCCGTGTTGGTGTGGGTTTCCTCCGGGTGCTCCGGTTTCCCCCACAAGTCTAAAAACATGGTATAGGTGAATTGGGTAAGCTAAATTATCCGTAGTGTTTGTGTAAATGAGTGTTTATGTATGTTTCTTAGTGATGGGTTGCAGCTGGAAGGGCATCCACTGTGTAAAACAGATGCTGGATAAGTTGGCGGATCATTCCGCTGTTGCGACCCCAGATTATTAAAGGGACTAAGCCGAAAAGAAAATAAATTATTTAATGAATTTTGGGATAAAATTTACAAAAAAAGAAGAAGAGAAAGAAATTGAAACATTGTTTCATGTTGAAAAGAAGAAAGCACAATCCAGACTTGAGTCAGAATGATCAAACTCACCAAGTTTATCTGTTCTTTACCTCTGCAGGTCTAAATCCGCTGCCCTTCGATCCTGCCACGAACAACGAGCCGCTACAATTCAACAGCTCCAATGGTCCTCTGGTCTCTGAGTGTCCACTGGAAAACGGAACAGAAAACAGCAAAAAGAGAAAGAGACCCAACCTTCCTCCAGGTATGCTTAATAATTTCCTCTAAGCCCCAAACCACTCTCATTCACACTCATCAAGCCCTCCAGTCGTTAACTCTATTCACATCGTTATTTCTGCTATTGCTCTTTTCTTGACCTTTGAATGTGGGAGGTGAAGGCCTGGGGGTCTGCTGTATTCTGTGAGATGTTCACTTCAAATTATCGCCTTCATTAAAACGTCAGAACAGAAACCTCAGGGTATTTCCACTTTTCCGCTTGCTTTGATATCATAATTTGACATGAACATTTATGAGGTTTAATAAAACCAAAAACTTAATTAAAATACACATGGAATACAACACAAAATAATGTGGGTGAACAAATAAACAAGCAATTCTTATTTCCATAGAAAAGATTCAGGCATTTCTGCTTGTGTCTCATCACAATTATACGTTTCATCTTGCAGTGTGTATTTTTAAAGTGCAGAGGAGAGTTAGAGAGCCACTGGATATATGCCAGTCTTGAAGAGAGGCTCTGAATGCTGCTGATGACCTTCAGAAACACTCTTGGAAAGTAACGCCCAGGGATTTTTTTTAAAAACCTTTCTATCACAGGTTGGCTTAAATGAGGACTAAGCCATTCATATTCATGATAATGTTAATGGCGCGCTAATTAATTGAATGATGATTAGCTGAAAAAGAAATGGATCTTGGAAAGGCTACTCTATGTTTCTGGTTGTCAGGGAGATTTAATTGGATCAGATTAATAGTTAATGTTAATTAAAAAGTCTATGTCTTCTTTAGCATTTATAAATAAATACACATGCATGCATATAGATATGGCCCTGGACCAGAAAACATATGTTGCTATGTATATTTTTGGCATTTTGAGCCAAAATTATATATATTTTTGTTTTATGACAAAAATCATTAGAATATTAAGTAAAGATAATGTTCCTTCTTGAAGATATTGAGTAAATTTGCTACTGTAAATATACTGTTAATTAAGAGTGTCAAAATAAAAGTCTGTCTTAAAAATATTTATAAAGGTAATCATAGATGCATCATTTTGTTGGTTATTTATTCGATATATTGATCCATATCAATGTATTGATACATAGGCCTGTCACAATAATCAATATTTCGACTTATTACGCAATATATGAACATGACTTCAATCATTTTTGGTGATGCAATATATATTTCCCTTACATAAAAACCAATTCTAGCAACATTTTAGCTGATTGCGCAATATCTCTAAATCTACTAAAGCTATCAGTGTCAGTTTGATTAAAAAACACTATTTACCATAAATTACTATAGTATATTTTATTTATTTATATTTTATTATGTGAGTGTATGACAACTGAAAATAGATCTGGAAGCAAATATCGCAGTTAACATTTGTTATTATTTATTTGTTTCGTTTCCACATTCTGATTCCGTTTAATTGCCTAATTATTAAATTGTTAAAATGCCTATAATTAACTGAATTGTTTTAAGAATAAAATATTATGTGTTCTTTGGAAGAGTGTACTTGCATTGTGATGATATTATATTGTCATTCGGGCATTATATAATGAGTGGCATAAAACTGTCTTAAAATGACAATAATATTGTTTATCGCAATATATTTTGGTGCAATATATCATACAACAAAATATAGATATCGTGACAGGCCTATTGATACACCCCTAATTCTACAGTATATTTTTCACTATTTTGTCCAAATCTGCCGGAATTATTTTTTGCAATATTGTCACTGTAAAGTGGCACTGTACATTTATTGCAAGTACAATATCCCTGTAGTTCCTTTCTTTGCTGATGGATACAATAAAGACAGCCCTAAAATTGGGAGCTTTGTCCCACATCCTGCAAGACACAACCAGTGCGTGTCCTACACTAGGTGACCCGTAAAGGATCCCATGTGGATTTAAACCGAGTATCTACTCTAGCCAGGAGTTCTAGACACTTAATGGACAGTAACATCCTGCTCAGAGAGCATTAGCTGTCAGTTCCAACAAAACACTGAATCTGTTATATGTGTTTTATGTTTGTCTATAGTATAATGGATCATAATGTAATTGCTACTGAGGGAAATGCATTTTCGTTTAAAATGTGAATGATCTTTCTTGTCGGTTATATTTAGTTTGAACAAAATAGGTCACTTGGGGTATAAACTACATTGTTTCACTCAAATCTGAGAAAGTTTAGTGCCAGTCTCAAATAACAAACATATTGGCAAGTTTTAAAGCATATACAATTGAAGTCAGAATTGTTAGCCCCCTTGTTTATTTTATCCCCAATTTCTGTTTAATGAATAGAAGATTTTATCAACACATTTCTAAACATAATAGTTTTAAAAACTAATTTCTAATAACTGATTTATTTTATCTTTGCCATGATGACAGTAAATAATATTTGACTATTATTGGTTAAGAAACACGACGTGGTTGAGAAACACTGGTATAGACCATAGATTAAAAAACTGCTTATCGAAAACTTCAAAAATAAATAAATGAATAAATAATAAACCCACTATCCCTCAACATCCCATCTTCTGCCATGCAATAGAACTGCCCTTCCAGGATCATAGATAATTCATAGGTGGCTTTTTTGGTCACTGAACCTGCATCTCTCCACTTGAAAGTCTATTAGTCGCTTAATAATTGTAAATATTAGCCCTGGTGTCTTTCCACTCATGCTGTTCTATGTCTATGTATGGTCTCCATTTGAAGTCTGCCACTCTGATCTCCACAACCCTTGATGGTCATTTTTCCCTCAGGAACACTGTCGCCATTCATGACTTGAAGTGACTCTGATTAGGGATAAATGGCAGCAAGTGACGGTGAGCAGAGCTTCTCATTGTCATATATTCTCATAGAATTGATACAAATGGAAGTGAAATGGGCTCATATTGTGTTCTGGTCATGGTGAAGAGCTGCTTGTGCAGATCAAAGCTAGCCAGCGAGCTTTAGATCAAAGCTTCCTAGCGCTAATCTAATCTGGCCATTTCAGAACACTTTTTTTTCCCTTTAGTGCAAGGACGTCGTTTGAGAAAGGCTTAGATGAGCTGTATTCACCATACACTGAATATTTAGACTCCCAGAGTCTGGCTGTTGAAATGGAAGTCAGTGTGGTAATGGGTTTTAGGATAATGGGCAGGAAAAAATGTTGTATTGTTCTGCTAAGGTTGAGCAAGGACTTTTATGATTTTGTTGTGTGTCAGTGTTGTGACTTTGCAATGGGGCACTCTTGCATTGTAGCATTGCTGTATAATTAGTTGTTAAAAGTTTGTGATCTTGATTCAAACAGCCACACAATCACATTCCCAAATCACAGGGATTCAACTTTGTAGATTATATTATTGAAAGTTCGATCACAGCAACGGCACAGTGTTTACATTTTCTTTGACCTAAAGTGGACAAAGAATTCATTTAAGTTTTAGATTTATTTGTATAGCACTTTTAATGACGCATGTCATTTCAAAGCAGCTTTATAGAAAGTAAGCATGATTATTCTTTACAGTTAAGAGTAATTGTGTTATCAGAAGTTAAAAGCAATAGCTGTTCATTCTAATACAATTAAGTGCAGTTAACTTATGAATAAGTTTGTTCACCTTACAATATTTCAACAAGTAATCCCAACATTTTAGCACGTTATGTTGTTAAACTAAATATATTCAAGTAATATTGACTTAAAATATTATGTATTTATAACTTTTGAGTGGTCATGTCTCAAAAGCATGTTAATGATAGAGAATGGTGATGAGGAAACTGAGGAAACAGGTGGAAGAATTAAGACTTAAGCACAATCCGACATAAGCATAATAAATCTGAGAGCTTTTGATGTTCAAAATGTATAAATATATTATTATATTATAATATATTACTATATTAATATTAGTACATTTATTTAATAATATTTATATGGTTACATAATAAAGTGTATTCTAAAACTATTTATATAATACTACTTCTAATAATAAATAAATAATATTATATAAATACTACTGCATTAAATCTTGGTTGAAAATTCATTCATTCATTCATTTTCTTTTCGTCTTAGTCCCTTTATTAATCTGGGGTCGCCACAGCGGAATGAACCACCAACTTATCCAGCATTTGTTTTACTCAGCGGATGCCCTTCTAGCCGCAACTCATCTCTGGGAAACATCCATGCACACACATTCACACTCATACACTACAGACAATTTTAGCTTACCCAATTTACCTGTACCACATGTCTTTGGACTGTGGGGGAAACCGGAGCACCCGGAGGAAACCCATGCGAACGCAGGGAGAACATGCAAACTTCACACAGAAACGCCAACTGACCCAGCCGAGGCTCAAACCAGCGACCTTCTTGCTGTGAGGCGACAGCACTACCTACTGCGCCACTGCGTCGCCTTGGTTGAAAATGTTGCTGCTAAATATCAACTTCAATATAAACGACCCTGGGATTAAGTAAGGTATTGGTTTTTGTCTTAAATGTTTTAGTTCAGCTTACTTTAGGAAAACTAGGAAATCTGTTTCCTAATATTTTCATAGTAATGTGAACACTAATAAGAAGTTAACAAAACTAATTATTTTGAGTCAACGGTACTGAAGTTTACTTTATTGTAAAGTGTAAATACTGTTTTAAGTTATGCTCACTTAAAAATTAATTCATTGCTTTACTTAGAAATTATAAGGCAGTCGGTTTCCTCAATTTTTCTTAATAAGGTCAGCTTATTACATTTTATAGTGTCAAAGTAGTGTCTGTATGAAAGAAATGTACAGTGTTGGTAATAATGGTATTCAAGCAAGATGAACAAAATTAAATTGATGATTCCATTTTTTTATCATGATTACAATATAACAACAATTTTTAAGTCTTCTGAAATTTTCAGAAGAGGCCGAGTCCAAACTGGAGCTGGCAAAATCTTAGATTATCCAAGTATCCTGAGGTAGAAACATAATGAACATGGATAAAATTTGCACAGCTGATATTCATAATATTTCAAGTAAACATTATTTTTTATTTACTTTAACAATTGATCCTGGACCACAAAAACAGTCATAAGGGTCATCTTTTGAAATTGTTTATAATAAAAAAAAAAAATTATGTTCTAAAAAAAGAATTAATATGCTTTTCATTGATACAGTACGTGGTTTGTTAGGATAGGACAGGGGTGCCCAACTCTGATCCTGGAGATCTACATTCCTGCAGAATTCAGTTGCAACCTTGATCAAACACACCTTTGTTTAGTTACCAAGTGCTCCTTCGGATCCTACTTATGCTGTCGTCACACTAGAGTTTGAGCACACAAAATTTTGTTGTACGGCGCTGCGAAAAGGGGCAGGAATAAACAAGATGATTAGACAATTCAAAAAGCTAGCGACAGGCCCATATTTGACATTTCTGTACAGAGAGGTCATGTTTTAATCTTCGATTGGTCCCACGCTGTCACATGATGCGATTTTGCAGTTCATAGTTCACCAAACTTGAACTTTGCATCGCAATGAACTGTGAAACTTGTCGCACGAGCTTGCGTTTCCAGTCTATCGCATTTGCGTGCATATGAATGGAAGTCTATGGAGCAAAAAGTGCAGTGTGACCATGGCTTTAGTTGGTTTAGTTGTGTTTTATCAGGGTTGAAGCTAAACTCTGCATTAAGGTACATCTCCAGGAACAGGGTTTAGCATCCCTGAGAAAGGAACCTGTTGAAATTCCAAATTAAGTTGTAATCAATGCAAATTTCTAGACAAATATTAAGTGTTGATATATTTACAGTTGGACATTTACAAAATGTCTTCATGAAACATGATATTTGCATAATATTCTAATTATTTTTGCCAGGAAATTGAATTGGCAATTTTTTTTATAAATATCTCAGTTTAATTCAATAGAGTTTAGTGGTCCAGGGTCACATCTGTCTGTTTTATGGAGTATGGACGTACATAATGTGAAAGCATAGCTAAAAAGATTAGATTTAAATTTGAAGTGTGTCTGAACTTCAGACATTTTCATAATCAATTGAAGCTGTTATGAATCACCTTCAATATTTAGTCTTTTTAGCCTTAGTGTTTTTTAATTTTGTGTAACAAAGTAAAACCATGGAAGTACTGAGAACAAATTATACCTATACCATATATGGCTAAATTGCAGGTCTATATTTTTCCATATGCTTACCAGAAGTGATTAGTGAACGTGTTGCAGTAGTGGTAGAGTAGTTCAAAGAGTACAATGAGTAGTGGTAGTTAGAGTTTGGGTTCATTGCTACTGACAACAGTATGCTTACATGTACACAAATAACGTGATTGTATTGTTGTTGTTTGTCAGATGTCAGTGTTTTAATTTCTGTTACATGCTGGTCACACTTAGGCATTACAAATGTGATTTGTACAAGATGATTCTTATACATAGCCTTTAAAATGAGATTGCCAATTCATCCAGAATTGTGAGGCTACGTCAAAGTGTTGGCTTAGTGATGAGCTGCATTAGTCTCACAGACAATGTGAGATTTAATCTGCCTTGTAACATCCCCAGATCTCACTCCTTTATTACTCATTCTAATCTCCTTCAAATAAAACCACCAAAAGCCCTAAAATAAGCCATTTGTAGTGTGCACAACACTAATATTGGCTCAACTCAGTGGGAAGCATGCAGTTTTCTTCTCAGTTGCACTGTGCAATTAGCACCTGTCTGATTTGTTAAGCCCTTGATTATGCTCCCTGAGTCACGAGACCGTTGTTTAAATGCCTCGATTTCTGTAAACCCACTATCGCTTCGCAGCCGCTCTAAATAGTTGTGTGTACGTGTCTGCTTAGCAACCGCGAGCCACTTAATGGGGTTTCTTTTTGAACAACGGCAGCAGTTTTCCTTCCCCGGCCTGTCATTATGCCGTGCTCTTATCCGCCGTGACCGTGCCTGATCAATCCGCTCCCTGATGGAAACACATCTAAATGATGAAAATTTGCAGCATCTGGAGCATAATGCATTCAGCTGCTCTGATGTCCTCTGGCAACACAAGACAGAGTCGCTCCTCTGAGGAGTGGAGCTAATGCAGGGGCGTGGACTAATTACCAGGCATGCAGATTTACTCTCGTTAAAGCATTATAATGGATAGATTCATCTCATTAGCGCTGGCACTCCATTAGAAGACCAGCAACCCCCCCCCCCCCCCCCCCCCCCCCCGTGTTGATGTAACTGGATAACGGATGCACTGCAGAGAGCGAGTGGGTGAGATTCTGCATGCTCGCTTCTAGGACAGTTGGCAGGTTGTTTACAACGCGACCTGAACTCTCCATTGCTCGAACTGTGAGCTTCTCGCTGCTTTTAGCCCCTTAATTGCTGTCCATTTTGTGTACACTGTGTTTACTGTGTATGCTGGGGAAAAAAAGAAGTAATTTTAACTACAACAGGAGACAATTCTAGTTAAACATGGGATTTTTAGCAAAAATAACTTGTTGAACTCCTGTAATTTTTTGTGTATTTACAATTCATCATTTTTTGCAGTGATAGGGATTCACAAGAACTTTAATCAAAGTTGTCCTAAACCAAAATGTGTATTAAACATAGGGCTGGGCATGTTTCATTTCATGTTTCATTTCATTCGGTATTGCTAATTATTTTATATTTTTTACCAATACATTGAGGAATATTAGGATTTTTAATTTTTTTACTCACTTTATTTTAGTTTACCAATATTGCTGAGGCAAATAGTTTTAATAGTCAAAACCAAAATTATATAAACAAAATATCTGATCTCCTTATAATAAAATAAACAATTGTTAAAGAGACTCTTAAATTTGCTAAATAAAATGTTACAAAGTATGTGCAATGCTAAAGGTAGATCAACATCTGTAAGGTGTGAATGATAATGATACAGTAAATCTCAAACTCTGTAAACAAAACTAATTATGATCGTCAAATCTGAGCTTTCAAGTAAAGGAACCAGCCATCATTATTTAAATACATACTGCAACATTACCAATTGTGAAGTTGAATGACCATATTTACCCATATGTTAAAAAAATCTTTCAGATGGGGAGCTAGTGGTTGGGATGCACAAGAAAAGAAACCAAAAAGCCACTCTGGTCACATTCTTACATCCTTACTTTTTTATTAACAATCTCTTCACTGCTGCTACCTGGCACTCATTTTCGCATGTGTTGTTATTCTGACCTGAAGTGACAAGCGCAAACGCGTGCTTTCTTTACAGTTTCTTTGCGCTCGTGCTCTCCTGGCGCCTCTTGTAACTAGGTGACCATTAACCATTTTGTCAGAGGATGACAAACGGACAAACCATTGCTGCAGCTCTGATACAAGTTTATAGAGAAAAGCTGTGCACCTCCATTGGAAATGACAAACTTACACCCTAAGCTTATTGGCATTGCCTCCCAGCCACATTTTAATAAAACTATAGCGCTTCATACCGAAGCCACATATATAATTTTTTTTTGTTATTGTTATTGGCAATGGTGTTCGGTCAATAAATACGAATACCGATTTTATCGCCCAGCCCTAATTAACCAATACCTGCTCCTGCCATAGAACAAGTGTGATGAACTTTGTTTGATTCCAATTCAAATGTTGACTACTGTCAAAGATCCTTTCAAGCAAAGTCTGTTTAATTGCATTCCATATTTGCAACCTCTCCAGTAGTTCATCTAAGACAAAGTCATATCTAAAATAATGGGAAATAATGGCTTCTCAAAACAACTTTTGTTTTTAAAAAACTCAATTACTTTTAATTACTTTCAGAGATAGCTGAAAACACATGTAATCGGAATGTTTTATAGCGTAAATGCTCTTGTGGTTGAATTTATACCTACTGTCTGTCTACTGAACTAACATGCAATTGCTATTAGACTTGTGAGAAAATGCATCAAAACAAGTTATACTGTACTTTGCTAAACTGTAACAAATCACACTGAGTGCCCCTGCAAAAATTGTGTAGAGTGATGTATGTAGAGTGTGGCAAAATAAGGAAATGACCTTTACCTATTCCAAACACAAATAGATTAAATGGACATCTGACCACTTGTGATCATATCACTAATAATTCATGTTAATGATGGAATCAGGGCCATACATGTGTAAAATATATTATGAGTGTGTGAATAAAAAATAGCTCATTTATTCTAAACAGATGCTGTTTTTAGTGCTATATGGTTAAGGCATTTCAAAAACAAATTCTGACTTGTTTATAGTTAGTCCTATATTATGCAGCCACTCTATAGCATTTGATGTTTTAAATATATCTCTTTTTTATTTATAATTATATACAGTTTAAAACAGAAAATGTCTCTGTTGAATCCCTTAATTGGGCAAAACTAAATCTTGAAAGCAGTGGGATAACTGTTCTACATTCCTTATGCCTTTTGGCCATTTATTTTTTCACAAAAACAGCATTTTAAGAGCCTGAAAATGCAAAGCCTTGAAGCTTTTAATCTGGTAGATGAAGAGTGTCAAATTCCTCCATCAGATTTAAACCAGCAATCAATAATTATAAGCATGAGATTTATGCATAAACGATACATATTACAAAAAAAAAATTGGTATTACTTTTAACTAGATTTGAGGGGTTTAACCAGGTTTTGACAGATGTCTTATAAGTAATAGAAGATGAAGATGAAGCCCCACCTCTGTGTATGTTCTCCCTAATATATTTTAGTTTTATAAATAAGTTATATTTAAAACATTTTATGAAGAGAATTGTTTATTGCGATTTTACTTGAATATATTTTTGAATATATCATAAATCAATTTAAAAGTTCAAAAAAAACCTTGAGTACTTTTTTGAGATTTTAGCAGATCTGTGTGTGTTGAGCATCAGTTAAGACAATATTAGCACCTGTCAGCTTTAATTGTGGGCAAAAATGGATAATTTTGAGCTTTTGTCAGCTAAGCTGTTTGTGTGCAGCAAGTGTTTTTGTCGAGAGAGTTGTACAAGAATTGAAGAATGACGGACTTTGTCTTTTATCAGTTGAGTTAGTTTTTCATTTAGACAAATCGTCTAACCCTGCTGCTGTGTTCGCTTATGTTTAAAATTCTCCATATTACCAGCAGGGTTAATGGTTGAAATAGACAGGGCAAGAGACCTGCTGCACTGATCTACTGTGTCTGCATTCAGACTCGGGGATTGAGGAGGAGAGCAGTTCTTATTTATAGTGTTTATATAAACATAATTATCTTCATAATTATATAAATTGTGATTGTGTATATGAAATTATGAATAACATATTTAGCAGGACATTGCATTTGTTTATTTCTTAGCATTTTAGCTTGTGTTTAACTTAATGTAAATTATAAAATCATGGGTTTCCTCACAGTTTGTCTCATTTTGTGAGCCAACTGACAATAGTTTTCGCTCCACTCTTTTTCTCCTGCTCTGCTAGCTACACCCACTCCTCCCTTTGCTTGCAGTGATCCACACCCATTATGAAGCATTTTTTTATATAAATTAATGGTAGACTTGAACCAGAAGAGGGGGGTTTCATTGCCCTTTAAATATAACAGTGTTTATTTTTATTTGCTCTATTTTTCTGCTCGCTTGTTTTTTATTTTGTATTTATGTGGCTTTTTGTTTGATTGAAATGTCCTTTTGTCATTACAAAACAGCCTTGGATGCTTTCATGGTAATACAAATTAACAACTAATTAACTAACAACACTGTAAAAATAAATCTGTAAATTAGCAGTTTTCCATATTTTGTGATATTTTTTTTACCTGTTTATTTGTGTTTTTGAATTGCATTATGGGACCTTGTTCTTTCTTTCAACAACATTTAACCTTGAAAAGTTAGGAAAAGTTACTTTTACTAACATTTTTAATAGTTTAGAGTGATAAATTGTCTGGGTTAGTGTAGCTTATTATGCTATAAAATCCTTGTTATAAGCTGCCAGTACATTTTCTGTTATTTTACAGACTTATTTCTCAATATATTATTTCCTATACAATGCATTATTTCAAACTACTAAAATGTCAACAAAAGTCACTTTGTTAAACTGTAGAGTTGAATTTTTAACACCAAGAGTCAACAGAGCAGAGATCAAGGTCCCATAATGCAATACACAACAGTAAATAAACACTTGTGAATCACAAAATACAGAAACTGTTAATTAACAAGTGTTTTACAGTGTAACTGGCCTTGCATGCAAAATACACTACATTTAATATATTTTCTTAATCCATTTTAATCCATAATTTGTGTGCAATTTAATTTATTTTTTTATGGCTTTAAAGATTTAAAGCATATTCATATTTAAGTTCGTCATTGTCATTTAAATCTTGAGTACCATGTAAATCAACTGTTTAGTGACCCGTTTAAGCAAAAAAGACAAACAATATGAAATCTCCATCATTCAAAAGTGATGAAAAGTTCATCGTTAATTATTTTAGAACTCTAATGTTTATTTTATTAAACCTTCTCTTCTTTTGTATGACTTGATTTCATTCAATTCTTTGTTTTTCCCTTATAATGTAAATAGCATATGCTTTAACTCTGTAATTGATGAGTTATTATAACATTTTGAAAAGCCTTGGGGTTGTAGATTTCTCTTAAACTACCAACAACGGAATGCATACATTACCAGACAGGGTTGCATCTAAATAATAACCTCTGTTTTGCGATACAACTGTATGAACTACATGCATATGATATATCTCTGCGGGTAATAAGCCAGCACTGTGTAGCAATTGATTCTCTTTTCCAAATTGCTAATGACATGCCAGTGTGGTTCTGTGTCTAATGAATCATAGGAAGACATTGCCTTCATGTTTCTGTGGAATTTGTGCAACAGAATGTGGTGCAGGTTGAACAAACTGGCATTGAGTGTATTAATGGCCACAGCAGTCGGCAGTCACTGGTTTACAGCTGCGAATTTGTGAAATGTGAGGTTTAGTAGCGTCTTGCTGCTTCTAGAGACACTATTATCCTGGTGTTGTCAGGTGCTGTTTCGTCCTCACACACACAAACACAAATACACACACTTTTTCCTACTTGTGTTAGCAGTGTTAAATTCAGAAGCGAATAAGTGTGAGACAGCTATACAATTTTTCACAGAATAATAGGATTCCAATGATTAATTTGGTTTAACTAGTCTAGTGTAGGTTAATTGAACAGCAGCTTGGAAAAGTGTGTACGTGCACATATGTGTGTGTGTGTGTGTGTGTGTGTGTGTGCGTGTGTGTGTGTGTGTGTGTGTGTGTGTGTGTGTGTGTGTGTGTGTGTGTGTGT
>CAIGQZ010000690.1:9929084-9940842 GCA_903798205.1 Danio tinwini | reverse complement strand
GTCTGCAGGTTAATTTACCCGGTCCTCACTACCCCTGTCAAACAGGAGTGTGTGTGTGTGTGTGTGTGTGTGTGTGTGTTTGTTGTATTAACTGCAACACACACACACACACACACACAGTACCGGATGAGGACAGATCTCTCTGTCTACTGTTTTCTGATAAATGAGTTGCTGGAGAGCCTGGGCTGTCTGAGTGATTGTGTGTGGGTGTTTGAGGGAAGGATGGGGCATCACTGTGTTTGTTTGTGTGTGTGTGTGTGTGTGTGTGTAGTGAGTTTATTAGAGAGAGCACCACTGCTGACCACCCCTTTCTCCCATTATTTCTATTGGTTTCTGCATGTGAGCACACATTACTGATGTCAAAATGAGTGTTCTTGTTTAGCGTCTGTATTTGGGCGTCTTTATGCTGACTTCGCATCAAACAGGCATATCTTTATTCACATGAGTAAATGACATAAAAAGTGCAATACAAACATATCAATAGTTATCTGGACCAAGTGAAGTGATGTGCATGTTTTGCGTTGTGTTTTGTGTGGAGCTTTAGAGGGACGTATTGCTAACAGATGAGCTACTCTCAGATGTCTTCTTACTATTACCATATGTACTATACAGTACAGGTCATTTTAGATCATCCTCTTAAGATTAATTGAACATTTTAAGTTGATTATGATTAATAAACGATTATTTTATTTTTTTTATAAAAAAACCTGACAAATTTTACAGTATATCTAAAGGCATCTCTGACACAGCTTCCAATCATCGTCAATGTAGTGCAAAGTAAGACTTAAGAATTAGTCTATTGTCCTACTTGACCAGAGATCAGATGTGGCTGCAAAGTGGCCGCAGAAGTAGAAATTTGCCACAGGCTTTAACAGATCAGGCTCACGTGACACGTAGGAAAAGTGATTTTAAAAATTGTCCCAAAAACTAGATCAATTATTGGTTCTGAATGTCGATTTCGATTACTTTTCGATTAATCACCCGGCCCTACCTTGATCTCTCAGAAGGTGATCTTTCCCATTCTGACTATTTTTCAATCCATTACAACTAGTCATGGCGTCACAGTGGTGCAGTGCGTAGCACGATCGCCTCACAGCAAGAATGTCGCTGGTTCGAGCCTCTGCTGGGTCAGTTGCTATTTCTGTGTGAAGTTTGCATGTTCCTCCAGGTGTTCCGGTTTCCCCCACAAGTCCAAAGACATTTGGTATAGGTGAATTGGATAGGCTAAATTGTCCGTACTGTATGTGTGTAAATGAGTGTGTATGGATGTTTCCAAGTGATGGGTTGCAGCTGGAAGGGCATCCGCTGTGTAAAACATATGCTGGATAAGTTGGTGGTTCATTCCACTGTGGCGGCCCTAGATTAATAAAGGGGCTGAGCCAGAAAATGAATGAATGAATGAATGAATATAACTGGTCATTTGTATTCTTCTGCAAAATTCAGGATTTTGTTGCTTTTTTCAAGAAATTGTGATCATTTTAGATGAGCGCTTAGATGTGATTTGCTGCATTTCTTTATAAGTTTGAAACAGCCCATTTTACAGGTGTGACACATTCCTGACCATCCTTCTTAATAATGGACCATTACTGTCAGCTATTTTATTTTCCACATAATGAATGAATTATGTCCAATAATAAACTCCACACTGCTATTTTTTAACACCCTCTGTTTAATGCATTAGCTAATTAATCTGAGCAAACAGCACGCATTACACAACAGTGGGCTATGTTGTTTTTTCACAAGAAAATCATTTTGCAATGCACAAATATCACTATTGCTAATAACAGTACATCATACATAGAGCTATTGAATTGGGTTAATCTATTAAAAAAAATAAAGCAAGATTTAGCAGATTTTTGGAGATGGCAGCTTAAAGAAGACTCTCATTTGGAGAATGAAGTCACATGCATTGCTAGGTTGTTTTTCAACAGAGTGTAAAAATGTTAATGGTTCTGTGCGTTTTGTATTTTCTATTGGATTCAAGTCAGATGTTTGCTGGGCCATTTTACAGCTTGTTTTTCTTTCTCTGAAAGCATTTGAGAGTTTCCTTGCCTGTGTTCTGGATCATTGTCTTGCTGAAATGTCCACTCTGATTTCATCCTGGTAATGTAGATGTTGGACTAAAGCAGCTAATATTAATTTACACTGACAAAGGGCAGAGGATTGCTGAATAACTACTAAGAGATTTCAGCTGCTTTCTGGGCTTTCACTGCCTTTCTACACCCTTTCTTCATGTGTTCAAAACTTTTTTCCTTTGTCATTTAATTTTATTATACAAAACATTTTTTGTAAACTAATTAGATTTGTTTTCTTTTCATATATGGATTTATTTGGTTGTTATCAACATCTGGTGAAAATATTAAGTCAGCAGCACCTTTAGAAATGTTTTCTGAGAAAAATGGTGACGTGTTCAATACTTATTTCCCCCATTGCATAATTATATACGACTAATATACTATATACTAATTATTATTAGTAACAGGTTTTCCTGTTTTTGCACTATTAAACAGATAATTAGAGAATAAAAGAGACATCTTTGCAAAAGAGGAATTATTTTGGTGAAATTTTACACATTAGGGAATAAAAATTATGTGATTAAATTTTAATATTTGAATTTTAATTATTTTAATAAATATTAAAGTACTTCATAAAATATAGGATTTGTCTGATTTTATTTTAGGGTTGTTCTTTCTTTCAGAACATGCAACCATCTGATGATATTTATTTTGTCAACTACATTTACAGCACATTTTAATTAATTCATTTAACTCACACAAAAAATGCAACAAACCCTTCATCATTAAGAGGCAAATAAACATGAGACATGCTTGTGTTGCTCAGTTTATAAGGCAATAGTACAACCATTTAAGAACAATTTAAAGCATTTTAAAATCTTTAAAGCATTTAAGAATCAATAAGTATTTTCCTGGAAGAAAATATAAAGAAATAATGATTACTACAAAAATACTCCATTCATTCATTCATTCATTCATTCATTCATTCATTCATTCATTATATTTAACTTTGCATACATTTTCTCTGAGTCTGTATTTAAACAGTATTATTGATGATTATGTTATCACAACCATAATTGGTTGATATCAGGCAGAGGGAATGGTATGTCATTGTGACTCCTTCAAGACCTCATGACAGTTGAGATAAGTCCTGGCACGAGCTGCTCACTGATGTACGAGCTAAACGTTCATGCGCTCACGCTGTGCCACACACTGACGGCAATTCAATCAATCAGTCTCGTTCCTGAAGCTCAATCCTCCCTCTTGAACTGCTCTCCCCGCAGAGAGCATCTGTATTGATCTCAAACGCTCCTGTCATTCCTTTTTTTTTTTTTGGTGTGTGCGTTTGGCTTGTTTATGCAGCGGTGTGTGATTGGGACGTGATGAAAGGCTGTGCGTTTGAAGGAATCCCACCCTGTGGTGACGGGGACTCGACTCTCAGCTGTCTCTGTTCAGCATGCAACATGAAAGAAGTCAATGATTGAATCTACGTAACAAGCTGTGAAAAGTTTTGTGTTAGGATCCCTCTGGAGGTCTGGGACATCAATCACTGCTGGCCTTTCCATCTCATTTTGTGGTGTTTTGATGCATGTGCGTTTATGTTTGGGTGGTCTATTGGCATTAATACAGTAAATATGCTTGTTATTGTAAATGTACAGTATCTAGGCAATAACGACCTACAAAAATAGCAACTTGTCATTGTCCATTGGTCCTAGTACATGATGTAACTACAGAAGAGTTCATTTTTAAATGGGAAAATTATTCAAATCCTTTGGTCGTTTTTAAGTGAGACGCTAATGGTAAGGCAAGTCATTTCACTCAATGGGCATCTTTGAAATGGATCTCAGACAGTATGCTTAGGCATTCTGTATGGGTAATTTTAACAGTTGTCTCTTAGGGGGTGGTCCACTACGATATCACATTTTAAACTTTAGTTGATGTGTAATGTAGCTGTGTAAACATAAACAACATCTCTGAATGTAATATGCTCAAAGGTCAATGCAAAGGGAGACATTGGCTTTTACAGAGTTAGCTTAGCAAAGCCTACAGTGAATGGGGGTTGGTAATTGGGGGTTACAAAAAAATACATCCGGGTTAGTGAGATCACGAACGATTCAGGTTACGTGCATTCACCACGTGCATACACCCCGTGCAGCAAAGGGGTGTGGCCAGAGGTGCTGTAATGTTATAGCAGAGAAAGCTAAAATGCGGTCCAAATGCTGCTATTTCCACAGGGCTTCTTCTGTTCCTGTAGTTGGGCTTCCAAAGTACACGGGACAAAGAGAGAAGTGCTTACAATTTAATTTTAAATATGTTTCAGAGAGTTATAGAGAAATATATAGCTAGCATTTGACAAAGGACAGTTTCCAGAATATCTCTCAGTTCAGTGCTGGATTAGGTTAAAACTCCTCAAAGAAGCCACAACCTGTAAGTATTTTTATTTGTTAAAATTGATCTATTACATGCATAGTGTCCAGCATTAATGGTATGTTGTAGCAAGGACATAAACAAGGATGTAAACAATGGGAATTACTGTTTGGCACCATTAACAATTTAGCTACAAATTCATATTTATTCATGGAGTACACATCTCTGAGGATCTGACATGGACTGCTCACACAGACGCAGTGCTGAGGAAGGCACAACAACGCCTCTTCTTCCTCAGGCATCTCAGGAGGTTTGGAATGAGCCCCCACATCCTCCGCTCGTTCTACACCTGCACTGTGGAGAGCATCCTGACTGGCAGCATCACCACCTGGTACGGAAACAGCACCAGCAGCAATCGCAAAGGTCTACATAGGATTGTGCGAACTGCTGGACGCGTAGTAGGAGGTGAGCTTCCCTCCCTTCAGGACATCTACACCAGGAGGTGCATGAGGAAAGCCAAGAGAATCATCAGCGACTCCAGCCACCCAAGCCATAGACTTTTCTCTCTGCTACCCTCAGGCAGACGGTTCCGCAGCATCCGGTCACGCACCAGCCGACTGAAGGAAAGTTTCTTGCCTCAGACTATCAGGCTGATGAACACTTAACACACCCCACACAAGCTCTTCCTTACCCCGCACTGCACACCATCAAGATGTAGCATGCACTGCACTTTAACCAACTCATACTTAAAACAATACTGCCTACTACTATGTGTACACCTATCCATCGTATGTATCGCTGTCAACATTGCCAATTTTACTTTGTCTTGTTTTTTGTAAGTATGTTGTTGTATTTTGCACTGTCTGTATTTTGCACTCTCTGTATTTTGCACTGTCTGGAGCCAGCACCTAAGCTTTTCACTCGTCATAGCACACGTGCTGCTGATGATGTGACAATAAAAGTGATTTGATTTGATTTGATCAAATGGCTGCAAACACTCACAATCTTCAGCAGCGCTGCATCAGGCTGACAGTAATTACTACAGCACAGCCCGTGCTCTCAGAGGCTTGACACTTTTCGTAGTGATGTTGAGCCGATCTGCGAATTACAGCAAATTATGTTAGCTGACCAATCAGAACCTCTTGAGGGCGTGCCTTACGGAGAAACTAGGAAATATGACAGTCATTTCCATGTTAGCTGAATAGCTGTATATAATCAAAGTAAGATATATGAAAAAATAATGTGATTTTTATTTTTATTTTTTTTTACAAGTAAAGCATGAGCACACATTGCTTTGCATCTTATAAACACAACCAAGCCTTAAAAATACACTCTGGACCACCCCTTTTATGTTTAAATCACATAAAATTTGCATTTCACCAATCAAATGCGCAAGCTTACTAAAGGCTCCGAGATCACCATACCAACCTCCTTGATAGCTGTTTCTGTTTACATGTTACACAACATCATCCTTTGAATAATGCCTCGTCTGATCTCGCTGGTCTTCTGAAGTAATTCCCAACTTGGTCTTGATGTCAAATCTGCTCCCGAAATGACAGTGACCCCATTACAGTGTAGTTTCTGTAATGTTGACGAAACAGACTGTGCCTCACGTTAATTTCAGACAACTTACAAAACCAGAGAACATTTGTTTTTAAGTGTAGTTGGTTTGTTGAAAAGATGAGATTCCTAGCTTTATGTGAAAGTATTTGCTGAAATTTCAGTGCATTTGCTGACCCCAAAAGGTTCATAACAACTACAGGAATTGACGTAAAAATACATGTCTCGCCCTCCCCCCAGAGAATCGTCAGTCTATATCAATTGATGATTGGCTTCTGTACTAGAAGGCGGGGCTTCATTCGCCATATTGACCGTTACACTTTTCCCCATTCAAAACTATACAAGTAACGTGTCTTTTGTATTCTAGTCTTTGGCTAAGCTAAGCTAAAAGTGCTTCCACCAGACCCAGAAATCAGCTGAATGGATTTAGAATTGTATTCTGAATCTGCGATGTTTACCATAAATGTACCACAATCATGCTTGCTTAAACCTTAAATAACTATTGCGCATTATGAAACCTTAAATACCTCTTTTGCATAATATTCACCTTTAGTACCTCTATTGCACAATAACACACAGCATTGTTCAGTCTCATTTAAAAGTACTTGTATAGTCTGTCTTATGCGTATAGTTAAGTTGGTATAGTTAAGCATTGGTCTTTTTAAAATAGCTCTCAATATGTCCGGTGTTGTGTTTGTATTTATGATTAATTTATATAGCACCGTTTTCCTGCGAGACCCGACATTTCGTTACTTTGAATGTCCACACATGTAGCGGAATGACAATAAAGCTTGACTTGACTTGACTTCAGAACTCTAGGGTGGTAAAATGAGCCTATTTTTTCACAAAGTTGAGTGTTTCTTTAATTATTTAAGTTAAAGTTAAACCAAAATTTTATTTTCTTAGGTTTGTAGTGTAGACCTTGTTCCTTGCGAATAAAACATTCATTTATTCATCAAGTGAACAATCCCAGCAGCCCAGATGAAGTTCATGCTGAGTGTCTACATGGTACAGCCCTACAAGCATCATGCATGTATGAGAATGTGAAGTTGACAAACACATGCACAAGCAAAACATGCAGACTTCACACTTACATAACAGCCTTTTCTGCATTATGCAGTCTGAATCTGTGATTCTGCCAATGTCTTTCGTATCACTGAAATATGTATGGCTCTACATTTTCTGTTGGATGTTGACTTCAAATCTTCATTCAATACTAGGAGTCAAGTAGTAATGGCAGCTCTTCAGAAGTGTGAAGTCTCTCCACTGCTTTATGGATATACTCCACGTAGGTGTTGTGGACTGATAGCGTGCCACCATCACCCTTTTCTTGTAACTATTACAGCTGAAGTACTTTTATCACAGTTATGACGTTGATGCCTCATTTTTATTACAATATAATTGCTGTGAAACACTAGTCGTTCATTATTATTGCATGCTCATCACTAATGTCTGGTGTTCTCCAGTAGTCAGCGGTACCAAAATACAGAATAGACGTCATCAGTGCCCACTGTCTCCCTGAAGTTACGTCTCTAAATCATATGGGACTTCCTTTTATCATCGTCTGCCTTCTTCCTTCAGCACTATACTTGCGTGTGACGCTTTCATCAATGGGACTTTAATGAGACTCATATCTCATGCTTGCTCCCACTCTTGCTTTCTTTGATTCTCAGGTTTTCATCCTCTCGCAGCGTAAGATAACCCATTTAGATAGTCTTGAATGTGTGCATGTGTGATCTGAGGAAGCCCAACAAGTTGTGGCTAAAGGCTGACTGAATTAAATGCTTCTCTTTCTCCGTCCAGTAGGACGTTGTCTTGCACTTATTTAAATTAGTTTTATTATTATTATTATTATTATTATATTATTATTATTATTATTATTATTTGTTGTTGTTGTTGTTGTTGTTGTTGTTGTTCACTTTACACTAGGGATGTCCCGATCAGGTTTTTTTTTTTTTTTGCCCTTGAGTCCAAGTTTGAGTCATTTGATTTTGAGTATCTGCTGATACCCAATCCGATACTTCTATAATACATAAAAAGAATAAAGAGGAGCGAAGAAGCAGATCAAGAATGTTCCTCTTTTTTTTTCACCTTATTTTAACATTCAAGGACTCTGTTAACAAACAGAGCACTTTTGTGAGGTAGCTTGAACAATCAAGTAATAAATAACTTCAATTCTTCACTTTTGGACTTTAGTGCAACTGTAAATATTTAAAAAATATATATATAAACAAATAGCACCTCAACTTAAAATACCCGGAAGGCAAAGTTTACATATCTCCCAGTTTGCTATGGCAATGTTGTCGTCATCAACTTTTTAATACCTCCAGACCGCAGACATACTCACACTTTCTGCTTCAAGCTGCTTCCATGTTATACTTTGCCTGTGTTGTGCCGGGAGGAACCCCTGTGAAATGTGCATCTATTAACTGAAATCGATTTTTAAGAATTATTAATAGAGTTATGACACTAATGAGAGTGACTGAGGTGAGTTTCATGAATGAAACCCTCCCCCTACAGAAGACAAATAAATAAATACATTTACTTTCAATACAATACAGATGATATTAAGCAAATTCTCTAATGTGTAGTTTAGTTCAAAACAGCAACAACAATTTCATGTGACCCATGTAGGCTAAATGTCTGATTAAAACCCACGAAAAAGCCAAACTTTAGCTGCACACGTTGCGGTTTCTGTGTTAGGTCAAGAAAGAGGTCTAACTCTGTGTTACCGCATAACTATAGATGTTTAAAAAAATAATGAGAATATATATATATATTAGGGCTGTCAATTGATAAAAAAATTAACTAATTAATCACACCTTTTTTTGTGATTAATCATGATTAATCACGAATAAAAAAAATCCAAATTGCAGGCATTGCAAATATGGAAATTGGAAAATAATAATAATAATAATAATAATAAAGTATTAATTACAAACAATTGTATTCATTGTAAAGTTGTATTGCGAGTTGAGAACATTAATTATAAAGTAGAAACAATTTTGCTCATGCCTCCTTAACATTTAGCCAGTTGCTAAGACAGTCCAGTCTATTGACATTATCAGGGCACAACACACACACACACACACACACAAACACACACACACACACACACACACACACACACACACAGAGAGAGAGCACAGTACAGCGCACTGTACAGATGCAACCTTAGTTGTTTTATACTGAAACTTTCCTTCTAAGAGCGCTTCCTTGCTTTTATCCATATTTCTTTGCACATTAAACACACGCAGAGCTGGATCAAGCTGAATCGGCTCTCCAGGCGAACGGCAATCATGCCGCCCGCCCTCAACTCGAAAGTGAAATAAAAAGTGACCGGTTCACGGATGAAAGGAAGGACCGGGAGGGAGGGGGTAGGTGTCGCAGATGAAAGTAAGAACAGGGGGGGTTCACTCACTATTCTACGGCCGCCCAGGTCGCCTCTACGGACGCGCCGGCCCTGAACACACGTCGGCCACAACAGGAAATTAAAAAAACTGCAACTGCGTTAAATGCGTTAATTTTTTTTTACGCGTTAAATATTTCAAATTAATCTGGTGCGTTAACGCGCTAATTTTGGCAGCCTTAATATATATATATATCCCAAAATCCCAAAATTGACATAACATGGGGACAAACTTTGAAACATCATAGCGCCAACAGTGAATTTCATAGAAATATGGATTTCGAGAGGGTTGCTGCCTGAGTAAGAACATACCACACAAGGGGGTAAATGTTGCACCCCTGGGGCTCTAGGACGTCCCAAAGTTTCCCATTGACTTAACATGGCCCCATTGACTCCCATTCATTTTCTAGAACACAGCCCTGCACAGTACAAACTATTCCCGGAAATCGTCATGGCGCTAAGACTGAATTTCGTACAAATAAGGGATTCACCACATCTCGAAAGGGTTACAGCGTGCATAAGTACTTACCCTGAAAGGGGGTATGTGTTGTACCCCTGGGGAGCCAGGGGGTCCCAAATTATCCCATATCTCCCATTCACTTAACATTGAGCTGAATTTTGAGTAATCACTGCGCAAAGTGTGAATTTCATAGAAATATAGGATTCACCACATCTGTAAGGGGTTGCAGCCTAAGTGGGAACCTACCCCGAAAAGGGGTATAAGTTGTACCCCTGGGGTGCTAGGACATCCCAAAGTGGTCCCCATTGACTTAACATGGCCCATTGACTACCATTAATTTCCTACAAAACCCATTGACTCCCATTATAAATGTCACACATCAACAACATTACATAGGAGTGTCATACAGACATAGGTGTGGGCTCATTTAACTCAGGCAACCAATCAGCATCTCAATATGATAATGAAACTCACAAGCCACGCCCTCAAACTGATCCCATAGACTGCCATTATAATTGGCCCAGATGCATATCTTTGCATAGGACTGTCCTATAGACATGGGGGTTGGCTCATTTGACTCAAGCAACAAATCAGCTTCTCAATATGATAATGAAGCTCACAAGCCACGCCCCCAAACTGATCCCATAGACTGCCATTTTTAACTGTCCTACATGCATATCTTTGCATAGCAGTGTCCTATTGACTTGGAGGTTGGCTCATTTGACTTAGGCAACCAACCACACCCAACTTCACTCTGTAACCACGCCTATGGCAACTAAACAGAGTACCCTAGCAACCATTTATCAACAGCTATATTTCAACATCAGAACGTCGTAGAGACATAGAGATTGGTTCGTTTGACTCATGCTAGCAAACGTAAGTTCATATATGCTACACATGCTAGCAGTGACTAGCCACATGCTAGAAATGCTTACTAAGTATAAACAATTGACCTAGCATGTATGTGAGGCTTGCCTAGTAACAACCTAGGGTATCCTAGCAACTGACTAGCAACCACTCAAATTACCCTAGCAACCGCCTAGCAACCACCTAGCAACCCCCTAGCAACGGCCTAGTAATTCCTCAGTAGGTGCCTAGCGACCACTCAGGACACCCTAGCAACCGCTTAGCAACCACTCAGAACACCCTATCACCGCCCTAAACTGCCTAGTAACCACTCAGAACACCCTAGCAACAGATTAAAATGCATTGTACCCCATCGATTTGCCACGCAAACCCCATTCACATTTTCTTTAGGAAATGTACAATTCTAGTTGTTATTAAAATTACATTGTTTTCTCATTAAAACATAAAACAAAAATAATATGTTGTTAAAATGACATAATTTTCTCATGGCATCTCAATCGATTTGAATCATCATATATTTCAGTTATTGCAATTTTCAACCAGCAACTCATTCACTATACCCCTGCAAGTACAGTCTCAGTGGATGTTCAGATCTGCTTGTGACCTAAAGAGAGTAGTTTAAAGAAACAGTTTGCTTTCACTCAGTATCATTATTTCTGGGCTATAAACATTTAAATTATCAATACGTACTGAGATAAAGGTTTATAGCTTGAATATAAACACTGATGTCTATGGTAGCAATCACTTTTTTGAAGGTAATGTAACTTCAAAAGTAATGTAACAAAATCAAGATTGTATAATGTATAGCTTTATGCCAGTAGGTGGCGACAAGTGACTTGTGACCTGTATTTGTCATCATGTCATTCATTCATTCAAAAGTTTCAGTAATAAACTGTTTGGTCATTTTTGTAAATATAAATGGATACAAATGCTATATAACTGTATGTTATCAGCCCATGTTTACTCAGAACCACTAAATAAAATCTACATACATATTTATTTCAGAAATGTATTAGCAAGTGTTGAAATAAATTTATTATTATTATTATTATTATTATTATTATTATTATTATTATTATT
>CAIGQZ010000690.1:9916577-9928118 GCA_903798205.1 Danio tinwini | reverse complement strand
ACATACATACATACATACATACATACATACATACATACATACATACATACATACATACATACACATGCATATTGGAAGTGAAAGTGTGTGAACATTTAAATTATTTTAACAAAATAAGATAACTCATATGCATCAAATGCATGTTATCTCTTATTTAGTACTCTCCTGGGAAAGATATTTTACTGTTGATTGTACATGGGTCTCTTGTTTGTTCTGAAACTGCCTGCTGTTCTTTATATCCTTCAGGTCTTTTCAGCATCTTTTTGCATATTTGAACCCTTTCCAGCAGCGACTATATGATTTATGATTATAAGATTCATATGCTTACTGATATACCAGAAGGAAAAGAAGGAAGACTTTTTTTTGTTGAAAATAAAACATTTTCATAATTTTTCAAGGATTCCCTTTGCCATTGTATACACTACTTGACAAAAGTCTTGTCGTCTATCCAAGTTTTAGGAACAACAAATAATAACTTGAATTCTAGTTGACCTCTTGCTATCAAAAGTGGCTTATATGAAAGATGAAGGCCTCTAGATTATGCTTATTTTACCAAAATAAAACATGGTCATGCCTCAATTTTTTATTTATTTTTTTATTATTATTTAGTTAGAACAGTAAGGTCTGGCTTTGCTTAGACAAAAATCTTGTCACTTAACTTAAATAATGTACAGTATAGAATACAAAGTCATGGTGCAGTGGAAAAAGAATTAATATTATGTTTGACTCCCATGAGCTTGGACAACTTCATCCATACATCTCTGCAATGACTCAAAAATGTTCATGTCTGGTGACTGGGCCGACCAATCCTGGAGCACCTTGACATTCTTTGCTTTCAGGAACTTTATGTGGAGGTTGAAGTATGAGAAGGAGCGCTATCCTGCTGAAGAATTTGCCCTTTCTTGTGGTTTGTAATGTAATGAGCAGCACAAATGTCTTGATACCTCAGGCTGTTTATGTTGCCATCCACTCTGGAGATCTCTTGCATGCCCCCATACTGAATGTAATCCCAAACCACCTTCAGCAAACTTGACTGATATTTGTGAGAGTCTTGTAAGAATGCAATAGGTCTTCTGCAGTATTTGTTATGATATGGATGCAGTTCAACAGATGATTCATCGGACAAATCTACCTTCTGTCACTTTTTGAAACGATCAACTAGAAGTCAAGTTATTATTTTTTGCTCTTACAACTAAGATCGACGATAAGTATTTTGTCAGGTAGTGTATAAATATATATGAAGATATATAAATGGATTTTTATGTAGCTTTTTTATCTTTTTCTCACTTATAAATGCTTCAGCACTCACTTATCAGAGCTTTTTAACTATTAGAAAAGACAATTTCTGGCCAGAGCTTGAGAAAAAGAAGAGAGCAATTGAGTTGCCAGACCGTGACCACAAGCCTCTAGCTATTGTAGCTCTTTTTGTAGATTGAAATTGCGGTGATCAGATTTGACTGGCTGTTCACTATTGAAGTTGTTAAGCTGCAGTTTTGTCCTAATGCTATTCATTAAGTGTGCAGGGATGGTAGCAGCTCTTCCACTTCTTCGTGATGGTATCAGAAGTCCATTAGAGCACCTGTCTCTGATAGGTTGACTGGTTGCAATGGCTTTAGTCAATGTGCGTTGAGGACTTCCCACTAAAGTGGTGCCAATTGCACATCATTTGATTCCCAAAAGAAGGAAACCTACAAAAGCTGACACTTTTTCTTTTTTTTTTTCCCCTGTTTTTTTTTTTTTTCTCTGACAGTCAGCCCCACCGCAGAGCATCTGTCTAATTGG
Source organism: Danio tinwini (assembly GCA_903798205.1). Classification (NCBI taxonomy): domain Eukaryota; kingdom Metazoa; phylum Chordata; class Actinopteri; order Cypriniformes; family Danionidae; genus Danio; species Danio tinwini. The sequence goes on along the minus strand of CAIGQZ010000690.1, from coordinate 9,926,336 downwards.
AGACGACATTTATAAAAGTTAGCTTTATTGATGGCATGCAGTGATCTGAGCTGGTTTCTCTTCCTTAGTGAGCTTCTCAGGATGTGAACTCTTGACATATCAATATGTGTGTCAGTTGAGTAGACGTCAGGTGGGCTTTAACTAAAGCTGATTAACAAGCCTGCTGGGTTTACTATAGATCTATTGCATGTCCATACGCAGACTGTGGGAAATGATTGTCAAGGCTGTAGTGTCTATTGATGTGGACGTCCGGTGACACTGCTGTCAATTACTCCAGCATCCAGATTTTTACTAGATTTCTCCATTTGAATGGGGTGGTTGAGAGTTTATTGATTGTGAAAGTGTAGAGGACAGAAAATAATTGTGAAAGAGTGGAGAACAGAGGAAAGTCTGTTTGATGGGTCTAGATTGGCAATATTGAACATTAAAGTGTTAGATCTTCCAAAAATTATGCTATTAATTAATTACCCTCATGTTGTTCCAATCCCCCGAGACCTTTGTTTGTCTTCAAAACACAAATGAAGATATTTAAGATTAAATCTAACAGCTTCCTCATCCTTCATAGACAACAACTCCAGAAAAATAACAACAAACATTTCCTCAAAACTCCATCATTGGTTTAATCACAATATGATCCATTTACAAGAATACTTTTGTGTGAGCACATAAAACAAAACTAATGACTGGTTTAAAAAGTGTCTTCTCCTCAGTGTCAGTATAGTGTGCGCGTTCACGAAAACGATGTGCTCTGCATGTGTCACACTGCTGACGTACATTGAATATTCATGTACTTTGGTTCAAAATAGAGGAAGTTGCACGTGGGCATCCAGGGTTTATATCAGTGCACAGTGTTTGTGAACACTTGTAAAATACTGCGTTGTCTTGGAATGTTAAATTTTTATAAGTCTCACTCATGGACTTTTTTATGTGAGAGTAATGAATAAAGAATCTTAAAGGTGCAGTAGGTGATTGTCTTCAGAAGCATTTTTGTTGTGCTGATTAAAAGTCTCTTTACATTCCAATAGTATTGATTGAAGTAAATGATCTAAATGTATTTATATGTTTTTTTATATTCTGGGTAAGGCATAAGACTAAAAAATGTTTATCCAAATAAAATTTGTCGGGCCGACAATTCCCATAATTCTGACAAGTAGCCCAAACTGTCTGTCAGCAAATGTAGATTTGTACATCTGCACAGCCGTTTGCACTGATCCATTATTTGCACATGCACGCACACAAGAGAGTGACAGCGGTTAAAACAAATGCTTAATCAAAACTTTTTAAAACCCTGAATCAATATTGGAGTTACTTTTGGACACTGGATAGCTAGAATATTTCTTTTAGACAGGTAATGTACATGTAAAAAATTTAGTCACGCAAAGCTTATGTAGATTGTGTTGTTTTACGAATAGGTTATATGCACAGAAGTGTTCAGCCACTAAAATCTTCCAGCGAAAGATTGATGTGACTATTTTCATTTTCATAACAGACCTTTTACAGCATCGATAATGTAGATTTTTATTTAGTTTAACAACAAAAATTAGTAAATAGCGCTATTCCGCCTAGCTTGCTTTACTGAGGTGAAGTTGGTTTTATATTTACATTGGTTAATTTTTGAACAATGACAACCTGTGACGCGCTCCCTATATTGTTTACCATGCTACTTTCAATATTCGCTCTGAAATATCATGCAAGTGTAATATTGAACGCCGCCAGCCAACCACTAAGAATACAGTAGTCGCTTTAGGACAAAGCGCGGAGAGAGGGAGACCAGCGATACTTGCATGCATGAAATATTGCACATTATGACAAGTTTTGCTTGCTACACAACTGAAAACATGCTAGATATAATACAGTTTTTTTGTTCGTAATTGTAGTATTATGAAGTACTATGAAATTTTCAAACGGGCGAATGACATGATCTAGTGGGTCTCTGTCATATTTAATGTGTGCGTTCATAATATCAGGAGGTATGGCTTTGGATGGCAGGGGAGGCATTAGCTGCATCCCAAATGGCACACTGTATACTATGCACTTATGCACTATGTACTTATGCACTTACACACTCAACAGCATAGTATATGTATGTAGTATCATCCCAAATCGAGCACTAATGTTTTTTTACTAAGCAGAAATTCAAACAGTTTCCCTGATGACATTTGACAGTTCCCAAATTAGTGAAATAAATGACCAAAGTACCAAATAATACCTGCCATGAGTATAAGTGAGTGCATGAGTGTCCATTATTTCTCACTTCAACTTACCGGTCGAATGAGTGCATTATCCGGGTAATTAAAGTGTACTTATTTTTAGAGTTTTCAGTGTGAACGCACTACTTACACTATTTATACTACAAAATGGCGTAGAATAGTATGAGATTTGGGACGCACCTATTGTGTTTGAAAGATATCATGCTAACCGGTTAGCATTTTAACAGATCACCTACTACACCTTTAATTTGTGTACTGTGTGTTTACTGCTTATAAATGGGACCAGTTAATCTGAAATGTTGAAATCGATATCACTCTAAATAATTCTGAAAAAGAATGATTTTGTAAATTAGTATTAACCAGAGTTTCCTATGTGAGCTTTTTTATATTATTACTATAAGACAACTTTTTTACATTCTCTAGAAACATAAGAACTCTTCATTTAGGAAAGAGCTCTCTCATAAAAAAAGCAATAAAGACACAATGCTTACCTCTGCTATGGCATTGGCCTTTTCTCTTTTTCTTAAACAGATGCAATGATCTGTGGGAGTGAATTGTACAGCTGAGCAAATGGTAAATGTCATCCTCATCTGTAATATTTGTGCCCTATCTCTTGCCTAGCGAGGGATTATTCCATTTGCATCAGTCATCATTGCGGATCCAGACGCGAGTCGTCTCATCAGCGCGCAGCTTGAGGCCTCCGCATACATATTAAATAATCGTTTGGTACAGCTGGCGAACAGACTCTCATCTAGAACCGTGATTGCCACCGGTTAGGAATTAGAATGCTTGTGCTAACATGTAGCGCTTAAATGTCCTTTTATCGGCGTGTGTCTGGCAGAATCTCTGCTTACATTAGAAGTATGCTTTTATTCATTACTGTGAGATTGCTGTTTCTGCCTCTGCAAGCATACAGACATACACAGGTGGCGCTTCCATATGAGCTCCTTTATAAAGTGTGTGACGCTGCTGTGAAATAGCATGTTTCCACTAGCTGCTTTCTGCTAGGTGTCCTGCACCAGAGCAAACTCATTAGCCCATTTTCCAGATGCCCTCCTTCTCGGCAGCCGCAGACTGATGGGCCTGGATGTTGGGGTTCAACTGTTCGGTCACTTTCTCAATAGCCGCTGTCACATGTGGCCCCTGCTTTGGACAGGTAAATTGCAAGCTAGGATTGCCTTCCTCTTTCTGTCAGAGCTTTGTCGAGCGTCGCTGACCCGCACCAGGCACACATCTCACACAGGCTGTCAAGGCAGCTACTAGACTCTCACCTGTGAGGAATCATCCGGTTTCCCACTCACAGACGCATCCAGAAGAAAACCGCGGATCACCCTTCACTGCCAGCTTCAGTCTTCGCAGCTCACGCTCATTAAGGTGCGTCTTCCTGTCTGCTTGCAGCTACGCACAGCTTGTCAGACCAGCCTGTGTCCTCCAGCATATTTCTCACTAGCAATGCATTCAGCAGGTCCTACTGTACTATGCTATTGTATTTCCCTGCATTGGCGCAGTATATATTACAAAATAAAATAAAAAATGTCAGTCAGATGATGAAATGGGCTGTTTTTGGACAGGAACCACCCACTAAGAAGGCTATGGAATATAAATTGACCATCCAACCATTTTGACAGAGCTTTTATTCATTTAAAAGAGATTTCTCAATATTTCAATTTTTTTTTTAAAGTTCAGAGTCCATATTTGAAATAGTATTTACAGAGTTTTTCATTTAAAAACTACAAACTTTTAGTGAATTTGACATTTTGAGAGCCTGAACATGCAAGTCTTTGCAACAACATGATTATTGTATCAATGCAAACAGGGCATTTACACCCGCCGACCCGCCAAATGCGGGTAGATTTCAGCTGTGGCGGGTTAGACAGACACTCCCACTACCTACTTTGGCTGGTTGAAAGTAATTTTTAAATCGTAGTTTTCTTAAAAGCAGGGTTCGACAATAAGGTTGGCCCATTGTGTGCAAATGTGATCTTACAATCGAAAAGCAGCACAACTGACAAAAATAATTGTGTTTGCGCAAGCAAAAGAAAGCAGTTGGATACTGAATGAGAGGATGATCTCTCGCATGCACAGGTTGTGTAATGTGCGTGACCATTTAAAAAGCTTGCACATTACCGTTTCCCTGTCCGAAGCCGTGCCTTGAAACACAACTGGTACGATCAGTTCTCTTTGAATTAGACTGGACAAAAAGCAATGCTCGTGCACCCACAGTCCTGCTGCTTTCAAGGGGTCCAGATTTTGAAAAAAATAGCTGCTTTTGCTTTCATGACAATAATTCTTTATTGTAATGTAAAAGTTTTTTAAAGAAAAGTTTTGTTGAATAAAACGTGCATGTATACAGCTTTATTTTGCTTGTTTTGAAACATTATTTAAAATTTGTGGCTAAGAAATAATTGTTTATTTATTTATTTTTGTTTTGGTCAGAGATACATTTAGTAAATCCTTAATTTTAAGCCCTGAAAAGTCATGTGAAATAAAAACTAATTTCAATTTGACACTATGAAAGCACAACCTATTTTCTTGTGTTCATTGAGCAAGCTCATACATAACACACACAAAAGTGAAATGAATAAGAAGCCATGTGGACACAACATACACTTTTAATCAAGTAATTTTAACATGCTAAATTCAAATTTATGCATAAAATATATTTTCCCAACAACAAAAGTGTGGATAGTGAAAATGGTGAGTTGCTAGTAATGTTGGAAATCTACTAGCCACAGTGGCTGATGATCAAAAAAGTTAAAGCCCTAAAATGTTGCGTCTTAAAACCGGTAACATCGTCAACACCGTCTATCGTGGCAAGCCTACTACCAATTAGGCATATTAGGTGATGTGCATCCCTTTAATGAGAAGGGGTGTGGTCTAATGACATCAACACCCTATATCAGATGTGCATAATTATTAGGCAACTTCCTTTCCTTTGGCAAAATGGGTCAAAAGAAGGACTTGACAGGCTCCGAAAAGTAATAGTGAGATATCTTGCAGAGGGATGCAGCATTTTTAAAATTGCCAAGCTTCTGAAGCGTGATCATCGAACAATCAAGCATTTCATTCAAAATAGTCAACAGGGTCACAAGAAGCGTATGGAAAAACCAAGACGCAAAATAACTGCCCATGAACTGAGAAAAGTCAAGCGTGCAGCTGCCAATATGCCACTTGCCACCAGTTTTGCCATATTTCAGAGCTGCAACATCACTGGAGTGCCCAAAAGCACAAGGTGTGCAATACTCAGAAACATGGCCAAGGTAAGAAAGGCTGAAAAACGACCAACACTGAACAAGACACAAAAGCTGAAATGTCAAGACTGGGCCAAGAAATATCTCTAAGGTTTTATGGACTGATGAAATGAGAGTGAGTCTTGATGGGCCAGATGGATGGGCCCGTGGCTGGATCTGTAAAGGGCAAAGAGCTCCAGTCCGACTCAGACGCCAGCAAGGTGGAGGTGGAGTACTGGTTTGGGCTGGTGTCATTAAAGATGAGCTTGTGGGGCCTTTTCGGGTTGAGGATTGAGTCAAGCTCAACTCCCAGTCCTACTGCCATTTTCTGAAAGACACCTTTTTCAAGCAGTGGTACAGGAAGAAATCTGCATCCTTCAAGAAAAACATGATTTTTATGCAGTACAATGCTCCATCACACGAGTCCAAGTACTCCACAGCGTGGCTGGCATGAAAGGGTCTAAAAGAAGAAAAACTAATGACATGACCTCCTTGTTCACCTGATCTGAACCCCATAGAGAACCTGTTGTCCATCATCAAATGTGAGATTTACAATGAGGGAAAACAGTACACCTCTCTGAACAGTGTCTGGGAGGCTGTGGTTGCTGCTGCACGCAATGTTGATGGTGAACAGATCAAAACACTGACAGAATCCATGGATGGCAGGCTTTTGAGTGTCCTTGCAAAGAAAGGTGGCTATATTGGTCACTGATTTGATTTTGTTTTGTTTTTGAATGTCAGAAATGTATATTTGTGAATGTTGAGATGTTATATTGGTTTCACTGGTGAAAATAAATCATTGAAATGGGTATATATTTGTTTTTTGTTAAGTTGCCTAATAATTATGCACAGTAATAGTCACCTGCACACACAGATATCCTCCTAAAATAGCTCAAACTAAAATAAACTAAAAACTACTTCCAAAAATATTCAGCTTTGATATTAATGATTTTTTTGGGTTCATTGAGAACATGGTTGTTGTTTAATAATGAAATTAATCCTCAAAAATACAACTTGCCTAATAATTCTGCACTCCCTGTATAGTGATGGTATACAGGCATCCACTATAGGGCAATATAGGGCATCCACTGCGTAATAAAGGGACTAAACTGAAAAGAAAATGAATGAATGAATGAATGAATGAAGTATACGTTTGTGTGCATGTAATGAAGTTCACGGCCACCTGGCCGCCGGGAAGAAGGAGGCGGAGAACCGACGCTGTTTAAATATTTATTTATAAAAGGGACGGCAGCTCCTCACGGAGACTGCCGTCTAAATCAAAACAAACGGACGGCAGCTCCTCACGGTGACTGCCGTCAAACTGAAGTCAAAAGTAAAACATGTCCGGGCCCGGTCCTCTCTCTCTGTCCTCTGCCATCGTTCCTCCTCTTATAGTCCAGAGCTCCTTCCGTGGGATTGAAGGCACTTGTAAATACTGTGTTGTCTTGGACTGTTAAATTTGACCTTTAAGTCTCACTCATGGACTTTCTATGTGAGAGTGATGGATTAAGCATCTTAAAGGTGCAGTAGGTGATTGTTTTCAAAAACATTTTTGCTATGCTGGTTAAACGTCTCTTCACATTTCAATAGTAATGATGAAAGTAAATGGTCTGAATGTACTTATATGTATTTTGTATTTTATAGTACTTTCATTGATGAAGTAACACTGGCTTTACATAGCCATTTACTACCCTAGGATGAAACAGTAAATGGCTTTAATGGCAGTAAATGGCTTACTGTCCCTAGAATGAACTGCTCTGCTCTGGTTTTACCTTATTTGGAAAAGCTGTGAATAATAATGATGAGTTCTGCTCTGATTGTCTGTTTCACAGTTGCTCATTCACAAGCTCACAGCCTCTCACAGCAAACAGATATCTTCTGTCAGGCGTCAATGCAGGAGCTGTGATGTACTCTGAAATACAACTGTGCAAAATAACCGTTCTCACCCCAGAATCCGTTCTGGTAGAGCATGTGTGCATGATGCTTTACCTTTCTACCAGTTTCTGCACAGCAGGTTAGTAAGCGGAAACACAATATTTGTTTTGCCTGTCATTTAACAGGACATTTGTCCATGCTGGACAGGAAATATCCCAAAAACAGTAATATCTGATTATCATACATATCGCGTTGCATGTGTCATTGGAATGCAATGAAATTACAATTGCTTATCAGCACCACCACAAACATGTTATGATTTATTGGCGTTTAAAGTTTTGTAAGCTGTTTGGACAGAACGCTGTGTGTGTTTACAGTCATATTGTAATAATAGAAACACAATAAGTCTCTTTGTTTAAAATTCCTGACGTTAAAATAGGATCCAAATCTCTTAAATTTCGAGGCCTACCGCAATGTGACGTAGGAGTGCGATTTCCCTGCCCACCAAATTGATTGACAGCTGCACATTAACATGTCTCTGTAGTAACGTGTATAATCATATCAACAAGACAGGACGTGCACAAAGCAACTGTGATTAAAAGATCAGCTCGCTGTGATCATCAATCGTCATCAAATTTGATTAAGAATGAGTTTTACAAGTTTAAAACTTTTTCGAACAGTGCATATTTTTAATGAATTACATCGATTTTACCGTCTTTATCACCACAGCCGCATGTCAGTACAATTATAAAAGAAGACGCTTCAATCCCGGTTTGTGGATGTTAAATCAGGTTTATTTTGTACATTACATAACAGATATCCATACAGCAGTGGATATTAACGCGTCACATTTGCCTCTACAACAAATACATCAAATAGCCATTAGGGAAAGTTCTTACTGTAAGTTCTTCCCCAAAGGCCTATTTTATATCTCTAAAAGAGGGTAAAATAGGTACCTTTTAAACCCCACTTTAGGAGAGCATTTTGCACCATCTACCAGAAAACAATAGCTTTACAGTTTTACATGGACTGATTTCCATTTTGCGTTTTCTTCTTGCAGCTATAATTTTTGTCATTTAGTTAATTAGGCTTAGACTGGTGAATGTTGTTCACTGTTTTGGGTTAACTAGTCTACATTAAAGCTACGATACAGACTCTCACACATCGTGAATCTAGTTAAAAAGCCAGTTACAGGACCCCAGGCACACCACCATTTAATTAGGGTCTCTAAAAATGCTTATTGATCCACTATGGTAGGAACACTGAGGCGGAACATTGAAGTATTATCACAAAACTCTTTATTTGCTTTCTGAAGCAGGGAGAAGATGAGAGAAAAGGCCTCCGAGACCACATAGGACCAAATCTGTGTATCAGGCAGGATTGTTGTGTTTTGGGCTGGGATCAGTGGTGTGTAGTGTGGGATAAGCCACACATGGCAGCAGGAGGCTTGGATCAGGGAAATACAGTTGTGTCTGTGTGCTAAGGACAATCTGTTGTTTATTTCCCAAGGGAATGGTTTACATAGCCATGATTAGACCATTATATCTCTGCTCTTGCTCATCCTTTCAGATGATCATGACAAATGTGTCACACACCAGCTCTTGTTAGTTTTAATTGGCAATTGTACTGCGGTTCACCTTCAGCCAGATGTACCTTCTTTGTCAATGATTGTGCACGATCTCTGGGTGGGTCCACAGACCACACCGGCGGGAAGCTGCTTGTGAATGTAGATAGACAGACACCCTGTCTGACCTTCCCAAATTCTGATGCTATTTACAGGCCTCCCTTTAATGATTCATGTCACTAGAGGTGATGTTTGTGCACAGACAGGACGTCTACCCATAGTTTTTCACTGCCTTCCATCTATCAGTTTGGAAGCTTTGTCCTATTTGTGTTTGTCTAGAACTTTCCTCCAAGACCACACCTCCTCTCTCTCTCTCTCTCTCTCTCTCTCTCTCTCTCTCTCTCTCTCTGTCCCATATCCTAGCACTCTGTTTTTGTCTGCCTGAATCATTCCACACATAAATAAATCAGCATGAGAGGTTTTAATGGACCTTGTGTTTGTGATTATGCTCTGTGTTGTGTGTCGAGCAGAATTTGTGGTTGCTGAGAGTATTGGGAACATTGTTATGTAAATTGCTGTCCATTGTAAACACTGTGTGCCTTGCTTCGCTTTAGAACATCAGTACAATATACAGCCTCCCAAATGACATATCCCCTTTATTCAGGCTGCATTTATCTTCATGGGGTTTTAATGAATAGTTGAACAGTAATTGATACAACAGTAATGCTGTAGAGTTATTCAGAAGGAATGGACGGATGGATGCATTTGTACAGTGAAATTGTTTGATTGTGAATGGATAAAGACAGGCATAGGGACAAAGCAATAGATGGATGGATGGATGGATGGATGGATGGATGGATGGATGGATGGATGGATGGAT
>CAIGQZ010000690.1:9870625-9902036 GCA_903798205.1 Danio tinwini | reverse complement strand
AACAACAACAATAATAATAATAATAATAATAGGGCAGCACGGTGGCGCAGTGGGTAGCACAATCGCCTCACAGCAAGGTCGCTAATTCAAGCCCCGGCTGGGTCAGTTGGCATTTCTGTGTGGAGTTTGGATGTTCTCCCCGTGTTGGTGTGGGTTTACTCCGGGTGCTCCGGTTTCCCTCACAAGTTCAAAAACATGTGGTACAGGTGAATTGGGTAAGCTAAACTGTTCGTAGTGTTGCATGTAAATGAGTGTATATGGATGTTTCCCAGTGATGGATTGCGGCTAGATTGGCATCCGCTGCGTAAAACATATGCTGGATAAGTTGGTGGTTCATTCTGCTGTGTCGACCCCAGATCAGTAAAGGGACTAAGCCGAAAATAAATGAATGAATGAATAATAATAATTATAATGATAATAATAATAATCCCACAAATGCTACTAAATAATGTACATTTTGCAGTTTGCACACATTGTATTTGCAAACACAAATAAAACACTCTGTACACTGTATAATTCAGGAAGCACCTGATTTCATTTGCCTAGACTGTTGCTCCTCTTTTGCTTGCTTCTGTTGTAAGTGATGCGTCTTTAAAAAGCATGATGGGAGGGCATGTTCTCAGAAGGGATTTAAACTAAGGCCAATTCTAAATTAAACCGGAAAGTTAATTGAACATGGAATGACCTAATTTCCATATTAACACTTACTGTCAACCCAAATTTCTAATATATACACTTAAAGCGGTGGCATAATTTAGCGCCTCCAAGTTTTGGCATATTTGAGCACAAGTGTGTTTGTTTTATTAAACTCCCATCATTAAATACGTAATGCATGCACTGTCAAATGAGCAAGCAAGCAATCTAATGTCAAGACAGGAAGCAGGTGCTCTAATTAGAAGCTTCAGGTACGTGTTGACATTTGTTACGAGTGCACAATTTGATGGAGCCTCCTGTACCTCCTGACAGGTGCGGCTTCAAAACAAGAAAAAAGTAATTAAGTCAATGAGATTTTCTCCAAGGAACATGCCAATGTACCGCAGAAAACAATCACGTAAACAGCGATGCCTTTCTTCTTCAGGTCCCTGTTTTGCATACTTTGCTACCTTGTGTTGAATGCCTGTGCCTCTGTTGCCGTTGTGTTTCACATTCATTCACCTTGGAAATGGTCTACCACTTTTTGTGTTAGCAGTGTAGCTATTTGCATTTCCCAAATCTTCAATAGTTTGAATCTTTTTACCCAAAAATGTAGTTATTCAGTGATTAGTTCAGTCAGTACCTTTGCCTTTCACCAAAATATAAATATAAATTGTGATTACAAATGTATTTTTGGTACGCAAGAATCTCTTGTGTATGACTAGATGGACAGCGTTTACCCTTATTTATTTCGATTTCATGGGGTCTATGACGCATTTCCGTGTATTGCTGGGTTCCTGTCTGTCTTTTGAGTGCCTAGTTTGATTAGTACTTAAAATAAGGAAAGATTGTTGGGTATTCAGTCTGCTGGGGGGAATGTGATCAAATCCTGGAGTGGGGCAAAAGCACATTTCTTTTTCTACTAAGAGTTTGGTATAATAGCTATGCTGGGGATCCAATCCGGGTTTTCTATTCCTGCTCACAGAAAAAAATGCTCTGTCCATTCCATTTGAAAAATTATTTATATGTTTGTTTGTTTGTTTGTTTGTTTATTTATTTTTTTTTATTTCACAAAAACACAACATCTAGAATACTATATTTAATGCTCTGCGAATTATTCAATATGTTTTAAGTAAAAATTACACAAACATGTCCAAAAGTATACCGGAAGTGTTTGCAAATACTTTTTCATTTTCTGACTGTAGCATGTTGGGGTGTTGCATATTTGACTTAATTAAGGCATAAAAATACCCAATACCAAATAGTTTTGCAGTTGTATTGCTTAAAAACATGCTAAGTTAACATGTTTAACTAAATATTTAAAAAAAATACACAAAACTGCCCATATTAAAATGGTTTAAAACATCTCTTTTTTAAATTGTATTGTTCTCAGCTATTTAAATGAAGTAAAGAGCAAAAAATTCTGTTAAAGGTTTTTTTATTCATGTAGATGGTTATATGCTTAGTGGTATCTATGTTCATTTAATTCATATTTCAAAAGTGAACAGTAAATAACCTATTGTGGTTTGTTTTCAATTAAAACTAATTCAGGCAGAGCAAAGTTTGTTTTGGTTTGGGTTTAGGAGTTTGAAATGGCTTGCAAACTTTCTGTCATAGTTGCATTAATAGTTAGCACGACTGCTAATCACCTTTGGGGAGTGGGGAAATGTGCAACTTGAACTCAGGATGCCCCTGATAAATAATCATGCTGCATGTCGGTGCACTGCCTACAAGGCTATCAGAGCAGACAAAAGAAAAAAAAAACAGTCATGTGTTGAAGTGTTTGCTTTTTTTTCCAATTTATTTAAAGAGGGAAGCAGAAAGGGAAGCACTAATCCGAGGCCTGATCTAAACCTTGTGTACTCATTTGTAAATCTAATATGCACTCTTCTCTTTTATGGCCCATAAAATGTCTGAATGTCTGAATCTTGAAATAAATCTATCAAGGACATATGTCTGAATCTAAAAACGCACATGTACATTCTATACAAAATGAAATATTTTTTCCTTTCAAATACTTTTTGGTGATGGGAACGGGTTTATTTTAGTTATTGATTGATGTATCTTTTTCTTTTTATTGATTACATTTTTTAGGAGCCTACACAGTTATACCAGTAGCTAATAATGCATAATACTATTTTACCAATAATAACAATAACATTTTATTTTATTTATTTATTAATGTTAAAAATGTGCTACAGTACACAAAGATGAATCATTGGTTGGCAAATATTGATATAGATTAATCAAAAATTTTATTGACCTTATTTTGCACTGCAGAAGACAGCTATTATAGCGATTTCTGCGATTAAATCAGGACTTCTGATTCGTTTACCTATGGGAAAATGACTCTGAATAACAAATGGCAAACTATGGTCAAACTTGCACTACAAACCAGTGTGTTTATTGCAATACATTAAAGTAGTTTGCCAAATCAAGCAGCATATCAAGCTTTTCTGTGTGCTAAAATGAATAGGCCATACCCACTATTATGTCAAAAATAATGTAAATAGCTTGTCTATTATTCAGACAACAAATAGTGAGTTTGCTAACCTCTACACCAGTACTGATGTCAGAGGAATTGTCTGTCCTTCTCACTGGCAAATGAAGAATCTCCCTTCCAGAATACCTGACAAGTAATGGTGGAATTTGCTTTTTTAAATCCTTGTCATATGGTATACATTAAGGCATATATTCCAGCTGCTACTTTCCATTATTTCTCTCAGCCATCCTCCCTGTCAGTCTCTTCTTTTTACATGGCCCTTTACTTTGACACTTTCTCTATAGTTTAAGGCCTTTGACAGAGAGAGTGAAGAAGATTTTGTTCTGCTCTGTTCCTATGCATATGAGATTTTACAGTGCCTGATGTGGATTTCATTGCACAGACTGTAACATTTAGATCACTTGAGGCTTTATTTGAGAAATGAGCTCTGTGTAAAGAGCAAATGCATTTAAAACTTATGCAAACATTTAAACAAAAAAACAGCCTTCCTATTGTGGAGACAATTAATAATCTCTTCCTCCAGAGGTTCTTAATGCTTTACCTGGTTAAAAATTGTTAACATTTAGTCAGCCTTTCCAAAAACATAAAAACACAAAATAAAAAACGAATAAAAACACCAAATATATCCATGATCATCAGCAATCACAGAATAACATATGTTTGTCTAAGTCACAACCATATATTGACGTCTGCTGGGTGGAAATTGCTGTGGTAATCCATCAAGCAGACAACAAAAGACATTAAACTGACTTGGCTGACATGGAAGCAGTCTGTGCCCTCTAGTGCTGAACAATTCAAGTTGCCAACAGGATCCAACATGCTATTAATGCTCTCATTTCTAAGCATTCTGTAAGTGTATTTACTCTTCAGATGGGTTTGTTGAATATGTTTGACAGCAGTACTTTCTGGAGTCTTAAATCCTGAAATGTGTTACAGGAGGTTTTTGTGCCAGATCTGGAGAAAAAAATTACCTTGAAGTTCACAAGTTTCTTCATACATTTTCATACAGAATTTGTGCCATCGGAGTCAACTTCAATGCCTCAACCTACTTCACTGTTCCTTTCAATATTCTGCTTTTCTCTAAAACACATACACTTATAGAAGTAAAATGGGTTGCACATGCTGTTTCATGTCAGGGCAATGGACTTTCTCTATGTGCCTACAGTATGTCAGACATCACTGTGCAGAAACAAAGATCTGGAAAAAACCTTGAAGTTCAAAAGTTGCACTACATTCTTGACACTAGTGGTGTGAAGTTATCTAGAGACAAAGGCGTTAGTGTTAAAAATAAGTAAATTTATTGCAAAATCATTAATAAATAAAATTTATATTAGCCTGTCATATTAGCCTGATAGTCATGTCATTTGATGTGCTAAGAATCTCACGTGTTTCTAATATATTGTATTAACTTTACTTCTTGTATAAATTGTGCTGGCCAAACTAGAACTGAAGTCCTATTTTGAATGTGAATAATTTTTAAGTTCATATTATCGATATCTTTTATTTCTAAATGCTGATTCGGATGAGCGGATGAACATCTCTGTGTTTATTGTTTAGTTTTTGTTTTTATAGTTTTGGCCATTGTAGAGGTCCCTTGCTCTGTATGTGCTGTTTTGAAATAAGCCCAATAAAATAAAGACGTTATTATCACCTACCCCTAACAGGAAAGATAAAAGAGTGCAAAATCCCACTTTCAGATTTAAAGCCACTAATAAAAGTCTACATTCTTAAAAAAAGGGCAAGCAGAATGGGATCATTGCTCAGAAAATAACCTTTTTGAAATTGAAAATAGAAAATCCTTTTTTTTACTCAAGACATGATTAGATTGCTTACAGAAGATGACATATCGGACACATGAACATTTACTCAAAGGAGAAGAACCTCCAAAATGTCAATAGCAACAGACACCAAACCCTATTTTTAACGTTATCAGACAACGATTTTTATCTGGAGTGACTTTAAATTAATTATTTTTAAATTTAAATCCTTCTAAAATTGTACAATTATCAACTGGTTTAGATTTTTGCCTTATATATTATGCATTAATATTATTTATGTATTTTATCTTATGTAATGTTTATTACTGTTGATGACGTTTAATAGTTAGAATAGTTTTATAATTATAGAAAAGTGTTTATAAAATGTGATCAAAAACTTAAAATGTAATCTCTTTTTTTGCCATGACATAGAAGCTAATATGGCAATAAACTCAAAATTCTCTCTCTTTCTCTTACTTTCTCTTTAGTATTAATTTATTACTTACATAAATTGCCAGTGGTTTTATTACAGTAAGGATTATTAGTATTAGTGGTTTTATTATTTTTTTGTAGTAGCATAGTTTCATTTTTAGTTTTTTTTACTAGTAGTAGCAGTTTATTTATTTATTTTTACGTTTAAATTTATTAATTTAGCAGATGCTTTTATCCAAAGTGATTTACAATTGAGGATAGTAGACTAGAACTTCAAATGATCAGAAAAGCAACAATATGCAAATACAGTCTAAGTGCTTTCACACCTAGACTTTTGTTTCGGAACCTGGCGCATTTTCCCCATTAGCGCGGTTCGGTTGGCATATGTGAAATAAGCAATTGCACCAAAACAATCGGTCCAACATTGCCTGACTGAGGTAGTCTTGGCTCGAATAAAACTCTTTAGCCGATCGATTGGAGTGAGAAAGCAATACGATCCAACAAACTAAACTTTTAATAGGCATAAATGGCTATATGAAGGGAGAATGATGATTAGGGCGGGATGTCATCATTCCTACCGGTAAATGTGCATTTCATGTCAAATACGAAAGTGAAAGCATGCTAAACTACTGAGAACTGTTTATCCGTTAGGAAAATTTACTAAACTGCAGTCTTGGTTTATCTGTTCTCTCTCTTTTAATCCGTGTTTCGGAACAAAACAATCAATCTACAGATGTGAAAGCACCCTCAGTTAGTTTAGCAGTTTTTGTTCACATTGATAAAAACACACAAGGAACTTATATGTGGTAAAAATATTGTTGACAATCACAGACATTCGCATTTAGACAAGATTGGATTTCTCAGAAGATCACTGAGTTTGTTGGGGGGAATAACAGTTGAGAAAAAAACACACATGGTAGATCTGTGAAATACAAATTTCTGTAATGGCACCTGGAAAACTAGAGAGGTGATAAAAAGCTACTCTTTGATTGGCTGATGTAAGATTATCTATGGGGCACTGCTCTCTGTATCAAAACACTTTTGTTCATAGTCTATCTATATTGTTTTAACATTTTTTGGCCCCATTCTTTCTCAACAAATCAGTTTCTCAGAAGCTCGTTGGTTGACTGGTACTGCAAGAAGTGATCAAAGTATTACAGTTCAATTTGGTGCATCAATTCTTCCAAATGAAAGATGTTTTCTTAGTTTTTGTTTATTTATTTATTTACAAATGTATAACAGAATGCATTGGCCTGCATTAACCAAATATGCAAATTTCAGCAAAAGTCAGTTGATTGAGGACAAGTTTAACACGAAGTTTACAACTGATGCAACAATTTTTACAGAATGATCAATCATAATTATGACCAACATCCATGTTCAGTGAATGTAATGCATTTTGAGAATATGTTTCTCTATAGAGGCGTTCCATTTCAAACAGCTCGGTCTACTCCTCTATAATAATTAAGCTCTGTTAATTAAGTTGTTGTGATTAATTAAAGTTAATAGGGGGAAGACTGCAGAAAGATGAGCACCTCTGGTGAGTAAGCAAACAGCATGACAATTTATCAGTAAACTCTTAACTCTTTACCCGCCCCACTCATTTGTTTATTAACGAAGCGTTAACATCATCATCTGCCACTGTTGATTCAGCACCATAAAAAAAAAAAACATGTTTTTCCTCTTTGCCGATGAACTTATGCGCATCTGCATTTAAGAGACTGTGACATCTGGCATTGGTTTTGTATGCAGACACATTAAGGATAAATGCAGGGTATGACTGGTGCGTTCAGCGTGGAGGCTTTCATACATTTTTAAGACTGAATTTGTGCCACAAAGTCAACTTCGATGCCCCAACCTACTTCACCACTCCTTCCAATATTCTGCTTTTCTCTAAAACACATCCCTTTACAGAAGTAAAATGGGTTGCAAATGCTGTTTCATGTCAGGGCAATGGACTTTCTCTGTGTGGGTATGTCAGACATCTCTGTGCAGGAACAAAGGCACATCCCCTGGGCAAGCTGGAGGAAAAAAAGCAGTAAACCCAAGCACCTTTAACAGACCCCAACCTCCCTGATTCAACTCAGAGTGAAGCCTGAAAGCAAGATGCAAGTGTTGAAAAAGCCCAGAGAGACCTGAAAGAGACAGCACAGGGACAAGCTGAAAATCAGAGCTGTGGCAGAGGGAAAGCTTTTAAATATCAGAGCTTCAGATGGAAAAAAAGGTAGCTGTGAGATCTAGAACTTTAATATAAAAACACAATAGCATCGTTTTGTGTTGTACATTTTGCAAAATTAAATCTTTTTGACTGACATATTTTCTGACGTTTTGAAATGATACGTTTTACTCATTCAGCTTTTGTGTGTAATGTTGTTTGAGCATGAAAAGAGTCTGCAGAGTTACTAAGCACAAAAGAGCTCTTAAATAGGTTTTATTGACTAGCTTAATTCTTGCATTCTGAGAGCTCTATTTGTTTTATATTTTACCAGCATACAGTATCCGTCATGTATTTGATCCATTTAAGATTTGATTCTGAATAAAACTGGAAACCAGTGTAAAGACCAGGGCCACCTGGTCATGGCCACATCCCAAAGGTGTGCTATTGGATGGACATCTGGTGAATGTGGAGACCATTTAAATACAATGAACTTACTGTCATTTTCAAGAAATCAGTCTGAGATGATTTGTGCTTTATGACATGGCGCAATATCCTGCTGGAAGTAGCCATCAGCAGATGGGTACACTGTGGTCATAAAGGGATGTACATGGCCAGCAAAAATACTTGGGTAGGCTGTGGTGTTGACCCCATGCTCAGTTCAAACTAATGAACCCAAAGTGTGCCAAGAAAATATCCCCGACACCATTACACCACCAGCCTAAACCGTTAATACAACGCCAAATTATGAAACTACCATCTGAATGTTGCAACAGAAATCGAGACTCATCAGACCATGCAATGTTTTTCCAATTTCTATTGCGCAATTTTGTCGAATCTGTGCGAATTGTAGCCTCAGTTTCCTGTTCTTAGCTGACAGGAGTGGCACTATGTGTGGTCTTCTGCTGCTGTAGCCCATCCGCCTCAAAGTTAGACGTGCTGTGCGTTCAGAGATGCTCTTCTGCACACATCTGTTGTAACGAGTGTTATTTGAGTTACAGTTGCCTTTCTATTAGCTGAAAGCAGTCTGGTCATTCTCCTCTGGCCTCTGGCATCAAAAAAGTATTTGCGCCCACAGAACTGCCACTCACTGGATATTTTCTCTTTTTCTGACCATTCTCTGTAAACCCTAGAGATGATTGTGCGTGAAAATCCCAGTAAATCAGCAGTTTCTGAAATACTCAGATCAGCCCGTCTGGCACCAACAATCATGACATGCTCAAAGTCACTTAAATCACCTTTCTTCCCCATTTTGATGTTCGATTTGAACTGCAGAAGATCATGTCTACATGCCTAAATGCATTGAGTTGCTGCCATGTGATTGGCTAATTAAAAAATTGCGATAAGGAGCAGTTGGACAGGTGTATCTAATAAAGTAGCCAGTAAGTGTATAACAAATCATACCAAATCATGAACTGTACAGCACATTTAACACTCACTCAATAAATGGCTTTAATATAACAAACTTCACAAAGAATTAAAGTCACTTTTTAATTAAGTCTTGTCCAATAACGATGTTCAAATTGAAAGAACTTATCTCTTTTTGAACTCTTTTGAAAGGCATGGCACACGTAAAAAAAAAAAATAAAAGGTTGTTTCATACCTCACCATAACAATTCCAGATCAAACGCCAGACAGTTAAAGCAAATGACATGCTGTTAATTTAGTCAAATGAAGTTCACTCTCGCATGGATACGGTCTTTAGGCAACATGGACTATTACTTCAAAGATGGAGATGAGCTCTTCTCTACCTGTAATTACATAATTCATGCAGAATTATTTGAAGACACTATAAATCAAGCGTTCAAGCAGTGCTAAGCTCTGATTGGCATAGCTCTTAATCGCAGTCTAGCCATGCAGAAACTAGTTTGTTAAACCATTTTTATGCATTTAAATGTAATTGTAAGGCAATATGATGTGTATATATACTTTTATAAGCATTTGCTGAGCTGAAATACCCCATGAAGTCAAATGGTTTTAATGACTAGTCTGCCTTTTTGGAGCATAAGGGAATCACAATGGGAATCAGCGACGAGACCTGACTTCCACAGTGAGCCAGAGAGAATGATGAGTCTGTTTGAGCGGCTGATATGAAATTCAAAGCAGCTTATCATGATGGCTGACCCCTGCGTTTAAGCATTAGCTGAAGTGCTGCTTCTTTCATGTCATTCTCGCAGTGTCACACTGCTACTGCTGAGGGTTTGCTCAGTCACATTTCACTCTCTCAGGATCCCTGGGGATGTGAGCTGCATTTCATAGAAATTACCATAGTGTACGTCCGCGTGTGCATGAGTTTGTCAAGTGTCTTTTCTAGTTTTGTAAATTCATGTCTAATGTAATGATAGAGACATGTTTAAAGAAATAGTTTGCTACTCACCATATGAGTTTTTAGTATATTTTAGTATGATATATTTAGTATATCACAAATCATAAATATTTGGAACCACTTGAGGTAGTGTAAATAATAAGTCAATTTTCATTTTTGGGGTGAACTTTCACTATCTAAGTTGTAGTTATAAAGGTTGCACAAACAAATTAGAGCTTTGCCACATTGTGTTTATGACAACTTGAGGTATTCCACATTCTATATGCGCTTCTATATGCATTCTATAGTCCCTGATTTATCAGAGGTTGCCACAGCATAATGAATCGCCAATTACTCTGGCATGTGTTTTATGTGATGACCTTAGTTTAGTCACATTAACATCAAAAGCAGTTAAAACATGTAGAATAAAGGAAAAGATAATATAAACTGCTTATGATAAGAGGGTCTGCAAAGTGTCTAAATTTATTGTTAAATAAATCATCCAGTTAATACTGAATAATCAATAAGCAAACAACAAGCTT
Source organism: Danio tinwini (assembly GCA_903798205.1). Taxonomy (NCBI): domain Eukaryota; kingdom Metazoa; phylum Chordata; class Actinopteri; order Cypriniformes; family Danionidae; genus Danio; species Danio tinwini. The sequence goes on along the minus strand of CAIGQZ010000690.1, from coordinate 9,891,709 downwards.
ATGAAGTTACACAATGACTTTCATTAACACAGAATTGATCTGATTTTGGGGTCAGTGATCAGACATTTATGCTTGTATAATCCCCACCTAAAATTGAGAAAGATCCAGACTAGCTTAATGTTGCAGCAAAGAGTAAGGTGTTTGGCCAATATGCGATAATGGTGTGTTGACCCATAAATCTTCAAAATAAAGACCAACAGTATGTCACTTTTAATCTGCCTGATATGTTTATGTTAATGGCATATCCATTGTTTAAAACCCTCTTTACACCTTAAAAGTTTTTTTTATCTTTTAATGTGCATTAGCCAAATGTATTGATTATATTAAGAAATATTTTATAAGCATCAACTTAGCATATTAGACTGATTTCTGAATCCTCATGTGATCCTGAAGATTGGAGTAATAATGCTGAATATTTAGTTTTGAATATTTTACGTATGCAATAGAAAAAAAAGTAGCTAGAAATAAAGAAAAAAAAATCAAAAACATTAAGGGCCCTATCATACACCCGGCGCAAGATGTGTTTGGCGCGATTTGTTGCTATTTTCAGACCAGTGCAACACTAATTTTCACATTTGCACCATGTTGTTAAAATAGCAAATTTGCACCACTTTGTGGACTCCGGGAGTTCCTTTTTTAAAAAGGAGGTGTGTTAACGAGCATTGTTGGCGCGTTGCTTTTTTGAGGAACTGAAATAGACTGCACCACTGACCAACTGAAAGCTGGTCTAAAGTTATGTGCCTATGCAGGTCCAAACGCTTTCACATTGCTTAATACACACAGGACGTATAACAATACACACATATATTTACATAAGAAAATAAATTGAATGTTACAAAATTATTATTTACTACATAAATAAAAAAAACACTACCTCAATGCCTTCTTCGTGTCATAGGTTTTTTTTTTCAGTTTATTCATGACAATTTGCATTTGTTTAATGTTATTATTATTATTAGCAGTATTATTTATTATATGCATATTTATATTAGTTTTAATAAAAACAAGTTTAGATTTGTTCACCTGTTGGGTTTTGGAGACATATGCATCACCATATGGGGCATACAAATAGGACTTGTGTTTAGATATAAGTCAGTTTTTTTGACCACACTTCGTTATTAATGTTCATTTATTCGTTTGCTGAAAATTAGAACTAAATTTAGAAATAGTTTTGAAACAAATCTGTAAGCTTAACAAACAAAATTACATGTGTAGGCTTCAGCGAAGTGCTTACAACACCGTTTCCTTATCCACAGAAGTAAAGAGTAAAAGTAAATAGAAAGAGAAAGTAAAGAGGCCTAATGGAGGAGGCTCGTTCTTTATCCTCGCGCTGCAGATGGTTTGTTTAACTGTTTTCTCGCTAGTGAAGCATTCAGTTTTTCCTCTTACAAAGTCCGCCATGTAAATAGCAAAATGCGACTGATGCAACTGACTCTTAAAGGGAATGGAAGATGACACTCTGATTGGTTTAATGCATATTATGCTAATATACACCTATAACTCATTAAGAGAGTAAGCACAACCCTGTTCGACCATGTGCAGGGGCGCAGAGCATATATGTTCACCTTTAAAATAGCAAAAGTGAATTTGTACACGTTGTTAATGCTTTTGCACCATGCGCTTCAGACTTTGTGCCTAGATCATTAAAATAGAGCCCCTAAGTCTTACAACATACAAGCTTTTCAACAGGGATCTTTAGACGCTTTTTTTCTCACTGTTGAACCCTGAATTATTTATCTTCAGTCTTATTTTCTCTCTCTTTATTTTTCTGGTCAGCTGCTAATCACTTAATCTGCATATGTTGAACATGTATATTTAACCATGCAGATGTCCCAATCTTCCAAGTGAGCTGACACTGCATTTGGACCAGAAGACTCACTTCAGCAAGCGCTACAATAAAATCATATCCTCCTCCTCAAGTGTCAAACACGAATGTGAAAGTGCTCTATCACTGACACACATAAAGTAAAGCTATTTCAACTTCAATAAGTCCCTGATCAAAGTAAAAATCCAGTTCGCTCAACCATAATGCAGCCCTATAGAACAGAAATGGCTTTTGTTTTGTCGGGATTGCATGACAGCCCATGGGCTTCTGTATCTCGCTATATACACACAATGCTTTTCCAGCCATGAATAATACATTTCTCAGCAGTCATTTTTCATGTTGTAACGCAGTGGTCTTAACACATGAATGCATCTCTCAATGATAATTATGTGACTTTATTGATGGCTGCTTAAACTCTTCAGGTGTCGGAGCTCAGGAGGTGCTGCTCCAGCAGTGCTGTCAGACCCTATTTCTTTCTAAAATGGCACAACACAAACCCTACCAAAGCTCAAAGTCCTGACATACACCATCCTAAATTGTGCATTTGGGGGATGAATGTGTAGCAGCGAGGGAAATGTCACTGCCACTGAGCTGGAACCCAAAACTAATTATTCCCTTAATCCGGCTAGAAGAGAGACAGAGAAAATAAATAATTTGTGTAAACACACAGATGTCGGATCACAGCACTAGTCGCATTGTTAGAAAAGACCTTGTTGCTGTCATGATTGTAAGCGTCTGGCTAGAAAGTGTCTGGGCTGTTTGACCCACGACAAGAGTTAATTTGAATCCACCTCGCTAGTAATGCAAACCACATTATAACAAGCTTTTTTTCCTTTTACGTTTCTGTTTGATGCAGAAAGCCGCTTATGGACAGCTCACAGGAGCCAGAGAAACTGAGCCAAGATTCAACAACGTCTGTTTTAACTTAACAGGCCCACTTTTGCTTTTGTAAAACGATATTCAGATGGGTACAAAAACATTTTCACTGAGCGTTTCTCTCATTTCTCTTTCTTGTTTTGCTCTTAAACACCATTCAAGGCTGGCAAAGGCCTCCAGTTGAAAAAGTGGGTTTAGTTCTAACACCGCACGCTCTGTTATATCTCATATCCTCGGTTTAGACAGCTGGTGACTCAAAAGTCTGTTTGAGATGTGTATTATTGGTGTGCGCTGCTGGGCTTTTTTAATATTATAAACGTTTGAGAGGTTGTGCTATTTTGCGAATATAGTCACGGCTGAAGGGCATAGGTTTGATGTACCTGCAAACCTTTTAGTCGTGATTTTATTAACAAAATAGAACAACCTTGAATGCCTTTTAGCTTTGATGAAAGGGTTAGTGCGTAATATAATCATATTAAGAACACATTTTTTCAACAATATATAGGTTTTTCTACATTTATGAGGTGTTTGTAGAAAATGTAATCTGCCAGTGTGCTTGTGTAAGTGGCTGTTTTTGGATGTTATTGTTGTAGTTGTACTAAGCATTTAAATGTTAAATTTAAATCGTAGTGGATGTTAAACATTCAGACATTTACATCAGTGGATACATGTAGAGCTGTCCTTTTGAACTTTTGGACCTAATCGTAGAAGCAAAGTTTTATAAAGTTTTTCATTTGTAATACTGAACAAATTAAAACAACAACAAAATGTCTTTTAAGAAACATAGAATTTGAAAAATACTAAATGTAATGGCTGTAACCACTGTAGCTTACTTTCCCCACATAGCCTTGACGCATCCATCTTTTTTTAAAAGTTCTTTTTGTATGAATGACATCATAGGGATTTGTACAAATTAGTTGTTAATTTGCTAATAAGTTGATCAGCTGCATTTGCATTGAGCGCTAATATTCTGTTACTTTATGTTTGGAGGAGATTGACTGATGTTTTTGAGCAGAAAGTATTTCTGAGAGTAATACTATTATTTATTGTCATCATGGAAAATATAAAATAAATTGAAATAAATAAATAGAAATGAGTTATTAAAACTATTATGTTTAGAAATGTGTTGAGAAAATGTTCTCTATTAAACAGAAATGGGAGAAAAAAAACTGGGAGGTGAATAATTCAGGGGGGCTAATAATTCTGAACTGTATTTCAATAAAATGTAATTTTGCAAATGGAAATTTGTCTAAATGTAAATGACACCCTTTTCACAATCAGCCATCAGAGAAAACAGATGAAGTGTCCAAGCAGAGACAGGGCATAAATTAATTGTGCACTTAAAATTTGTTGAATAAATTTACATATGACTGTCAAGCTTAAAATAACCTTTAATTAAAATTTCAAAAAGTTGCTTCTACACTCTCAGAAAAAAGTACAAAAGCTGTGACTGCGGTGGTAGATTTTTAATAGGTACCAATTAATAGAAGTCTTCAACCCTGCTTCTGGGGACCCACTGTCCAGCTAAATGTATTTCCATAGCACCTGCCTGTGTACTTTCAAATAATCCTGAAAAGCTTCATTAGCTGCTTCAGGTGTGGCAAAGAGCTTAGAATGACCAAGAGGCGACACTCAATAGAACGTTCCATTGCAACAGCAGCGCCCAGCAACAGCCCCGGATTCGGCCATTTTGGAGTGAAAGCAATCGGCTGCCCATTGGATCTTATCGCTGTCGTGATGGCAAGCAGCTGCTTTGTTTTTTTTGTTTGTTTTTCAGATACAACCTGAAAGATGACAATACAACACTTACTATCACAATCATCAGCACTTTTAATAGTTTATTTTACAGACTTATAATATGCTGTTGTTCTATTGTAATTTTTATTCAAAAATGGCCACCGCGCCATCTAGTGGCTGCTTCCCAAATCGCACTAGAGTGTCGCCTCTTGGTGATTCTATGCTTTTTGGGTGTGGTCTATCAGGGCCAAAGCTGAAATATGTATGGTGGAACCCCAGGAGTAGGGTTGAAGTCCTTTGCCATAAAGGGTCCATATTTGATCTAACAGTTACTTTAGTATTTTTTTTTTTTTTTTTTATCTAAGCATACTGTCCTTTTGTGAATGTTGACGTATGTGTAATGTAATATCTGACATTGCGAACTGTCAAATCACTGTGCATCATTACGAGACGAGGACTGTCTAAACAGCTCTTAATTAGACGTTTAATGTGATATTTTGATTTGATCTACGCTGCATAATTTAGCACAAAGCAATTGTTAAACTGCCAAGAACTGTGTTTATCAACACAAAATAAAAAGAAATATGTTTTAAAATACAAACACTTCTGCATCTTTCTCATTTAAAAGCAAAGCGCAGGTTGCTTTTTCACTTTATAAGCAAGACTGAACCCTCTCTGGAGAGATTTTTCAAACCCAGAGAAGGTGGGCGAGCATTAGAATGAAGTCTTTGGGGAGACGCCACAAATGCAAACCTCATTATGCCAAACCATCACGATTTCAATCAGCTTCTTGGATCACCTTGAAAAGACAAGTTAAGCCGGCTAACAACAAATGATTGTTGCTTTAAACTCAAGTGTCATATGCCAAGCAGAAAACACCTCCGTTTGATCCCACAGATCACTTTTACAGGGTTCAGGCCGTGTAGATTGGAGACAGCCAGTCCTCAAGGAGATTTCTTCAAAAACCGCTAGATATCAGGTGTTCCAGATTTAGACATCAAACATGCCGAGAGCCTTTCTGTGAGACGGTACGATGGCTATCAAGCGATAAACGTTACTTTCTCGTGGAATAAACACTTCACTGAGAGTGCTCACGAGTCTCAAGGGCCTTATTGAATGCAATTCTCATTCATACATCTATGGATTACCCATGTCTTAATGAAGGTTGGAGGAAGTACGATCACTTGAGTAATTACACTTTCAACATTTTCGATTTTTACTATTGAATGCAGTGGAACGAGTGCTTAATGTTTGAGCTTTTCATTTGATTTAAGTGATTTGTCGTAGAGTACTTGAGGGTTCAGGGTCGGAAATCAGTTTCTGGCTGCTGATTAGTCAATAAGTGTTCCAGTTGAGGTAATCACACACAAATGCAGCACATTCAGTGTGTCCATACACATTATGTATATTTGTTTGTTTCTGAAGTGCTGGTAAAAGGAGAAAACTTTTTTTTAACATGCTTTAACCTACAGTATTTAGAGATTTAAAGGTGCTGTGTGTACATTTTTGACTCTTCTAAAGCATAAAAATACCATAATATGTTTGCAGATATTTAAGAAACATGATAAGTCAACATACATGTTTATCTGATAAACAATGCTAAAGTCAGATATTCTGCTTTGAAAGTGTGCATTACGTGCTGGAACGTCTGTCTTTGTTTTGGTCATTTAACCCGCCCAATGCCAGTTTAGCCAATTATGTTTCAGCATCCCGGTTGTCTTTGTGAAAAACATTTCATTTATTCATTCAGCCAGGAAGGCTCTGAAATTAAAAGGACCTCAAATTAAGAATCAAACTTGGGTCGCTGTGTGTGCTAGGGATGCAACGGTTCTCGGTAAAAAAACGTATTGTCCCATTGTTCTTCCACGGTTCGATGCGCCCTGTGATCCGTGGTTCAGAATATGCATTATTAATATTGGTTTGTTAATAAAAATATGTTCCGCCTTTGTACGCTTCCGATTAGCTTTCCCATCCATTGCACGTGCGAAGACCTGTCCAATCAACTCTTAGTACAGTATGTAAATCTGTTCTTGAAATCATGTTTTCTTACGTGGCGGTGTTTGCTTGTAAAGTTTCTGTGCATTTGGCAAGTGAAGGAGATAAAGAGCAAATGTGCAGGTGAGGCCAAATCACAGCGCTATGCTGTCAGTGTTTTAACAGACACTCAGTATAAATTTAGACAGACACAAAAACATAATGAATGCCATCTTTTGTTGTTGTTGCAAAGATAGCCTAGATCAGTGGTCACTAACAGGTGGATCAAGGTCCATGTCCAGACCCAGAAGCGTCCCATACGGACGCGGACAACAGGTCTGTTACTTAAGTCCCGCTCCTTCTGGGTGTTCTTTCGCATCGGTTGTGCGCCTGATCACTCCCGCTGTTCACTCTGTTTACCCGCTGTCTGCTAAGAACAGTTTTCTTCTCGACTGACTGTTCCCCCTGAATTAAGAGAGAAGAGCCGAACGCTCTCTCTTTGCTTACGTTTCATTCACTATGATGATGCTAAGTGAAACAGAGCTCTCTGGAATTATAATAAAATCATATAGAAATTATAAATAAAAATGCGTTGTTGCATTGGTAATGCAAACATAATGTAAACAAAAGTAATCAATACTCTATAAGTGCTCAATTATTAAGATGTGTTGACATAATTATTATCTGCATAATTGGTTGAGATTGTTGAGTCAAGATGTACAATAGAAAGAGGGGAAATTTAAGCTTATTTTCTTAAGCAATTTAATTGAACATACAATTTTCAAAATGCTCAACTTTTATTAAATAAATGCAAGAACATGCAAATCTACAGTCAAATGTGTAAAGCTGTTGCATTGTCGGCTGTTTGTTACCCAATAAATATGTTTATTGTTCTTTGAATTATTCTGTAGGCATTTTTTTTCTAAGCATAGCACAAACTGTTTCTTACCAAAACCTTGACCGTAAAACCATGATACATACTGAACCATGAGTAGATTGAACAGTTGAGTGCATAATAGCATAAGTGCATATGAGTCAGTGACAAATAAGGTGTGGCAAGATGAGAAATTTAAAAATATATTAAAAAAGTTGATTTAAAAACATCCGTTAGGTGTTTTAAAATGTGCAGATTGTATTCATGTTGATTTTATGCAATTAAAAATAACATTTGCAACATTTTTTACAAACATCAAGACTGAATGTACCTGAATATGTCAAATGGTGTAACTGCCAAAAAAGTGGACTTCTAATAGAAGTCAAACATTTCTAAGCACATGGGCTTGGTGGGAATATTTCAAATGTATTTTTAATTATAATACTTATTTTTTATAATAATGATCAATTATCAGTGCATTTCTGAGGTCTTACTATTTGACATGCATTCCTAAGATTTCCTGACCATACCCTAAAATGTCAAAGTATCACACATTTTAAAGAGAGTTGCTAAATTTTGCTTGCAGCAATCAGGCCCAATCCCAATTCTACTCCTTAGCCCTTCCCCTTACCCCTACCCCTCGTTTGTGCGTTCTCGTCAAGGGGTAGGGGTGTCCCAATTCTCTTTAGCTTGAAGGCGTAGGGCTAAGGGCAAGGGGTATACACCCCTTCGAACGAAGATTTTTCAGGACCACACTCAAAACGGAGGGGTAAAGAAAATTTCCCAGAATACACCTGCCACAATGGCAGTAGTGCTGAACCTGGAAGTAAGGAGATCCACAAATTTGTATTTATTGTCATTATTACACATTTTTACAACAAACAAACATATGTTTTAATATATTCATAACTGCGTTCGTGTTTTACCGTCATGCTTAAAAAGAAAATGCAAAAAAAATCACTAAATTTTGCAATCTATAATTCCTAATAATAACTCCTGTACAGCAGTCCCACAATATTCTGACACTCGAACACCCTGTCAGAACAGTCAAGTGGCTGAAAATGAGCTTTTTACAGTGTCTGGGATAATGTTAATTTTGTTTTCGTGTGTTTACAGATGAATATGGCCACTATACTAAAAACTTATCAAGAGTCCTCTGTGATACAATTTCGTGTCTCATAGTCTTGTGCACAATATTAACAAAATGGCTCAATAAATGGAGGTTACACCATCTTAATAATTAAGGAATTTGAGTTGACAGACATAATTCCCCAAATGAATTAACGTATTTAGAACATATTTACTATTAAACATGTCTAATGTAAAATTTTGCCAAACTATCAAAATAATATGATGTTTCATTGACAATTTCACATTTGTAAAACAAGATAAACTATTTGGTACTATTTTTATTTTTTTTTGGTTGACCACATTGACATTCTTGCAATAATCTCCTAAAAATTATCTTTAAATTAATTTAAAAATAGAAAAAAATAGACTTGGTTCTCGAAATAGAGAATGTATGCAAGTAATTTGCTTATTTATTTTGATACAGTAACCTTTTTGAATTGATTTAAACGACTCGAACACAAAACATTTGCATCACGTCATTGACCCATATATGACAACAGCCTTATATGTAAATATCTTATGAAGTCTATTTTTTCATGTCTAAGTAAGCTGTTCTTTTATGGAAAACAAAATTCTACAGGTCAGGAAGAATAGATGTGGTTGTCAATGTATGTGTATGTAAACCTTCCGTGAATTTCTTCATGACCCTCAGCTTCCTGTTAAAGTTGTCCCAGTTGCCAGTAATTGTCCGTCTAGCGGTTAAGACCTTGTAGATCGTAAAATAAATTTCTCTGAGTTTTCTTGGCCTTCTGAGGGAGCTTTGGGCAGTGAGCCATAGACAGCTTTATTGAGAAAGTTTTGTGACCACACAGTGGCATGTGCGTTTGTGTGTGTGTGTGTGTGTGTGTGTGTGCGTTTGTGTGTGTGCGCGCGTATGCGTGTGTGTGTGTGTGCGTGCGTGTGTGTGTGTAGATGATAAAAAAAGCAGGCCTGTGGGGGACACGTTCCCCATCCATCCCTTGTGACTTTCAGACAGCCTCTTTTTTTCTAATTGCTCCCTCTCTCAGAAGTTTTACAAAGGTGACTTAGCGACCCAAAGGACATTTAAACCTAAAGAGATGAAACAGTCCCCCGGGAAGTCACTTCCTCTCAAAGTGGGTTTGTAGGGTCAGGACAATCTACTACAGTGAGTACATAATATAACACATTGACATTGAGGATAACAATTACGATATTTTTTACAATATTCTGAATTTTCTAAACCAAAAAAAAATAATAATAATAATGGTACAAAGATCGCTTGAAAAAAAATATGTAGATATGTGGATTTTGACGGAACTTTGCAAATCAGAAACCATCTTGCTTTAAAGAGTTATTCATTTAAATGTGTTTATTTATGTGACAGCCAACAAAAAAGCAGAGGGCTTAAGGTATACAAGATCTCATCATGCTTTTATATGATGCTAATTTACAGTAGTTGATCTTACAGTTATCGTTCTTAATATGAACTATAAGTGGGCTAAGCGTCAAATTGCTGTTAATTGACTCTCTCAGACCATGTTGATTTTCTTAAATACAAGTCAATAACTACGTTTCCATTCACTTATTTTTATGCACATTTTTGAAATGCCAAGATTTGCATCAATTTTGAAAATGCTCAAAAAAAATTTTGCACATAACTGAGGATAAACTTTTTATTCGATAAGAAAAGATGCACATAAACTACGATGGAAACACTTTTACTGAACACATTTCAGTATGCGCATTAAAAAAGGTCATTTGATTTTGTTATAACAGATCATGTGATGATAAAAATGTGTGTGAATGGACAAACCTACAGGCTGAGCACACTGTAAAACATCTGAAATGTAGTTTTGTTCATTCTAAAATGCCTTAACCGTTTCAGTATTAGTGTTATTGTATTATTAATTACCTCCAGAATCAAGAGCGTCTGTGCTCTGCGTCTCACAACTTCAAAAGCCACTGTGTGTTCATTGTGTCGGCATCGTCTTCTGAGGCGCAAGTCATTTATTAAATAAAGGAAAGACCCACGTAGCTTCTCCTACTGCAGGAAATTCTGTTTTTACTGTTGATATTTGGCACCAGTTAATCAGGAAGTGACTATTTTGTTCTCTTTGAGTCATTAGATGGAAACGCTGCTTTATTTGCACGTCTTTTATGCGATAATCCGGTTTTGTCCATAGCGTTAATTTGCATTTTTGGATGGAAACATAACTGTTGACTACTGCCACTTAATTAAACAACTTGATTAATCCATTCTAGAGTTGTACAGTCACTTGGTATGTGCATAACTATGCATTTTCAAAAACTTAGATGTCAGAATAGCTAGTCAGACTCAAATTAATAATATCCTACTGTAGACTGTAACAAACGATTGTTGTGCAAGTCAGTCATCTTAGACTATTAAATATGGCCACATGAAATCTTAGTTAAATGCTATTCCACATAACTCATTCAATCATTCATTCATTCATTCATTCTCCTCCAGCTTAGTCCCTTATTTGTCAGGTGTCGCCACAGCGGAATGAACCACCAACTATTCCAGCATAGGGCAGCGATGCCCTTCCAGCTGTAACCCAGTACTGGGAAACACCCATACACTCTCACATTCACACACACACACATTCATACACTATGGCCAATTTTGTTTATCCACTTCCGCATTAACTTCTGCATGTCTCCCCTAGAGGAAACCCATGCATACTCCTACATACAGAAATGCCAACTTGCCCAGCTGGCAGTCGAACCAGCGACCTTCTTGCTGTGAGGTGACAGTGCTAACCACTGAGCCACTGTGCCTCCCGTTCCACCGTGCCTCCCATTCCACATACCTTTTTTGAATAATTTCATTATAAAAAATAAATAAACTTCATATTAGGTCAGGAGTTTTTTTTTTTTTTTTTTTTTTTTTGAATTTGCTGAATCATCAGTCTTATTTGCCTCTCCATCCTTGCAAGATAAATGGCCTCTTCAGCTTTGGCAGAGGAGGCAGTTGGTCCAGCAAACATCCTGCGCTGTAATCTTTGAGTTATTGAGTAATCTTTCAAGTGATCTTAAGAATGCATTTTTTTGATTTGCCAGTGAAAGAGCTTTTAATCAGCCAGTTCCTGACCAAACAAACTTCAGATCCTCAGCTTGAATACAAGCCTTGTGTAATTTCAACAAAATCTGAAAAACGGACTCAGTCCAGATTCAGTCTAATGAGGCATTGCTTTATCCATAGAAGTCTTAAATACTAAGTGTTTACATTGGATAGTATTGTTCTTCAAGCCTACTGATTTTGGGTGTTTAAGTAATGCAGACGGGAAATGGAGCAGGTAGAAAATGTGTGTGTGTTTTTTTTGTTTTTTTTTAAGTAGGAGTAGTGTTTTGAAAAGAATCGACCTATGCCACATGACTGTTATGACGTATTTAATGGTCATCATAATCTTAAATCTTTGAAAGTTTTTGTTGTTTTGATTTTTATAAAATCGTATGAACATTTATACCCATTAATGAATGTATTATATCATCTTTGCGTCAAATTACAAAAATCGAATTACCGCTTATGAGAGGTGTTTCTAATGCAGTGTCTATGGGGCTCAGAGTAAATTTGACGTTATTCTCTTCTCTGGCTGCAGTCAGTCTCACACAGTTTTTTTTTCCCTTTTTCTGAACGTCTTGATAACACTATCGTGGATTTTTTCTTTTATTATTTCAGCAAACAGGGTTGTAAACAAACTATTTGTTGTACTCTCCGATTCACTGCGATCTAAAACCTGGAAATGGGAAAAGGGTCTATAAAATTGAGATGACAGTTTGGGATCAGTAAGATTACTGTTTTTTTTTTATTAAGTATGTGCTGCTTAGATGTAAATAATACAAGTATTTTGTTACTTAAAATTCACATGACCTTTAGAGAACAGTGAACATGCTACAATATTTTTTGTTATTGAAATATTACCTTTTCAGGGGCTGTGTAATAAACATGAAAATGACATATCAGTTAACACATCTGATGATATTTTAAAAATGCTTTCAATAACATAAAAAAATCGTACTCATCCCCAACTTTTGAATGATGGTGTACAAAGTTTGAGAGCAATGTTTCTTTAGCGATTGAGTGGAGAGCGATTGAGGAGCGGAAAATGGAAAATCCGGTGTGGATTTGGAACGACGACTTCTTTCAACAGGGAGGGAAATTGCCTGTCTCTTCAGTCCACTCACACCACTGCCACTGATACAGATGATTAAACAACTGTTTTCACTTGAAACCTTGGACCTCTGCAGTCTGTTTGGATGAATGAGAAGAAGACTGCTGAAAAGAAGACATCTGAGAGATAGACTTTGAACAGTGTCCTCCAGCACCCTGCAAAAGATCAACTAGACACTCTTTCTTCAGCATCAAGGAATGATTTCTGCTATTTTCTGCTAAATCCCATTTGTTTAGTTTCTTAGTCAATACAGTGCAAATTAAAAACTTAAGACTTTAATGAAATGGCAGACCTTTAATGTTTAAAGTTAGCTCTGTATGTAGTTCCAGTTCCCACTGTTTAATACATGGGTTTATTATAGCTGATATTACCTGGGTTCACTATTTTATCTTTGAGTGTTTTGCAAAAGTGTAAAGAGGTGAAAAAAATAGAAATTAATTATCAACAACAAAGGCGCACATGGATCCATGTTGGCGCTGTATGTTGCCATAGAGACTATTCATTTCTGAGTCCGAGTACGTGCACAGCTAAGAGCAGAAGCTCAGTTGTTGACGTATAATTATGCTAATTTAGACATGACATGACGTTATTTAAATGTTAAAAGATACCGTAAACCCTTGAGAGGTAATTTATCTTGAGATGGGAAAGCAAAGCATAAAGTCACACAGGTCATTTTGTTTTCTGTTCTAAATAAATGTGCTTTTAGATGTTTTGACCAAAGCCCTCTTTTGATATCTCCCCAGAGAATCTAAAAAGTCATTATCACTGCTGTTTTTCATTAACTCTGTATTATGATACCTAGACCGACCACTAAACACTATGACATTTTCTCAATAGTTTGTCGAAAATGATCTCCTTTATGACTGCCGCCTACTCCGTGCAAGAGCCACATGGTTTCTCGCACCCACTTTAAGCCCAGTAGTCACACTTCAGATATGAGAACTTTCTGAACTCTATTTCTCGGTTTATAGCCTTCATTCTTTTGGTGGGCGATACTGAAGTTTATCAGACCTTTGGCAGCAAGATAAGTTTTATGAAAGCGGTGGCCTGTTTTCTGTGAAGTGATGATGCGCTAAAGCACATTGGCACCTCTGCGGTGGTAATAGTACACAATTTAGTTTTCAGGAGAAGTTTGGTTTCCAATTTACCATAATAAAATATGTTTTATGTGTTAAGCCGAGAGGACTTCTCTCCCCTATTAACTCGAACTTCTCAATTTATCAAGTTCCAGTCCTCGGCTCAGACTTTTAATGCTTATATAATACATAAAAATAACAGTAGATACATTTTCTTTGGAACAGTAGAACCCTTACTGTGTTCTATGCATAATCAAGTATACTAAGCGAAACATTTCATAAAACTGGTATTATTTGTGACACAAACTGTGAATATGCTCAGTTTTGCAGATCCAGACATGTTCTGCTTTATTTATGTTAATATCTTTATATTTATACTTTTGGGTTGTCAAATATAAATCCATAAATGTTTCGATATCTCTCTCTCTTTCAGAGGGACTTCGGAATATTGCCATGGACTCCAACTCTTTAGCGATGCCCATTTCAGATCCTAATGCTTGGGCTACTGCCATGAATAACCTCGGAATGGCCCCCATGAGCATGACTGGCCAACCTATCATGTCAGGTAAGCTATGAGTTATATGAGCTATAAGAACTTTTGTGTTTTGTTTTTTTCAATCCTCAAACCAATTTAACGTCTAGTTCAGAGTTGTAGCCTGGTGCTTATGGCTGCTGAACTTTTGAATGTTAGGAACATATTTACATGTATCAGGCTAATTCAAATTTTTTTCTGTATCATTTTAAATCTTTATAATTTGCTACTGTCCTTTAAATCACTACTGTAGGTTTTACTCATATGTCACATGATCTTTTTAAATATTTAAAATATAATACATTTTGACAAACTTTTTTATCTATTCGAATGTTAATGGGCAACTGGGGTGGTGGTTCCCACTTTTAAGAAGGGGGACCGGAGGATGTGCTCCAACTATAGAGGGATCACACTCCTCAGCCTCCTTGGGAAAGTCTGTGCCAGGGCACTGGAGAGGAGGATCCGACAGATGGTTGAACCAAGGATCCAGGAGGAACAATGCGTTTTTTGTCCAGGCCGTGGTACACTGAACCAGCTTTATACCCTTACCAGGGTGCTCAAGGGTTCATGGGAGTATGCCCAGCCAGTCCACATGTGTTTTGGGAACTTGGAGAAGGCATTCTGTGGAAGGTGTCCCTCGTAACATTCTGTGCAAGGTGCTCTGGGAGTATGGGGTCAGAAGCACTCTGTTAAGGCCAGTCTTGTCCCTGTATGTAGGAGTTTGGTTTGCATTGCCGGCAATAAGTCAGACTTGTTTCCTGTGCATGTTGGACTCCAGCAGGGCTGCCCTTTGTCACCAATTCTGTTCATAATTTTTATAAACAGAATTTCAAAGCGCAAAATTTGGGCTGGAGGGAGTCCAGTTCGATGACTACAGGATTTCATCTCTGTTATTTGCAGATAAAGTTGTTCTGTTAAATTCATTGAACATGGACCTTCAGCATGCACTGGAGCAGTTTGCTGTTGAGTGTGACGTGGCTGGGATGAGAATCAGCACCTCCAAGTCCAAGGCCATGGTACTCCGGTAGAAAAATGTGGTTTACAATCTCCTGGTTGGAGGAAAGTCCTTACCCCAGGTGGAGGAGATCCAAGTATCTTGGGGTTTTGTTCATGAGTGAGGGAACGGTGGAATGTGAGATTGACAGGCAGATCGGTGCAGCGGCAGCAGTAATGCGGTCAATGTAGCAGTCCCTTGTGCTAAAGAATGAGCTGAGCCAAAAGACAAAGCTCTCGATTTACCAGTCAATCTTCATTCCTAATCTAACCTATGATCATGAGCTTTGGGTCTCGGATCTCAGATACAAGTGGCCGTAATTAGTTTTCTTCGCAGGGTGGCATTGCGCACCCTTATTCATAGGGTGAGGAGCTCTGTCACCCAGGAGAAGCTCGGAGTAGAGCCGCTGCTCCTCCACATCAAGAGAAGTCAGCTGAGGTGGCTTGGGCATATGTCTCGGATGCCTCCTGAACGCCTACTTAGGAAGGTGTTTCAGGCATGTCCCACCAGGAGGAGGCCTCGGGGAAGACCCAGGACAACCTGCAGGGACTATATCTCTCGGCTGGCCTCGGATCGCATTGGGATCCCCCCGGAGGAGCTGGAGGAAGTGTCTGGGGAGAGGGAAGTCTAAGGTTCTTTCCTGCCCCACGACCTGGTCCAGGAAAAGCGGATGAAAATGAATGAATGAATGAATGAATGAATGATGTTAATGGAACATTATTTCACCCAAATTGTATAGCGTTTTCCCAAATACCAATTGAAACATTAAAGTAGCCATTTGCCATTACATGTATTATCATTTTAATATTGGTTTGAAAAGTATTTATTTTTATTTCTAATATTGTCTTCAGTTTTATTTCAATAAACAACAAACATTTGATTAAAGGTTTTATTTTTAGTTAACAACACTGACTTACACAGCCATGGAAACTGCAGAATTGATTTGAAACACTTTATTTCATTTCAGTCTCTTTTTTAGTTTCATGAGTTTCAGATTTATTTATTTCCATAATCATCATATACAGTAAAAGCAGATCTATGATCCAGCTCCTATTATATGTGCCAACCAGACAAAACTCTTCCTTTAAGTGAAGTCTTATTAAACAAAACAAGCAGTATTGACCAGACTTCTAGTTAAAGGTTTAAAATGATGTATATTTGCTAGCCTGCCTCCCACTGCTGCAGTATTAACCAGAGAGCAAGCCTGATGCATTCTGTGGGCCAGAAGCAGAGCGCTCGACTGAGTCAGCAAGAGTGTGAAAGTACCAGTGTGAAAACTTCAAACACATTCCCACAGTGCCGTCAGAGTGGCCAATTAGTTTCAGGGCTTTTTCATCTCATTGGATAGTCGGCAGCACAATGCGAAGGAATGGCTGTGTGATGCTGCGTTCTGCCAGCTGGATGGAGACGCTGAACATCTCAGCTGGTGCGCATGAGTCACTTAAACCTACATATCCACAGCGCTCATTTCACAATTCATTTCTCTTTTGCACTGCATCGTTTATTAGTTGCAATGCAAAAGGTGAGAAAGCCAACAATACCATTCAAGCGGCTTGTTTAATTTCAAAGATATTTGAATGAAAGATTGATGGATTTTCATTCTGCCGAAATAAAAACACTGAAGGGTCATCCGACAGGTAGCAAACATCTCATTTTTGTTCTTTCTCCAATATAATTTAAAATGAATGACTGTGTTTATTAGTAAACACACCAGTTGCTGTTTATACAGGCACATTTTTTTCCCTGGTTTTTCATATCAATTCTCTGTAGAGTTTCGTAAATCACCTCCTTCATCTTATTTAAAATCAGATTTGGTCAGATATATATGTGTTTGTGTATTCTGCTATAGGCGCATGTTTCAAATGAAGTGGGCCGCAGGGATGCTCCAGTCTCCTACACTATTTCCCTATCAAATTTAATTTGCAGTGTTTACGTCGAACGTCTCGGGCGCCCATTTGTGAGATCGCCGCCCAAGAACAAATTATGGAGTTTGCCTAGCGGTTTGTAGACTGGCATTGGAAGGAGAGAAATGCTGATGGCGGTTTTATGTCAGAAAGACTATGGAGCCTTGATCTGTGAGCCATGCAATGAGCTGGAATGAAACGGCTTTTAGTGCTGTTAATGTGTCCTGGCTCCCAGGAGCTCGTTCTGCCAGTACTGTGGGTCTTTTATTCTAATCAGTCCGGCCGCGGGGAATTCTGGGAGCCTTTTTGCCTCCTCTCCCCATCCTGCCTGGCGGAGACTCAAAGAATACAGATGAAGGCCTTGAATCAGGGCGCCACAGCGGGTCATTTCTGCCACATATGCATAGAGATATTTCTCGACTGCTCTCGCTCCGTTTTGGTTGCTTTGATTTCTGTCATTGATTCCTAGGGCTGCTTAGTGAGAAATCATATGCAGCACGCAGCCTTTAGATTTTTTGCTGATCTCTCCTTTCCTTGCTAAGGTGAGAAGCCGTGTCTGTATGATGTTATATGACCCGCTATGTTCAGTGGGCATTGGCTCAGGTTGTATTTTGATTGGAGGTAGAGAGAAGAGACAGTACTGTCTGCCTCGAGTTTTACCTCATTAATCAAACAGAGGGAGCAGCTGTTGCCTCCAACATCTTAACAGTATCCAGAACTAAAACCCTCCGCAAACTATACACCATTCCTGTACATTGCTGCCTCAGCAAGTTGTGTGGAGTCATACATCTGTGAATATGACACTTGAGTACTCCATTCAGCCAAGCCTCTAATCAATCCCTCCTCCATTACGCACAGCTGATGCTGTAATCAGAGAGAAAGTGGCTGTTTCTCAATTCCAAGAACGCAGAGAACGGACTTACGTTCTTGTGGAGACCGGTTCTGCGAGAACAGAGAACGCGTCCTGTGAGAAATGAGATGCTGCGTTCTTCCTGATGGTCACATGACCTTCACACAATTTTTATTTAAAATTATTTCAACATTACAGCATTCATACAACGATTTATTGTTTTCCCCCTTTTCAAAATATATTATATGCATAAAAACATTAGAAATATACGTTGCACAATATAAATAAAACTGATTGCAATACGAATTTTAGCAAACAAACACCCTTAATGTGTTTATTCCTTTATTAAGATGTCCATGGTAATATTTATCTTCACCATTTCATTTAGGGAAACTCCTGAGATAAATAACTCATATCTCTGAACTTTAATAATAAATCTAAATAAAATGCTGTGCTTCCCACTTCCAGTCGCAATGACTTCTGGGACTTCTAGAGCAAGATCGGTGCTCAAGTCTGCATCGGTGCGTCCTCAATATCAAGAACACATCCGGGAAGTTTCACGCGTCCTCTGTTCTTGCGGCCTTGAGTATTGGAACTGAACTTTGTCAGCTGATGATGACGTTACACGAGAACACGAGGACGCAAGAACGTGAAGAACGCATATTGAGAAACAGCCACAGTGTCTCCTTTTAAAATCCGTAGCGCTAATATATGGGCTACATGTACACATTGTAGTCAGTGGGTACATCTTGACTCATTAGTGTTACTAGATCTTCTCAGTAAAATAGATCAACCCATATTAAACTTAAAGGGCACCTATTTTACCCCTTTTTGAAGATTTAAGATAAGTCTTTTGTATCTCCAGAATGTGTCTGTAAAGTTTCAGCTCAAAACACTCATCAGATTGCTTCTCATAACTTGTAATGTAGCTATTTTTGTTGCCTGTGTCTTAAATGCTAGTTTTCCTCGCTCACCGTTCCAATGTGCCTGTCAGAGTGTGCCTCCATCTTCAACTCGGCTGCATCAGATAAACAGCACAGTGACAGACATGGAGGAAGCAGAACAGACGTTTGTGAGAAGTACTACAGTAAAAACTTTCCCAATGATTATTTGATGTATTTGTTGTGGAGTTAATACAAGCCTTTCGATGAGTCACACACAATGTTGTTTCGAAGTTCACGGACACGCATAGACTTCTGCACTGAAAAGATGGCTTTTGTTTTATTTATTTGTTTTATTTTTTATTTTTTGGAATAAGAATATTTGACATTCAGGCTATGGTGGCATGGTGGTACAGTGGGTAGCACAATCGCCTCACAGCAAGAAGGTCGCTGGTTCGACCCTCAGCTGTGTCAGTTGGCATGTTTGTGGAGTTTGCATGTTCTCCCTGTGTTCGCGTGGGTTGTCATCTGGGTGCTCTGGTTTCCCCCACAAGTCCAAAGACATGTTGGTAAAGGTGAATTGGTTAAGCTAAATTGTCCGTAGTGTATGTGTGTGAATGAGACTGTATGGGTGTTTCCCAGTTGCAGCTGGCAGAAAATCCGCTGTGTAATACATATGCTGGATAAGTTGGCGGTTCATTCCGCTGTGGCAACCCCTGGTGAATAAAGGGACTAAGCCGAAAAGAAAATGAATGAATGAATGACATCAGGCTATGTATGCATCAAATAAGTCAAATTGCATTTACAAAGGTAAAAATGTCCTAACAAACAATTTTGGTGGTCAAATATCTCATAATTGAAAGTACATTTGTGTCACTGAAACTGATGGTACAAGCACAAAAAAACACTAAGCACAATATCTTATTGTAACAATCAGCAATTGTTTTGTTTTGATTATTATTTTTAGTTTTTGCTCTATATCACACACCCCTAGTGAATATTCAGTGCATCACTGAGGCCCTTGTAACTACAGTGTATTCTGGACAAGTACACTGTACTGTGTGTTTTTACTTGGCTTCGGTCTGGCTTGCACTTCACTGTGATTAATTATTCACAATCTCTGACCTGCTGTTCTTGAGCTGAGGAATAGCAGCTTCAATCTACTCCTGCCAGCTCATGGCACCATTTCCAGCTACATGGTTTAGGAACTCAGCATTGAAGATGATCATTCTCCAAAATGGCTGGTCCATTGTATAAATTTTAAAGGTGATATTATACCATACTTGGGTATACGACATGAATCTCTTCCTCTGTTGTTCACTATCTGTTCACACTTATGTAGTATGCAAACTCTCATTTCTTAGCCTAGCTCTCACTTCCCTAGCATTTGTATACAAACGTCTTTGCAAACATCTTCATCCATGTCTGCTGCTATTGCAAAAGTTTATTGCTTAGCATCTCTCTCTCTGCCCCCATATAGCAGTTTTCTCAGCTACTGTTGTTGAGCAGATCTCGCCTCATGTGGACCTCTAGGCTGATTCAAGTGCGGCTGCTCTTGACTCTTCATTCATCTGTATAAATAAGTCTTCTCTGAATGCATCAAAGAGATATGTGTTATTGCTCTTTGGGGGGGTCCACAGGCTTTAACCGCAGCATATTTTTATTCCGCTCTGTATTTCCACCCTCCTTAGGCAGGGAGTGCGGTTCTGCTCTGTGATACATTATACTCGCGCAGCTCCACAGGATTCATGGGGAGCTCGTATTATGATCAATATCATCAGGAAAGGCAGCTAATTGGTACAGACTCCAGCTGAGCTCTGGCTCTTTTATGACCATGATTTAAAGGCACATTTACATTTTTACACTACAGAGCAGTCATGTCTATTTACAAAGTCATAGCTATGCATCTATCTATCTATCTATCTATCTATCTATCTATCTATCTATCTATCTATCTATCTATCCATCTATCCATCTATCCATCTATCCATCTATCCATCCATCCATCCATCCATCCATCCATCCATCCATCCATGCATCTGTCTGTCTGTCTGTCTATCTATCTATCTATCTATCTATCTATCTATCTATCTATCTATCTATCTATCTATCTATCTATCTATCTATCTATCTATCTATCTATCTATCTATCTATCTATCTATCTATCTATCTGTTTTCCGTCTGTCTGTAGCAAAGTGGAACAGCTAGCTTAGCACGTGCTAGAAACATGTTACACTATGCTAGCAACTAGTTAAGTGTCTGTCTGTCTGTCTGT
>CAIGQZ010000690.1:9842501-9870525 GCA_903798205.1 Danio tinwini | reverse complement strand
CTGTCTATCTGTTGCTAACAAAGGTGCACAGCTAGCCTAGCAAATGCTAACAACATGTTACATTATGCTAGCAACTGGTCTGTCTGTCACTAGCAAAGTGTAACGGCTAGCGTAACACATGCTAACAACGTTACACTAGGCTAGAAACTGGTTAAAAATATGTCTGTCACTAGCAAAGTGGAACAGCTAGCCTAGCACATGCTAACAACATGTTACATTATGCTAGCAACTTAAAAATCTGTCTGTCTGTCTGTTACTAGCAAAGTGGAACAGCTAGCCTAGCATGTGCGAGAAACATGTTACGTTATGCTAGCAACTGGTTAAAAATCTGTTTGTTTGTTTGTCTGTCTGTCTGTCTGTCTGTCTGTCACTACCAAAGTGTAGCAGCTAGCCTAGCACATGCTAACAATGTTACATTATGCTAGAAACTGGTTAAAAATATGTCTATCTGTCTGTCTGTCTGTTTGTCTGTTACTAGCAAAGTAAAACTGTCTATTTATCTATCTGTCTGCTGTTTGTCTTTCTGTCACTAGCAAAGTGTAACAACTCGTCTAGCACATGCTACGCCATGCTGTCTGTCTGTCTGTTTATCTAGCTCGCTATCTATAATTTTGTTAAAAGGAAACAATTAATTTTTTATTATTATCATGTTGTGTTACAGGGCCATGTTGATAATCAGCTGCTTGCTTCCCGCTAAATGCAGATGGCATTTGCAACATGTTCCAGCTGTATGGTTTTTAAGTTAGGGAACCCATGTTTTAGACATTGCCCACTGATCTTGACCTGTCAAATTATGGGCTGTTTGATATGCAACCTGCAGCTCCTGTTTCAGAGTTGTCAGTCAGTAAGCACCAGCCTGCTGTAGTCATGAGGGAATCAATGTCCTTTGCAGCTGATATGAGAGGGCTATTTTTCAATGT
Source organism: Danio tinwini (assembly GCA_903798205.1). Lineage (NCBI taxonomy): Eukaryota > Metazoa > Chordata > Actinopteri > Cypriniformes > Danionidae > Danio > Danio tinwini. The sequence goes on along the minus strand of CAIGQZ010000690.1, from coordinate 9,869,605 downwards.
CTGAATTGAAGGCATCTGAAATGATTTACTGTCAGAGTATTTAGATTTAGCAGATAGCTGCATTTCAGTCCCTAATGTAGTAATAACCAAAAGTGCTTGATATAGCTGGATGTTTACAGCCAATACTGCAACCATTTTTCATGTGTATTTGTTGTTTAGTTTGTAGCTTATTCTTACTTCTTTTATCAAGACCCTCTTTTTATCTTTACAGTTTCTTTATGCAACATACACTCACCGGCCACTTTATTAAGTACACCTGTCCAACTGCTTGTTATCGCAAATTTCTAATCAGCCAATCTCATGGCAGCAACTCAATTCATTTAGGCATGTAGACATGGTCAAGACGATCTGCTGCAGTTCAAACTGAGCATCAGAAAGGGGAAGACAGGTGATTTAAGTGACTTTGAACATGGCATGGTTGTTGGTGCTGCTCTGAGTATTTCAGAAACTGCTAATCTACTGAAATTTTCATGCACAACCATCATGAGTTTACAGAGAATGGTCAGAAAAAGAGAAAATATCCAGTGAGTGACAGTTCTGTGGTCGTAAATGCCTTGTTGATGTCAGAGGAGAATGGCCAGACTGGTTCGAGCTGATAGAAAGGCAACAGTAAGTCAAATAACCACTCGCTACAACCGAGGTATGCAAAAGAGCATCTCTGAATGCACAACACATCCAATCTTGAGGCTGATGGGCTACAGCAGCAGAAGACCGCACTGAGTGCCACTACTGTCAGCTAAGAACAGGAAACTGAGGCCACAATTCACACAGGCTCACCAAAATTGGACAATAGAAGATTGAAAAAAAGTTGCTTAGGCTTTTTTCCCCCAATCCAATAGAGCACCTTTGGAATGTGGTAGAACGGGAGATTTGCATCATGGATGTGCAGCCGACAAATCTGCAGCAACTGCGTGATGCTGTCATGTCAATATGGACCAAAATCTCTGAGAAATATTTCCAGTGCCTTGTTAAATCTATACCATGAAGGATTAAGGCAGTTCTGAGGGCAAAAGGGGGTCCAACCCAGTACTAGTAAAGTGTACCTAGTAAAGTGGCCGGTGAGTGTATATGATGCCATACCTTGATGCGGCATTGAAGTTATTACACTACTTGTTGCTGGACAAGTGGGCATTGACTTATTACCAAATCTCACTCTCATTCTAGTAAACTTGTGGTACAGACGTATTGTTTTTTGAACAAATGGGGCTCAAATGTTCACATCTGGTGTTTTTGAAAACAACTGTGGCTGTTAGATTTCTTTTCGATATCAGAGATGTAAGGAAAATGATGGTCATCCAGGCCAAATTCACTTTTATTTATGCAGATCTTTGCACTCCTCTGGTTTCTGCTCCAGGTTTAGCTGTATAAAGTGATTTCCTCCTCCAGAATCCCTGCCAGTGTCGGGGTGAACTGCAGTGTGAAACAGCAGATCTTCAGTTGCAGATTTCTCACAAAGACATGCTGGCTCATTCCGGAGGGAAATGGTTTGCATGCCTCATTTGAGAATAGCCAACATGCCTCATGGGGTCTAGCTGTGTCATTCTTCAGCGTTGCTGCTGAGGGGGACGTTTGTGGAAGAAGGCAGAGAGCGCGGTGGAACCCTCCTCTAGAGCAGGCAGCGGTCGCCAGCAGCTCTCTGCTGCTAAATGCCAGGCTGATTTTTCTGACTCTTATGCTCCTTTGATTGATGGCTGCCTTTTAATGTAGCTGCCCAAAGCAAATCAAGGTTTTAGATGTATTGCATATTATTAGTTGAATATCCAACATGCATTCCAGTCAGCATCAATATTTAAAGCGTTTAGAGTAATCCTCCAATAAATAATTGAAAAGCTGGTCTTGCGTTTTGCCATGAATTTCATGTGGTTGTTTTTTTCTATTTCTCTTGCATAATTTGAGGTGTTGATCTCTGTTGGATGTTCAGTAGAATTTCATTCCACAAATATAACTGCAATAGTCATGATAAACTTGTAGCGTGTGGCTTCTGTGGAGCACAATACTCCATACAATGAAAATCATTCCAACAAACAGCACTGGACTCAACTATGTATGGACCAAAGTTTGTTTTGCTCATTATTACTTTTCTTGATTGTTGATTTAAACACAAAGCTGTTCTGTTTCTTTTTGATAAGTTCCCAGTATATTTCAGCTCTCAGTTGTTTTATGTCTGTTTTCTTGTTGTTTTTTTATGTCTGTGTGTGGTTTCTGCTCTGCATTTCCTGTTTATTGGTCTAGGCTACCATTTAAAAGCCTTTTGTAGTCAATCACTCTGCTGTCTAAAATACCATCTACAAATTGTAAACCCCTGCGATCTATCTAGGCCAGGACTTTAAGACTATTTTACCATAAAACCATAAACCATAAACAAAAATCAAGGATATCACCAGCTCTATTCCAAGCCCAGAACTAGCCAACCATCACCTCCATACTGCATGGAATCAGAGGCTAGCGCAGACCACAAGGTTGTGCCAACAGCAAAGAAAGAGCCAGTAACTTCTGTGTGGATCTGTTCCGGCCATCTACAGTAGCGTCCTGCTTCATCTTGGTGAGAGGATTGTCTATTTTCGCCTCCAACTACAGGGCCCTAGACTCTGACGCATTAGCTCCACCTTGGAACTCAAGGCCTGTGATATTCCCCTGCCTCTTCTACTCTCTGTCTGCAGTGGCTCATTCTCTGTCAGTCTCTGTCCTGGCATTGTAAGCCAAATCTCTCTCTCTCTTAAACCCGCTGTGGGCCTCGGTCTTGGCTACTTTTTAGGTCTTTCTTCTCCTGTTCCTCCTCTCTAGGTCAGGTCAAGTTCAGGCCAGACTGCCTAAGAATTGTCTTGACAAAAAATAATAATTTAGACTACTAACACAAGAGCTTTAATAATGTTTTATGTCTAAAAGTGTAATTACAGAAACAGGAATACGAGGAACATTATACACTTATAAAATTACTACCACTGTTTAATGTGTACTGTTTAATTGGATGATGCTGTATTGTATTGGATGAGAGTCTGTCAACGCAGTACACAAAACACTCTCTAAAACCCATTCGCATGATTTGTCCACCTTTACCTGATCTGATCCATTTTAAATGTACTTGTATGTCTCCTAATTTAAAAGACTACTCTATGCCTTTTTAGAGTTTAGATTCTTTAGAGTCTCTAAAGTTGTTAGTTTTCTTCTGGTGTAGTTGTTAACAGAGCCGAGACAAGAAAACATGGGTGTATTCCCCACATCTATTATTCCTCAGGCTTGAGAAAATCCTTCCTGGGCTTTGCTCTAAGAACAAATGTAAATAATCTCAGTTAAGCATTTCTGCCCTAGGATATTCCCTTGCCTTTTCTCAATCTAAACACCGTTCTGATGTATTGAGGATCCAGCAGTGGGAAATTGTGTTTTTGATCAATCTACCTTTGATTAAACTGGGTCAGTTTCTAAACAAACGTATCGTTTTATTTATCTGGAGAGAACGTTTGTTTGTGAGGATCATCCGTCTTATAGGTGCCTCCAATAAATATCTTTTCCAGCTCTAATTTTTTAACAGGCTGCTTTTCCTGGAGAACGGGCCTGTAATTTCTCAGCCTGCTTAATGTGCTGCTTGCCAGCCGAGAGCAGGTTCCATAATTCATCAGTCCGATGCCTATTACCTCAGTGCCAGAGCACAAGCCGACCTGCACCTGCTGCCGTGAGGCACATTAAAGACCTTAACAGAGGGCCACGTCAACAGCGCCCATGCAGAAGCGTCATACATTTCTCTTAACTGTTTAGAGAGATGGGCTGTTGGCCTGATTCTGTCACATTTGTTTTCATTGTTCTTTTTTTCATGTATTTTAAGTTAGTTACAGTCATGTTTTGCTGTGTTGTCATACTGTATGATTCATTTTTCTCCTCATGTGATCTTGCCATGTGGTTCCTCTTCAGCTTCTTTCTCAGTAAATGGGGATCCAGGGGCAAGATCAATATATTGAGTCCTACGACGTTATAATTAATTGAAATTAATTTTTTATTTTGCTTACTGATGATTGTGAAATAACAATTATATAAATGATAAAATGATTATTGCAACATTTTTCAGCCTCTTTTCCAGCCGTCCATGTTTCTGCCCAATTCATTCCTCCACAAAGCACAATTTTACATGGAAATCAGTCTAATCATGTGACGTGACGCTTGCTTGTTTTATTGTAGTCTATTAGATTTTTTTTTTCTAAGCACACAAGAGAACTTGTGCTGTGCATGCGATCAGCCTCAAAGACCGAACAGAACACACATGTAAAGTCATCTTTTAGATATTGAATACATGCAAAAAGATGTGTCAAAACCCAGCGCTTAGTGATTATCTACATAAACCCTTACTTGTTGTGTGATAAATAAACATACAGAGTTAAGAATGAAAATGCATGTGGAGCAGTAAATCAGATCAGTGTGGCTCTTAAAGTAACAGTGTGCTATATTCCTCCTGCCGACTGCTTATCAGTATTTATCAAACAACAGAAAACAAGGACAAAATAACTCACTGCTCTTGACTGATTGTTTTTTGTAGATTAAACAAGAAACAAATAACGTTTAATTCCTACAGTGAAAAATCTTGAAGCACAGTTTGTTACATTTGAATATTTTTATTCTATTCATTTCTAAAATTATTATTTCCAATGTTTGTGTCTTTGTTTATTTTTAGTTATCCACCCTGTGGTGATATTAAGAATTGTGCAATGTCATGTTTTATAAAATGTAGATGTGAAATAACCTTGTTTACAGATTTTTTTCTTTTTTTATTATTATTATTATATATACAGTTAAAGTCAGAATTTTGGAATGTTTATTTTTTTCCCAATTTCTGTTTAACGGGGAGAAGATTTGTTCAACACATTTCTAAGCATAATAGTTTTTATAACTTATCTCTAATAACTGATTTATTTTATCTTTGCCATGATGATAGTAAATAATATTTTACTAGATATTTTTCAAGACACTTCTATACATCTTAAAGTGACATTAAAAGGCTTAACTAGGTTAATTAGGCTAACTAGGCAGGTTTGAGTAATTAGGCAAGTTATTGTATAACAATAGTTTGTTCTGTAGACAATCGCAAAAAAAAATAGCTTAAAGGGGTTAATAATTTTATACAACATCTACAATATTCTAAAAAGTATGACTTGTACTGTATGAGCACTGTAAAACCTCACATAATGTTAACTTGCAATTACATATACATGTTTACACAAAGCTTAAATCCATAATCAAATGTAGTCTCATTACATATACAGGTTACGTATATGTGAAAATACAGGTACAAGATGCATTTGCAAGTTGTAACTTTCTCTATCTTTTCTCTCTATCCTAAAATTGACTGGGGTGCTATGGATTGCTTTGAAGTCACCTATGAATTTTGGACCATATTAAATGGTCAATTAAACCATGTTTACTTGCTTTGTTTTTTTTTTTTGTTTTTGTTTTTTAATTTATCATACACATATTGCAGGGCCTCAGTAGCTTTATAAAAAAAAATGTAGGTGGCTGTATGATGACCGATTGGCCTTGCATTCTTTTGAAACTCAGCCTCAAACTATATATCCTTTCTCCAGCATACATACCTTTGGTCAATATGATATGATTTCCAGCGAATGTGGAATACTGTACGGATATGTGACCAAACTGCTTTATTTCTGTCTCTTCCATAAAGAGCACCTAGCTCCAACAGTACTGATCTTCACCTTGACATGATCTTCTACTGCACTCATGGATCTATATATTCGTTTTTTCTTTTCCAGAGCAAGGTCTTCTTCCTTCCTGACTCTTCATGTAGGGCAAAGTTTTAGAGTCTCTTTTGGATGGTCGGCTTCTGTACTTTGACACTGACTGAGGCAAGTCTTGTAGGACTTAGAGGACGTCCTGGCCTAGATAGAATGCAGGGGTTTACAATTTGTAGATGGTATTTCAGACAGTAGAGTGATTGACTACAAAAGGCTTTAAAATGGCAGCCTAGACTGCATCAACAATCTTTGGCAGAGAGCTATTTTGATTTCAGTGTGATGCATCTGCACAACTCAAGTTTCACTCTAAAAGTGCTTTAATCTTGTTTGTTTCTCCAGATTCTAATTTTAGACTTTGCAGAGATAAAAGTAGCAGTGTAAATTGTCCAAATGTAGACGTCATATCTCTTGATTTGAGTTCAGATGGGAGAATTTTATGCATTTTTCTCTTCATTTATCATCCCTGATAATGGGATTATGCAGTTTATGGGTCTATTTGGTAGAAAATAAATGCAAAAAAATAAAAAAAATAAAATAAATAGTTTCTTACGATTACATTTTTTCAAGGTTTTAAGAGCTTAAGGTTTGGCTGGTTAGCATTGCCTAATAGTCCCTGATTGTAAATAAAATATATTTTTCAAGTGGCAGTTTGCCATATTCTGACCCTACCATCTAAATGTCGCAGCAGAAATCAAGACTCGAGACCAGGCAATGTTTTTTCAATCTTCTATTGTGCAATTTTACTGAGCTTGTTCGAAATGTAGCCTCAGTTTTTAGCTGACAGGAGTGGCACCCGGTGTGGTCTTCTGCTGCTGCTGTAGCCCATCTGCCTTAAGGTTGGACGTGTTGTGCGTTCAGTGATACTTATCTGCATACCCTGTGTAGTAAAGTTCGTTTGTATGAGGGAAGAAGAAGACAGGGTCGGCGATATCAGGTAAATACAAATCTTTTATTTTTAAATAAACACACCACACGTGTAGCTGTGCGGGTGTGTGTGTGTGTGTGTGTGTGTGTGTGTGTGTGTGTGTGTGTGTGTGTGTGTGGTCTCTCCTCTCTCTCTCCCGGCTGCTCCTCCTTAAGAAGGGTGTCTCTCCGGCCCAATCACTAGAATAAACAGGTGTTATTTATTATTTCTGATTGGCCTGCTGATTAGCTGCCGTGCTCTGAGCTTGCTCTCCCCCCTCATTGGGTGTTCGATCATGCTTACCTCTCCACACCCTGGTTGTAATGAGTGTTTTTTTTAGTTACTGTTGCCTATCAGCTCTAACCGGTCTGCCCATTCTCCTCTGACCTCTGGCATCAACAAGGCATTTGCGCCCACAGAAATGCCACTCACAGGATATTTTCTCTTTTTCTGACCATTCTCTGTAAACACTAGAGATGGTTGTGCATGAAAATCCCAGTAGATCAGTAGTTTCTGAAATACTCAGACCAGCTCATCTGCCACGTTCAAAGTCACATACATCGCCTTTCTTCTCCATTCTAATGCTCGGTTTGAACTGCAGCAGATCGTTTTGACCATGTCTACATACCTAAATGCATTAAGTTGCTGCTATGTGATTGGCTGATTAGAAATGTGCGTTAACGAGCAGTTAGACAGGTGTACCTAATAAAGTGGCCAGTGAGTGTAGACATTAATTGTGAACATTTAAACAGTATTGTTTACAGTTTAAATAACTTTTTCTATTGCAGAAATTTCAAAACGTTATATTTTATATAGTCATAAGAACAACATAATTTTATCATTTGTACTTTCCATTGATTGTCTTATATGCAAATAACACAGATAAATATCAAATACAGAGCATTAAAATAAATACAGAACAGTACAAAATAAATAAAAACTATAAATAACATATAAATTAAACCAAAATGCATACTATTTTTTTATATTATAAATGTATTTACTGCCACCTGATTTCTTAATGCATCCTTGCATTAAAATTAATTTCATGCATAAAGTGCTCCTTTATTTAGTGCTATTATTTCTCTTTTTTTCAAAAGAACAGCTTTTATTTGAAACACTAAATACATTTATAATGTCATCTGATTTTTTATTTTATTTGTTTAATGAATTCTTACTAAATAGCATAATTAATTTCATGCATAAAGAACTCCACTATTTAGAGACTTTATTGGAATGTGCACAGACACACACCTAATGTTTTGATTAATATTCCTCAGATTAGACGGTTTTCTTCTGCACCGTCATTATGAAGGAATCATAGGCTGAAAATGATGCAAGTCTTTCACAGCAACGTGTTCAACTCCATCTGCTGTACTTCTGTATCCTCATTTGATCTCCATTGCGTGGTCACACTACATATGCAGATTCACAAAGATTTGCCTCTGGTTGTTTTCCGTTTGGGATCGAAAGGTGCAGCTTTCAAAGTTTTTCATAGTCTGCCGTGTTCCTTCGACTGCCATTAATATTTCCCTTTCAAAACCATATCCTTTGATTTATCCTCAGATTTTTATGCCATTTGATTGTCAGGGCTGTTCGTTTACACAAACACACAGACACACATTTTCTTACCAATGTAATTGCAATTAATGCATTTGCTTGTTAACTATGTTTTCATAAAATAGCAGTTGTTGATCATCCAAGAGTCTTGAGTATTTTGAAAACAGCACAACAGTTGTAACTGCTAATTGCTGTAAGAAATCAAACTAACTTTACATAATTAACACTTTATTTAAATAGAGCTAGTTTAATATGGCCACTACTTAGCAGATATTCTAATGAGAATGTTTGTTTCCTGATCTTTTACAGATATTGTTTTTATCAGACTCTTGATGGTATCTGAAAGCATACAACAGTTGTAATAAAAACTCTTCCTTCTTTCTATATTAGTCTTTAAATAATCTGTGACATTTCTGTGAAAATATCACTTGCTTTTTCTAAAGTAAGCCATAGTCATAACATTTTAAATAATAATATTTATTCATTCATTCATTTACTTTTCGGCTTAGTCCCTTTATTAATCTGGAGTTGCCACAGTGGAATGAACTGCCAACATATCCAACATTTGCGCAGCGGCCACCCTTACAGCTGCAACCCATCACTGAAAAACATCCACATACACTCATTCACACACATACACTAAGGACAATACCACATGTTTTTGGACTTGTGGGGGAAACCGGAGCACCCGGGGAAACCCACGCCAACACAGGGAAAACATGCAAACTCCACATGAAAATGCCAACTGACCCAGCTGGGGCTTGAACCAGCGAACTAACTTTCTGTCACGGTTGTGGATCTATCTGTTCTTCTTGCATGTGTGTGTGTGGGAAGTGGGTGTGTTTGTTGGGTTTATCTTCACCACTTGGTGTGTGTGTGTGTGTGTGTGTGTGTGTGTGTGTGTGTGTGTGTGTGTGTGTGTGTGTGTGTGTGTGTGTTTACATTCATCAGCTGGGTTGTCACGTGTCTTGTTACCACTCGTCTCACTCAGCTGTTGTCTATGAGTCACAGCTGTTGTGCATCACCGCGCGCCTTTATATGTTCAGTGTTGCAGATAGCGTTTGTCAGTCCGTTGTTTGTTCACTCCTGTGTCTGCTTCCTGTTAGGCGCTCTCGCTCGATCTGTTGGTGGTGTTTTGCCATAAGCCTGTTATTTTTGGACCTTATGCACGTCTCCATTTCATTGATGTTGTTACAACTGCCTGCACTGATGACAACTATATCAGTGAGAGACTTCATCCCGAATCCGCTACTCTGATGAACTATTACCGCTGGTAAGCGTGTCGATTTCCTTGAGAGTTGCTCCATAGCGCTTACCTCCCCTTCCCTCGATATCTGGTGAGATATCAGTGAGAGACTTTATTTCAGATCTGTTTCTCGGATGAACTATTACCGCTGTTTAGCGTCTTGTATTACTGGTGTGAGCACCCTTGCTCCACACTATATCTGGTGAGATCTATTCCAGTTGTGACTCTTGTTATTCCTTTTAATAAATCATCTTGAATTCACTTGCATTTGGGTCTCCTGTGTATATCATTGTGACACTTTCTTGCTGTCAGGTGATTGTGCTACCCACTGTGCCACTGTGCTGCCCTAAATAATAATAAAAATAATAATAATAATAGTAATAATAATAATAATAATAATAATAGTAATATGATATGACAGGGTACAATTTGATTGGGTGACTAAGCCAAGCTAATGGAAAGTGCATATTGCAGAATTCTTGCAAAACTGGTATTACATTAATATTGGCATGTTTTGCATCAGTTTAAAAATTTGTTCAATTTTCTCAGGACCATAGAAGCTCACAGGTTTTTTAAACAGGTTTGAAGTCTTGATGACAAATCATGCACTATGGTAAAAGTGTTTTAATGTGATAACATACAGTAGTATTGCGCACGGAACTGTGCAATAATGAGTCTTAATGCGGCAAGTGGGACAGGGACCTGAGCCAAATGGAGCAAATATTAAAAAGCGCCACCTGCGCCACACACACACCATCTAGTAGCATGCAGCAACTATATGGAAGAACAGAAGACAAAGTGAAGATATTGGAAAATAAGAGTGGACCAGACCTGGGACATTTTATTTTGTTTTGCTTTAGTTTATGCCAAAATTGTCTATGAGAGGCTTGTTTGTTTTTAAGATTTTAGCTAGTTTTCGTCACCTCCTTCTTTACTAACCTTATTCTGTGATGCGGAAGTGCGCTTGTTTTTGCGATTGTTTTAGAACTTCCGATTTAGTTTTCTATGGGAAAAATGACTATGAATATTAAGTGGCAGAAAATGGTCAAACTACTTCCTCTACAAACAAGTGGGTTTATGTCTATACAGGCAAAGTAGAATAATATAATAAGAAAATATCAGGTTTCCACATCAAGCAGCAGAACAAGCTGTTTAAAGCAGCAGAATGAGCTGTTGTCTAAAAATGCATGGAAGAATATGACCGGAGGTCTCGAGCCAAAACGATTAGAATGTCTGCGTCTGCTCATACGTGAAGAATAAGGTCAATATTTTTATATACAGCACCTTTTTAAAAGGTACATTAGGGGCAGTGTTGGTACCTTATGAAATCACATCTGGTCACAAAAATGAGTTATATGAAACACTTAACTGTTGACATAAATTAAATTTAGAGTGAAAGTATATCAGTAAATCTCTGTTTGTAAACAGGCTCATAAATTCAAAACCATATTACACATGCTTCTGTGATTATTCATTGCACATTCCGATTGTATGTTTTGTCATTATAACAATCTTTTTTTTTTCTTTTTTTTTTATGGGGAGAATTTTTACCGGTATATTGCAAAAGATAAGATCGAACGTTAAAGGAAAGTTGTGACATGTGGCCAATATACAAACTAGTATTTGTGGATTTGCATTTAAACCATCCAAATGCACAGACACAACAGTGAACATACACATAGCACACACTGTGAATACACATCCCGTGAACACACCCATTGCTGCAGTACCTGAGGAACAGTTGGGGCATTGGTGCCTTGCTCAAGGCACTTACCTCAGCCATGGTATTAAGGGTGGTTATTCTCTCAACACCTTTAATCACTGCCAGTGCTGAGACTAGAACCTGTGACCTTCCAATTATAAATCTCCAACTCTCAAACCAGTAGGCCATAGCTGCCCCAGTGTCTATGTTAATAACAGAATGGTTACCATGAATGATACAGCTATTTTACTGTTATTTTTGAGTGTATATTGGTGCCAAAACCCAGGATCAATTACCCATTTTCCATCAAGGCAGTTTGAGTGCTGGTTTGGAGCCGGAGCCTAGTTCCAAGTTTAATTAGTTCAAAGCAATGGCTCTGAACCAGGAAAAGTAATTCTAAAGTGGCAACAAAACTTTGCTGGGCTAGAAGTAAGAACTGCTTGCATCAGAGGCTGTGGCCATTTTTACTGTCCGCCACATTTAAAATAGCAGCAGAACATTATGCTAAAGACATTGTCGTTTTTTTAATATGTCTATTTAAATAAAGCATACTGTTCAAACAACTTATTCTGCCTGTTATTCTCTGTAAATACAAATTATGGTGCACTGCATGAACATGCTTTTATCTTTCTGTAATAAAGTTACGCGAAGAAGGAGGCGGAGAACCGACGAACTTCAAATAAATATTTATTAATAAAAGGGGACGGCAGCTCCTCACGGAGACTGCCGTCTAAATCAAAACAAAAGGACGGCAGCTCCTCACGGAGACTGCCGTCAAACTGAAAGCAAAAGTAAAACATGTCCGGGCCCGGTCCTCTCTCTCTGTCCTCTGCCATCGTTCCTCCTCTTATAGTCCAGAGCTCCTTCCGTGGGATTGAAGGCAGGTGCGCGCCACAGGTGCATCTCATCTGTGGCGGGCCTCGTTTCGCTCCCACGGCTCTCGGCCACGCCCCCTCGCCACACTTTCCTTATCTTTCTTTAGTTTCCCAGTGATGGGTTGCAGCTGAAAGGGCATCTGCTGCATAAAACATATGCTGGATAAGTTGGTGGTTCGTTCCGCTGTGGCCACCCCAGGTTAATAAAGGGACTAAGCCGAGAAGAAAATGAATGAATGAATGTATCTTTCTCTATACAATCGGGTTTGCTGCCTGGACATATTGAATTGGCTAATGTAGGATTATAAAGATATTGTTGAGGCGTTGTTTGTATTTGACACAATGTATGCAGCAATGCCAGACTTAGCTCTGCATTGGCTCTTTAAATTGTGAAAAAGCTAAGCAGTTCTTAAAATGTTCACCAGACAAACCAGCTTGGACCAGCAATAGCACTGGCTCCAAACTAGCACCTGGTCTATACTGGTGGAAAAGGCATAAATGAGGACCTAAACACTCGTCCTTTACTGACAAGTACAAGGAACAAGCAGATTCTGCCACCAAGGATGCTTGAGGCTGGTGCTGGAAGATCTTCATCTAAGGCAGCGCTAAAGAAAGGGGCTCAATCTTGGGCACCTGAAGACAGAGAGGCAAGACAATGCTAAAAGCCATCCATTGATAAGTAATTAGCGCTACAGCATTACAATGTGTCCTAACTTAATGCGACTTGGCGCAAAGAAAGTATTTTCTATATTAAAAGGAAAAGCATTTACCATTTCGTTGGGAGTGCATTGGCTTGTATTTAAATGTTTCTGTCATGTTGCATCACATGTTGTGCAGACAGCCAAATGGCTTATTTGCTAAATCTTGTGGCATCGTGTGTTGTTAGGACATTGTGTAAGGGTGAATGTTCAACAAAGTGTTTTTTGCACTGCAGCAATGTGAGTGCTGCCCTAAAAACCCTTACCAACGAACGCATCTGCAACTGTTGGAGCTTTTAAAAAATGTAGAGTGAGAGTAAAATGCTCATTAGCGCCCATCTACACTTCCAGTGTTTTTAAAAAGCGGTGCTTCCATTGACAACAACAGAAAAAAGAACAACACTCCCATTTCTGCAGTTCAAAAAAGCTTCAGGAAACATGCACCCTGAGAGACGAGTGGATCTCATCATTTGCAAGAAGCCAAGGTCTGCTCCCGTCCAACATATGGAGGCTCGAGCAGAGTGAGGGAACAGGAGGCTCATTGCTTAGTCATTGTCTCCATCCACGGGTGCTGCTGCCTTTGTGACAAATTCGAGCTCAGTCTTGAGGGTACCGTCTGGTCTGCAAGGGGCAATGAGGGATTATGTGATGAGTGAAGTGGGACCGAAAGTAATGAGAACGGAACAAGGCCAGTGGAACAAATATGCTCAACACACTGCTTTCCAATCCCACTGAGAAACTTCGAAAGAATAAAAGTATCAGTGAAGATATAGTGGAAGATGGGAGTCTAGGGCATTTACTGTTTTACATTTACCCATAATCATGATTTGCGTAGACATAATTGGCGTAAAAGGAATAAAAGTTAATGGTGTTTTACTGCCTCTAGTGTTTGTCTCAGCAAATTTTATTGGATTTTGCAGAAATATGACTAGAAACATATTTTTCTGTTGAGACTGTACTGTAGGTGCTATATTAAATCATAATTAAAAGCTACTGATTTAGACTTACTGTCCTAGAAAACACAGCAGAAGCAATGGCATCCATACAACAGTAAGCCATCTTATCTCCTGCCTCCATTGAGCTGCTGTGAGACAGAAATATCAATACTAACACACTCATTAAGGCTGATGATGTGGCGGTCAGCTCTTCTCTCTGTACATGCTGCAGGTCTTGTCTCACTTGTGTTAATAAATCTCCAAGAGAGGCCGTGATCTGGACCTGTCGCCTGCTGAAGAGCTCTCACCTCTCAAACACATCTGCCAGTGTATCCTCACACTCCATCCTGACCCTCCCTGTGAAACAGCTTCATGTCTAGCAGATCTTATGAAAGAGGTTCTTAAGTTTTTAGCTTACCTGTTTTATGTCCTCTGATGAATTCCATTAACACGAAATTCATCTCTGTTATGTAATATTGCTGATGGGAAGAGTTATGAAATATATGAAATAATTTTATAGGAAAGATCAATGCGTTTTGCGCTAAATTAATCAGATCATCTGCGTTTGTATTTCATATTTTATCCAATTTTCTTTTGTTTATTTATTTTTTTCTGCTTGACTGAATAGTTCATATAAACATCTAGAAAAAGTTTGCACAGCTTCATGTACAGTACTAATAAAGGTTCAACTTTACTGTTTTTAACATGTGTGCAGTTTATTAGTGGTCTTCCAGGAAAGTTTATTAGTGGATTTCTGGGAAGTAAAGGCATGTTTTCTAAGCACACTGTAAAAAATATTTGTTAATGAACAATTTCCATACTTTGTGATTCACAATTCTTTTCCGCGTATTTATGATTGTCACCTCCATCATGGGACCTTGATCTGAGCTCTGTCGACTTTTGATGTAGAAAATTTAACAAAGTCACTTGTATTGACATTTTAGCTATTTAAAATAATATAATGCAGAGTCCTGCATGTGGGCGGGTACGGGTGAAACACTAATATTTAATGTAACGGGTGGAATAATTATTGACGTGTCTTTTGCAGTTCGGGTGCGGGTTGGTAATAAACAGGCGCAGGTGGAATGTGGGTCCTGTAGTCAATCATTGTAGACAATAGTGTGGCAACTGATAGGCAGTGAGCACTCGACTATATTCTCTTATCACAACTTGAATATAGATTTAATCTCATCATGGTGCTACCGTCTCTTTCCTGCATTACACTTAAAGTCTCTATAAGCTGCAATAGTTTTTTTTCTTTGTTGTTTTTTTGTTACATTTACCCTCCTTCCTAGGGGTTTCGGAGAAAAATGTAACACAACAAAATAATAAATTGAGATAAATAAATAAAAACATATAATTTAATTAGTTTGAATTAAATAATAATAAATCAGTGTTTAATAATGTGTGTGGAGAATCTCAATTTTCTCTATCCCAGCATACATTCACTTAAGATATAAGGGGGAAAGAAAACTCGGGGGGGGGGGGAAAGATTTCAAAAGAAAAATGTTCTCTTTTATTCACTGTTTAACAAAGTCAATTATTTTTACATTTCCAGAAATGGGTAAACAAAAACAAAGAAATACTTAAATGTAAACTTTCTTAGCCAAAATCGTCAGGAGAGGGTAAGGCCAAAATAACAAACAAAGCAAAAGCTTCCTAAATATACAATAAGTCCTATATTTCCTAATAATAAAAAAAGCTCAAATCAATGACAATGTGCTTACCTCACTCCCTGACTAAACCCAAAACAGGAGAAAACTTAAAAGGGCATAAACCCAAAATAAATCAGCACCCGTCTCCCTACACGGCTTACGTTAACTTTCACATAAAGTTACACGTCACTCTTATTCACACTACAAGCTCACAAAGTCACGTTTTTAAGTATCACACTATGTCACTGGGATAGCGAAAACAAGTACTCTCTCTGTGCTTTGCTTCTCTGCCTCTTAATAAAGCCGAGACGCTCAAATCAACAGCAACAAATACGACTTGCTCTGATTTTTTATTTTTTTGTCTTGTAACAAAGATAAACCAAATTAAATGACACAACAGTGGGCGTGGCTTGTTTTTTTCTACTGTGAGCTAAATGGATGTAGTAAAGTAGGCATTTCATTCACAAAGATCATGAAAAGTGTTTGAGGAAAGTTGATACAACCTAACAGACTCCTCCTGCTAGCCATTTCTGTTTGTTGTCAACACTGACAGTTGGAGCAGCGTGGTTAAATATGTTAGCCACTCCAATTTGCTAAAATTAACGTAATCTGACAATTTAACTGAAAACAAAACAGGAAGTGCTTTTTTAGATTTGAAGATTAGAAGGCTAAAATTTTTTTATTTCTTAATGGCATGCACAGGTGAGTTGTTCACAACAAAGCCAGCAATGTGAGCTACAAAATCAATATGCTTAGTTTTAATTTCTTGGGGACTTGCTTTGATGCCAGCTTACCTTCTAGCATGTTGCAGATTTTCGAAAGAGACACCCAAGAGTAATCCAATATTTTTAGCTTGTAGCAAGTGACATTGCTTGTGTATTTTGCTATATCTGAAAAAACAACTTTTTACTAGTGTAATCTAGTTCTAGTTGCGCAAACTAGAGAGACTTTTGTGTTTGATTTTAAATTTGCGACAAAGTCAGCTGAAACCATTAACAGTTGATAAATTGTGTTAAAATAGTTGTTCATGTGATGTTAACAATAGTTATCTTTTTTTCAGCTAAATTATCGCTTGCTAAATGAGAAATGAAATACTTGCATGATCACACGCTTTATGACTCTATCAGAATCGGACGTTACATTCTGATCAGGACTCCGATATTACAGTCTTTGCCATGAAGCTCTAAATTGAGCTCAGGTACATTCTGTTTTCACTGATCATTCTTGACATGTTTCAGCAGCTTAATTAAGAGTTCGCCTGTGGTAAATTCAGTTGATTGGACATGATTTGAAAAGGCATACAACTGTCTATATAAGGTCCCAGGGTTGACAGTGCATGCCAAAGCACAAACCAAGCATGAAAACAAAGGGATTGTCTGTAACCCTCCGAGACAGGATTGAACGCTGGGGAAGGTTACAGAAAAATTTTTGCTGCTCTGAAAGTTCCAATAAGCACAGTGGCCTCCATCATCTGTAAGTGGAAGATGTTTGAATCCACCAGGACTCTTCCTAGAGCTGGCCGGCCATCTAAGCTGAGTGATCTGGGGAGAAGAGCCTCAGTCATGGAGGTGATCAATAACCCAATGGTCACTCTGTCTGAGCTCCAGCATTCTTCTGTGGAGAGAGCAGAACCATACAGAAGGACAACTATTTGTGCAGCAATCCACCAATCAGGCCTGTATGGTAGAGTGGCCAGACGGAAGCCACTCCCCGCCTGGAATTTCCCAAAAGGCATCTGAAGGACTCTTATACCATAAGAAACAAAATTCTCTGGTCTGATGAGACTTAATTTGAACTCTTTGGAGGGAATGCCAGGCATTACGTTTAAAGAAAACCAGGCACCGCTCATCGCCAGGCTAATACCATTCCTACAGTAAAGCATGGTGGTGGCAGCATCATGCTGTGGGGATGTTTTTCAGCAGTAGGAACTGGAAGACAAGTCAGGATAGAGGGAAAGATGAATGCAGCAATGTACAGAAACATCCCGAATGAAAACCTGCTTCAGAGTGCTCTTGACCTTAGACATCACTTTGTTGCAGAGATGCTATTGGTTAAACGCCGGTAAAGCAGAGCACGAAGCAGCTTAAAGCGGAAAGCGCAAGTATATCTGCGGTCTGGAGGTATTATAAAGTTGATGATGACAACATTGCCATAGCAAACCATGAGATATGTAAAGTTGGGATTGCCTGGTGAGTATTTTAAGTTGATGTGCTATTTGTTTTTATATTAGTTTTTTTTTCTATTTACTGTTGCACTAAAATCCAAAAGTGAAGAATTCATGTTATTTGTTACTTGATTGTTCAAGCTACCTCACAGAAGGGCTCTGTTTTTTAACAGAGTCATTGAATGTTAAAATAAGGTGAATTAAAAAAAAAAAAAAGGAACATCCTGGATCTGTTTCTTTGCTCTTCTTTATTCTTTTTTTATGTATTATAGAATTATCGAATCAGGTTTCGGTGTCGGCAGAATGATCGGGACATCCCTATTATTAGTGCTGCTTTTGTGTTTTTGGGTGACAGGCCGGGTGTTCTTTGATTTATTGCGGGTGCGGGTTTACCAAAAATGACCCTTGCAGGACTCTTATATAATGTATAAGAAAGAATATATAGAGAAATAAGTCTGTAAATTAACTGAAATTCACTGGCAGTTTATCAAAAGGTGTTTGTAGCATAATATATAAACCAACACAGACAATATATCACTTTAAGCTATTAAAATGTTAATAAAAGTCATTCTGAAAACTTTTCAAGGTTAAAAGTTGTTGAAAGAAAGATCAAGATCCCATAAAGGCATACATAAATGGGTGGAATAAAAAATTAAAATAAAAACATGAATCACAAAATACATAAAGCTGCTAATTAACAGTTTTAACAGGGTGCCAAGCTACTTTAATAAGTATTTTTTACATAATTCATTTAAAAGCTGCATTTAAGGCATTATTAAACATTAAATAAAATGTTAGTTTTTCTTTTTATAGGTATGTAAGTTTAAAAAAATAAGCCTAAAATGTGTTATGTTCTTTGCTGAAAAGTATTACTGTATGCATTTATTTATAGTGTGATTTACACTTCATAGGTCTTTACTTTTAGACATGTTTGCTTTTTTGCATCATCTTTTCTCATTATACATTCCAAGATGGCAAACTACAAAGTCGATTTATTTATTTATTTTATTTATTTATTTTTTATTACAATACAGCATAGAGAAAATGTAGACAGTAAATCCACCCTGAAATAGGTTATTTCTTTATTTCCTAGTAGTGAGATACATTTTCTCGCTCAACTTTTTGGCTACTCCTACACCACCACCCCCATTCCAGAGACAGAGCTTGTTTATATTGCACGGGTGCAAATAGGGGAAATTTTTGAAGCATGCTAGTGGAGTGCTCTTAGTAAGGTTAGACAGACTTATAAACTCTCCACAGGTGCAGGAGAGACCGCAGAGAATGAGGGCTCCATCATTTCCATTTCAAAGAGCTCCATGCTGTCATGCAGCTGTAGTCTAAACCAATACCTGTAAATGAAAGCCAGTGTTCACTTCTTTTTTTGCTCACAGATGGACCACTCGCGCATAGTAACAAGCCAAGGCAAACAGCTGGGGAAATGAGTCAGTAAAAACCTATTCATTCGGAAAGCCTTTTAAATATGTATTAGACTTATTTGTTTATTTATTGTGGGGAGAGAATGTTTAGCTCTCATAGCTTTAATTTGTGTGCAGCGTAATGGTACCAACACGCAGGCTAAAGTGGTTTTTATTTACTCAGTCCTTTGTGATGTCCTCTTTGTGTTTCTACAGATTTTGACCCTAGCCTTGGTATGATGACTGGCATTACTCCAATGAACCCCATGATGCCCGGCCTTGGGATTGTGCCCCCGCCACTTTCGCAAGACATGCCTATAGTGAAGGAAATCATCCACTGCAAAAGCTGCACACTTTTTCCACCAAACCCCAGTGAGCATCTCTCTTTTTTTATCTCTGCTGTGTGCCAAAGCTAGTGAGCTGACTAGTGAGGCAATATTTTTAGGCGACCCGTGATACCTTGTTTTGGCAGAGTACAAAGACAGGATCTCCCGCATTGAGAAGGCAATTTCAGAATGTACTGCAAGTTTAATTATGTTGATTATTAATAACTTAGATTTTAATACAATGCTGAAAATTACCAATTAAAATGTATTTTGAGTCATTTTGAGTTTTCTAAAGCATAGGGGAATTGTAATGCTTATTTGAATATTGTATTATTGAATTACTAAATGTGCTCTAGTAATATCAAATCTCAAAAGTAAATTTTGAAAAGCTGCCTACTGAAATAATAATGAAATAAAACATCCTCTAACTACACCCAAGTACACGTAAAAGTGCACTTTGTAATAATTTCAAATTAAAAGTTTACTTTTAAGTACACCTTAAATATTTTTTATATGTTGCAGTATTTTAAATCAGTACATGTTTGTTTTTTGGATGTGCTTTAAAGGGCACCTATGATAAAAAATCTACTTTTCAAGCTGTTTGGACAGACATATGTGTAGGTATAGTGTATATAATGTCATATTGGGGTGATATAAACACACTTAATCCTTTTTTTTCAATTTAACAACGTAAAAATGATGCACCAATTGGAGCGGTTTTGAGACCGACCGACTTGACGTAGGAGTGCCCCCCGCCCACCAATTGATTTACAGCTGCGTATTAACATGTCTCTGTAGTAACGTGTATAATCATATCAACAAGACAGGACGTGTGCAAAGCAACCGGGGATAAAATGTCTTTTCAGTTTGCTAGGATCATCAATCATCCTCAAATGTGATCAAGAGTGAGTTTTACAAGTTTAAAATGTTTTAAAACAGTGCATGTTTGTAATGAATTACAGCCATTTACTTCAGATTTACTTTATCAACACAGCCGCGTGTCAGAACAGTTTTACAAGAAGACGCTTCAATCCCGGTTTGTGGAAGTTAAATCAGGCTTATTTTCAAATCAAATCAAATCAAATCACTTTTATTGTCACATCATCAGCAGCACGTGTGCTATGATGAGTGAAAAGCTTAGAGGGAGCCAATTTCTCGAATTGTGTGTCTGTCGTAGGCAATAAGAGTGTGTACATCCAGCACGAAAAACAACAAAAATACAAGTAAAACATACAAAACACAACGAAGTTCGCTGGGAGCTCGCAACACGGCGGCCATGCTCGGCGCCATCTTGGATCTTGAAAGATCTTGGATCTTGAAAGTTATTTGTACAATAACGTAATAGATATCATACAGCGCTGGATATTAACCTTTATCCTGTCACATTTGCGTGCAAAAAGAATGCAAAGCTAAATGTGCGCGCTGTCTGTGTGTGTGTCCGCGCTGTGTGTGTGCGTGAAATTTGTAACAACATTGTGTGCGACTCCACAACAAATGTATCATACTCATTGGTAAAGGTCTTACTGTAGTATTTCTCACAAACGTTACGTGATCTTATTCCTTCGTGTCTGTCTGTTGTCTGACTCTGCCGAGGGAGGTTAAGGCACACTGACAGGCACGTGGAAACGGTGGGCGTGAAGGACTAGCCTTAAAGGCGCAGTACACAAAAATCACTACCTGATGCCAAAAGCTACAAAATAGAAACTTATGACAGGTATAATAAAAAATCTGATGGGTGTTTTGAGCTGAAACTTTACAGACACATTCTGGAGACACAAAAGACTTATATTAAATCTGGAAAAAGGGGTAACCTAGGTGCCCTTTAAAGGGCACCTATTTTAACCCTTTTTTAGGAGGTAATATTACTATTATGGTTATTCTGAGTGTGCCAGTTTAGGTTCAGTTCAAAACACAATTCAGATTTTTTTATTATGATGTGTTAAAAAGTGTCATTTTGGGGGCGTGTACACAGTTTGCTGTTTTAGGGGCGTGTTGCTTCACATGAAAACTAGTTTCGACTTCCCACCCAACTTAACAAGGGGGCGGAGCCAAGAGCTCCCTCACTGTGTGTATTGCAATAGACAGGCAGACAGAGAGAAGCAACATGAGAGTACCAGCATTCAGACGTACATGTAGGACTCAGACACAGACCAAGCAGAGAGTACAGAATCATGTGTCTTTGTATAGTTTTACAGCCAGCTGTTTGCTAGTTTAAAGCTCCGAACTTGTAGCCTACACCGAGACTAATAAAGCAAAGTGAATTAACTGTGACTGAAGGGCATCACACACCGGATGCACCGCGACACGGCGCTCACATAACAGTTGAAAGTATCGCACATTTGCAGCGCCGGTGTGTTACCCGATAGAAACTTATGTTTAGAATTCAGAAATGCATGCCGCTGCATGGCGCGACGCTGTGTCGCCGAGCGGCGCTTCTGGTGTAGGACCTGCTTGAGGCTATAACTAAAGTGCGACATACACCGAATGCGTCGCTCAGAGCCACGACGCGGCACACCAGACGCGCACATTCGCATGTTATTTAAAATGAAACTATTCAGATTACGCTCTGTGGCACGGCAGAAATATGAACAGTGTCCTCAGCAGGGCCAGCGCGTCCATAGAGGCGACCTAGGCGGCAGAATAGTGAGCAAACCCCACGATCGTCACTTTCACCCGCGACAACGCGAAATGCATGGCGCTGCGCGTCGTTAGTTCGTTATTTCCAATGGAGGGACGCGCACGTGAGGCAACGCGCTCACACTTTTCAGCTGCACCTAGTTAAGATGACAGGGAGCTTCTGTGACCGCGGGAAATGCAAACCGCTGAAGTTTAAGGAAGACACAATGAAAAGTACACATGTATGCAAACCCACCAAAACTCACAAACACTGGCGTGGAGGAGAGCGCTAGCGTGGTGAATGTTGAGCCCAATGAGCCTTCCATCTAAAAATAGAGCAGAGTGTTTCTTTGGTGACGTCGCTTTGACTCACACGCTGAAAATGGCGGACGTGAAACAACATACTGAGGAGATGGTAATGCACATCTGTCAATCAATATTGGTGGGCGGGGGGACCGCACTCCTACGTCAAGTTGCGGTCGATCTCAAAACAGCTCCAATTGGTCCACCGTTTTTATATTGTTAAATTGAAATAAAGGACCGAGTATGTTTATATCACCCCAATATGACAGTCTATACACTATACCTACACATATGTCTGTCCAAACAGCTTGAAAGGTAGATTTTTCACCATAGGTGCAATTTAAATTGCAAACTTCATTATAATGAAATTCTGTTCCACTTTAAATTGGATGGCCTAAACTACTATTTAAAATGTAATGCAATGTAATGTAATGTAAATGTAATGAAATGTGTATTTATATAGTGCATGTATCGTGTATGGCTATACACCCAAAGCACTTCACAGTCATGACCCCTCCACACTGCCACCAGTGTGCAGCATCCACTTGGAGGATGCGACCGCAGCCACAGGACAACAGTGCCAGTGCGCTTACCACACACCAGCCATAGGTGGAGTGGAGAGAGTGATAGAGCCAATTCGGTGGACAGGGATGATTGGGAGGCCATGATAGGTAAGGGCCAATAGAGGGAATTTGGTCAGGCCACCGGTGTTACACCCCTACTCTTAACGAGAAGTGCCATGGAATTTGTAATGACCACAGAGAGTCAGGGCCTCATGTAACATCACATCCAAAAGGCGGTGCCCACTGACAGTATGGTGTCCCCTTCACTTTCACTGGGGCATTAGGACTCACACAGACTACAGGTTGAGCGCCCCCTGCTGGCCTCACTAACAGCAACCTAGTTTTCCCATGTGGTCTCCCATCCAGGTCTTGGGCTGCAGGGTGATATGGCTGTGGACCGTATGCAGTTGCATCTAAAAATGAATGCAGTGTACTAGAGGTATAACAGTATATGGTGCTACACTATGGTCAGCCTCACCTGAAATGTGTCCTATAACCTGCCTGACCTAAAGAGAGTGACGGGCTGATACGCCTCCTCTGCCAGCTCTGATAGTCAAATATATGATGTGGGACGTTGATTGATGCCAAAGCTGAGGTATGAGAGGAGCATTCAGAACACAACATGGCAACTGTATTAAATTATAGACTTCATCATAATGAAATTCAGTTTTACTTTAAATTGGATGGCCTAGCCTACTATGTAGTTACATTAAAAATAAATGCAATGTACTAGAACAGTACATGTATTCGTCCTGAACCGTCAATGGTCCTGTGATGATTACAGTCAGTCCAGATGTGCAGTCACTGGAGTTGGACAGAAAAGACCACTGCAGTGCAGCAACTGGGAAGCCATGCCAACTTGCTACCGTAAGCCGAAGCTTGCAACACTAATCCCACCTTCGAATTCTTCTGATTGGTCCACTGCTTTTGAAGTTGGTTCTGCTGTGGGTGAAAGTTAAAATCGTTTTATTCTGCTGGCAGCTAGCTTTCTGCGACTCTCACATGGTCGCCCACTAAAGCGAAGCAGGGCTGCACTCGGTCAGTATCTGGATGGGAGACCAGGCTAGGTTGCTGTCGGAGGTGATGTTAGTGAGACCAGCAGAGGGCGATTAACCTGTGGTCTGTGTAAAGCCTGGTTTATACTTCTGCATCAAGTGATCGCCGTAACCCATGGCGTAAGCCTTGCGCGAAGCCGTGCATTTATACTTCTGCACGCTGTTTCTGTTTCTCTGCAATACACTTCCGAAACGCTAACTGGCAGTAGGTGTTTGTTTCTCTGAGTCAAGTTTCTTCGGTGGTGTTTCGTTTTTTTTCGGAACACTTCCTTAATGTACAAGTGGCTCAAATTTGCTCATTTTGAGGCGGAAATGGGCGGACGTGCTACAACTTTAATCATATGGTAAACACAAAACAACAGTCTCCATCCGGAGCTCCTTCACGGGACTCCACACTTGTAAATACTCGCTGCATCGGGCGCACGGCTCTCACCTCCACCCACACTCATCAGCGCTACCAAGCCGAACCAATAATAAAGCTTGCGCTACGCGTAACATTTTTTTGAGAGGTGCGCATCAACATCACCGACGGTTACGGCGAGGGGCTATGCGTCCACGCGTAGTCTGCGCCGTAGCATACACATGCGATTGACGCAGAAGTATAAATCGGCCTTAAAACCTAACGCCTCAGTATAGTGAAGGGGACACTATACTGCTCAGTGAGCGCTGTCTTTTGGATGAGACGTAAAATCAATGTCCTGACTCTCTGTGGTCATTAAAAATCTCAGGATGTTCTTTGAAAAAGAGCAGGCATCCTGGCCAAATTTTTTCACTGGCCTCTGTCCATCATGGCCTCCTAACTATCCCCATATCATAATTGGCTTCATCACTCTGTCTACTCTCCACCAATCAGCTGGTGTGTGGTGTGCGGTCTGGCACAATATGGCTGCCGTCACGTCAACCAGGTGGATGCCGCTCTCTGGTGGTGGACGAGGAGATCCCTTCCCCACCCCCTCCATAAAGAAATGTCAAAGAATTATTATTATTATTATTATTTTCAAACTGTATCTAAAAAAAAGCAGTGCTGCAAAAGACGGACCAACAAAGCCCAATGGCCAACCGTTGGCTTGGTGTGTCCCGTCCCTCAGAAGGCAACTGCTTTCATAGACCAATACAGCTCGCTAGGTTTAAGGAAAAAGGCCTAATATCTCACTCCATTTAACATGTATGCAATGATAAGCAGTATTTGTAACCCTCATGCATTTTAAATGACATTATTGACTCGAGCAATGTGATCTGAAATGCTGACCTGATGAAAAGCCGCAAGCAGCCAGTATCTGCCTTAATATTATAATTCTGTAGAGATTTTGATCTCCACAGCCCAGTCACCTTGATGAGATGCAGATCCGATTTTAAAAGCCAGCTGCCACTCAAACGCTTCAGACTGACGCCTGATGGAAGGCCTGTGTTTTTATTTGAAAGAGGAGCTGTCATATTTACCCTTATATCCCAGCAGCTGAATAAGCTCATCTGAATTCGGCTGCCATCAGAGAGCGAGAGAGAGAGAGAGAGAGAGAGAGAGGTCAGATAGGAGAATGAAACAGGAGGGGTGGCTGTCTAGGGGGATTGGGGTGCAACTCTGACTGTAATTGGACAGTTGACCTCTAAGGAGACTGAGGTATTCTGGCATGTAAAATATGCCACAAAGCAAGAGGAGGGTCAGAGGAGACAATGATTACCTGAGAGAGTTTGTGTCCTTCAAGCAGCTGAGTTTTCTGCCTGCTGGTCACGCGCCGCATGCTCATCTGTAATCACAGACTAGATGCTCTTATAACGCTATGGTCAGCCTCACCTGAAACGTGTCCTATAACCTGCCTGACTAAAAGAGAGTGACGGACTGATACGCCTCCTTTGCCTGCTCTGATAGTCAAATATATGATGTGAGACGTTGATTGATGCCAAAGCTGAGGTATGAGAGGAGCATTCAGAACACAATATAGCAGCTAAAGCAGCGGCCACACTACAGTTTGAGTATGTGGAATTCTGTCATAGAGCACTGTGAAAAATCCAAGATAAAACAAGATGGTTAGACATCGAGTACGTTTACATGGACATCATTAATCTGATTTTAATGCGATTAAGACAATACTCTGATTAAGAGTCTACCATGTCCGACTAAATCCGACTAAAGTCATAATTGAACTAAACAAAAATGGAATTAAGACATGTGGAGTATGCCGATTTTAGTCGCATTATTGAAGTGCAGTACAAACATGTTAACACCGCAATCAAACTATAACCGTCATGTAGGATTTTTGCCATATTTTGTGACATGATAGTCTGTAAACACACGGCTGTTTGACACTATTCTCTGCACCTACCGAGTCATTGAAGGACAACAGACACCTGCATCATGAAATGCTAAGGTTTTTTCCCATACAGCGTGCAGTATCAAATTCCATTAAACAACACTCTTCTAGCAGTTAATGCTTGCATCCAATATCTCGTTTGTCACAGGGGGGCATGCATTAAATGTTCCTGAATGAAAGTGAAAGCACCAAACTGCAGTTAAAGTCGACAAATTAAAAATGAAACACCCAAAATTACATGAAACTCCGGGGGAAATGTGGATGACCCAATGACATTAATCGATTTATGTGCTGTAACATGTTAAACGAGATCATGAAAAGAGCATTCAAAAAGCAACTCATGTAAACAGCCTAATCATATTATTGTATAATTCATATTAAGCCAAATAATTTCATTACAGATGTCCATGTAAACGTAGTCATTAATAAAGCAAGCAATTGCTCCATATTTAAATTTTCACGTGATGAGATTTCACCGGTCACAGTTCACCAAGCTTTTTTTGTATGTATTTTGATAAGTTTCAACTTAATTTTTTTTAAGTTATACAAATTTTAACTTTATGTTTTAAGTTTAATGTAAGTTGAAATTACTTGTAAAGCTAAGTTGATTCAACCTTAAAATTTAAGGCAACATTTTTTTTTACTGTGCAGGGGTAAATTGTTGCACTTAATTTTGTAATATTTGAACTAAACACAGTGTACTTTAAGGCATAGTCCACCTGAATGGAAATATAATCATTATTTACTTTCGGTAACACTTTTTGATTGTCCATTCGAGTATTAGTAGACTGTCTGCTTAATATCTGTTGATACTTCTCCTTCAACAGACATTTAACTGACTATAAAAACTTTGCAAGTACATGTCAACCTAACAGTCTACTTTTAATCTAATAAGAATTAGTTGGCATGCAGATGCAATGTGACTTATATTCGACTAGCAGACCATCAAAATAAAGTGTGACCTTACTTTCTTCTGTTAAACACAAAACAAGATATTTTTGAAGAAAGCTGAAAACCTGTGTCTAATAACTTTCATAGTAGTT
>CAIGQZ010000690.1:9815535-9837501 GCA_903798205.1 Danio tinwini | reverse complement strand
TTATTATTATTATTATTATTATTATTATTATTATTATTATTATTATTCATGCAAGGGCACTTTTAATTGATCAAACGTGACAGTAAAGATATTTAGAATGCTATAAAAGATTTCTACTTCAAATAAATTCATCACTGGTTTCATAAACTTTTTGAAAGATTTAATAGTTTTTAACGTTGATTACTAGATCAATTTCTTGAGCATAGAATTTCTATATTAGAATAATTTCTGAAGTGCAATATGTGACACTGGGGGCGGCACGGTTGTGCAGTAGGTAGCAATGTCGCCTCACAGCAAGAAGGTCACTGGTTCGAGCCCCGGCTGGTCAGTTGGCATTTCTGTGTGGAGTTTGCATGTTCTCCCCGTGTTCGCATGGGTTTCCTCCGGGTGCTCCGGTTTCCTTCACAAGTCCAAAGACATGCGCTATAGGTGAATTTGGTAAGCTAAATTGTCTGTTGTGTGTGTGTGTGTATGTCCTGGTGCTCTAGGTTGGGGGTTGAGCATTGGGCTAATGACCCACCTCGTAAAAAATGAGATGTTTCGAAACACCAACACGGTGTGGCTAAATATCAACTTTGATATACTTCGAAACTGGAATAATGACGACGGAAAAGTGACTTTTTTTAATTAAACTTTGTAATATATTGAAAATTTTTAATTCTTGAAAAATGTTACATTACAGTAATACTGTTGTAATGTTATTGATCAAATAAATGCTTCCTTGTTAAAAAAAAAACTTCTATCAAAGCATTTTTAAATTTCCCTCAAAATCTATTTAATTAATGTATTTGCATAGCGCTTTTTACAATAATTATTGTTTTAAGAAGCTTTACAAAAGGTGCTTATTACTGCATTACAATCAAATTAAGTTAAAGTTACAATCAAATATAAGTTATTATATACAAAGCTAACCTGCAATTTTATTGCATAAAGGTGATGAATATGTGTACATGTTTATTGAAGTTATTCGTGTATTAAGTGTGTGTTGTCTTGAAGTCCTCGATGGTTGGGATCATCTCTTCATCTCTTTGTATGAGTTGTCCTTGAAGTCCTCATTGGTTGGCATCATCTCTTCGTATGTGTTGTCTTTGAGGTCCTCGATGGTTGGCATCATCTGTTCACAGGTCTTGGATCAATGTCACTGCACAATTTCTAGAGGCCTTGGGATGAGTGTCCCCAGGTGGAAATAGAGAACAAAGAAAACAGTTTGCATAGCTGCTGTTCGTAATGTATGTGAACAAGAGTGCCAAAATAAAGTGCTATAAATGAAAATAGCTGTTATATAACAAAATGTAGAAACAAATATTTAAAGCATTTGAGTATTTCTCACAAAATGTTTGGTGCATTAAGACAGGAGGATTGTGTCCTACAGGTGGTTTGTCAAGTCCACTCACCTGCATGAAGCACACTCATGCATCATACCGTTATGTGATGCATTGTGTGAATGCTTTACTGTAAAAAAGATAGCTCTTTAATCTAGTTTTGAACAGAGAGAGCGTGTCTGAGCCTTGGAAATTATTAGGAAGGCTATTCCAGTGCCATAAATGAGACGACTCATAGATTATTTAAAGCTTTATAAGAAAGAAGCAATATTTTATAATCAATACCGAACTTAACAGGCAACCAATGCAAGGAGGATAACTATTACATGATAATTGCATTTTTAAAATGTTTTAATAATTTGTTTAGCTTGGAATTGAAATGGTGACCCTGTTGAAATTGAAATAGTGTTTAGCTTGAAATTGTAATGGAGTTATTTTGTCTTTTTAAATATAGCTAAAACATATTAAAGACAGGCCAACAGCATGATAAATGTGTTATAAAACACATTAGAAACATGTCAAAGTGTTGAACGTTAGAAGCATCTCTGTCTGTCTCTGTTTGTTTTCTTCTGATAAACTGCAAAAAAGATGTTTCAAAGTTTATTCTTCTTCTTTTAAAGCTACTTTAAACTAACTGGTCAAGTTTTCTCAATTCAATATTAACTTTGTCTCTTACAACCCTCTTTGCTCTATGTGACCTTTATTACCACTTCTAATCTATTTCTAAAACTATTTATGCATGCACACAATAAATGCATTGTATAAAATAATGAATTTACATCATTTCATAAAAGTTAACCTGATTTAATATAAAGTGGGGCAAAATGTTCTTAGTCTTTATATTGATATTGTTTAAGCAGATAACCCCACTAAATGTTTCTTTTATTTATGGTGGCTGGTAATGGTAAAAGCTCTCTTGTAAAGATCTGAATCTGTGTCCTGTGATTCCAGCACAGTTTCCCACCTTCCCAATCCATCAGTCTTATTCTTCTGCACTGCACAGACTCAGCTTGACTTAACTCTGTCTCTACATCACCACCACAACCTCATTCTAGTCAACTGCGCTTAATAAATGGCCATCGACCGGCTTTCATTCACTGTCGTTTAAAAAGACCGGCTTTCTGAAGGACACCAACTTCTTAGAGAGAGAGGCCAAGCATGGCAAATATCATCTGTTTTCTCTGGAAACCCACAGAGCGCATGAAAGGATAGCTGTGATTCGGTGCCCAGTTTGTAGATGGACCTTCCGCCATCAGGTCAGGCTGCATATGCTGCTTTTTTAATGCCTTTTAAACCTTCGGTAAACTCTGGCTCTGTGCCTGAGACTGACCTTTATATCAGGCAGAGCTCTCTTCTTCCAAGAGCCGCGAGGGTTGTGAATCTGTGTTTCTGCTTCTGGAAGCCAGTTTGCCAAGGGCCTTTCCAGTCTGGCCCGTTTCCTCACTTCAACCCACTCTCAACACATATCAACCACACCTCCCTCCACCATACCAGCCTGTGCCTGCAGAGGCCTTTAACCTCAGTGCTACACGTTGCTGCTGCTTAAAATAAGCTCTGGCTGGCTCTCAAAGCCATGGAGATTATTGACGCTTTCGTTAATTTGAGTTAGTGTCTTATTTGTGGACTGTTTATGTATACTAATATATATATATATAATTCATTTGAAGTAATTGTTTTGTTGGTTTATTTTATTTAATATTTACTCTTTTTTTGTAAAGGCAGCATTTCTTATTTTTGTTAGCATTTTCATCTTGCATGTATTTTTTAAAATTAATATTTTAGCTTTATTTAGGTTAATAAAAATTGAAACGTGCTTTTTCGGTGGCTCTGTACATTAGATCAGCATTAGACATTGACATTACACACTAGACCTGCTATATTTGTATTTTCTGGAATTTGTGATCCTGGTGTTGCACAGGTATACTGTATTTGTGGTATTAGCCAAAAACAAGATTGTATTCCAGTGAGTCAAAATTATAGATTTTTTAATGCCAAATATGCTTAGGATATTACGTAAATATCATGTTCCATGAATAGATTTAGTAAAATTTTTTCTGTAAATCTTTCTAAACTTTTTTGTATTACTAATATGCATTGCTAAGAATAGAATTTGAACATCTTTAAATGCAAGTTTCATAGTAACCATCAGAATGGTTTTGTGACCCAGCGTTCATTGGTGATGCTTATGGCAAAAGCATATATTTGTGCTGTATTGTGTACAATATTGGCTATGTATTATTTTTGCTTTATGTAGTTTATTTTCTTTATGCTTTATAACTGATAGCACATTAGTGTTTTGATTGTGCTATATAAATAAATCTGAATCTAGCGAGCACTTTTAGGAATTATAGATGAGGCAACTAAATGTTGTAATTATTTGACCAGTTTTTGGCTACCATTGTCAATTTTGATCAAATTACATTACTGCATTTTAATTTAGTTAAAGTTTGTCATTAATATTGTTGGGCACTGCGTTTGCATTGAACCTGGACAGTGTTTTGGCCATCATAAACATCATATCTTAATAATGCTGTCTTCACAGACATTTGCAAATGCTTGAATTGAGTCTGGAGACCAGACAATATAGATTTGTTTATATAATATATATTTTAGAGTAATATTGGTAAGCCTGAATTAAACATAGCATTTGGACAATCATAGTTATTTAAATTAAACCCAAATAGTATTTTTATCCATTGTTTACATACTTTTTTTTCACCACAGGTAGCTTGATTAAATATTGTCATCAAACTTTAACAACTTTCTTGGGTATAATTTACATGTGTGGGTATTTTAGGTATTATCAGTTTTTTAATTACTCAAATAGTTCTTTATTCTAATAGACATGTTCAAATCAAACACATTTTATTTCCCCTCAATCCTAAACAAATGAATTGGCCATCTAAGATGTTCGAATAACACCTTGACAGCATTTCTGGATTTCATTGGCATGTGCAAATTCCTGTTGCATTTTTGAGTCTTAAACTGGTATTGGTCCAGAATTGGTCTGGTATTTTGCTTCCAAAAAAGCCAGTTTTACATATTCATCTGCATTGTGATGTATGAAACAATGTACACAGAAGTTATTCTTAAACATGCAGCTGTTCTGTTTGTCAGTATACATAGAATGGCCTTACATGTGGCTCTCAATTGGGAAAAATCCTACTAAAATGACTGGATTTTGCCCAAAACAGTCAATGTGACCGCAACTTTACGAACATATTCAAACCAACCATTTTTGGATGTTTTGAATTTAATTTAGTCAATATTGTTGTCCAGCATGAAACAATGTTCAAGTGCTCAATTTCAGCCTAAAATACTTTTATAATTCCTTTGCTTTGTTTGATCAGCATTTGCAAACACAAATATTCAAACCTGCTTATGATCCTCCAAAGCATGCAGCATGTGTTCAGTTTTATAACATTCCATGATGCTCAAACTGCTATTTGGATGGTTAAAAGGCTTTTGGTTTGGTTTGGTGTTCAATATTGACTCTTTTAAACTCTAACTTTCATTGTCTAAACACAACCCACAATACAACCACTACAAACTTAGTGCAAGAAAACCATTGTAATAAATAAACAAACACTGTAAAAACTGAATTTGAATGAAAAGCAAGAAGTGGAAGCACACCGCTCATACAGTATATTGCTCTCTCCTGTGGCTGAATACCTGTTTAAGGTGCTTATGATCGCTACAGGCTTCCCACAGAGACACTGTCCTGCTTTCCTCTTTCAAGAGGGACAATACACAGCAGGTAGACGGCTGTCAAGCTGAATGAAGAGTGGCTTTTGAGAAGTCAACTCATCTTATCTACAGCCTCACTCCTGACACCCCACTCCAGCAAACAAAAGACCCAGTCTCCTTCTTTTGCCATCTCACACTCAACACTTCCAAGTCAGGCTTCCTGAGCAGTGAAGTATTTGGAGGTCTGAGATTAAAATTGTGCTTTTTGGAATCTACAATATACACTTCACACTTCACTATGGAACTTTCAATGCAACTAGGATTTTTTTTTTTTTTTTGATTATGCAAACAGGTCTGTCTTTAGTAGTAGAGCTTGGCCATATGACAAAAATCTCCTATCACCTTATATTATATTACCATTTCTCTCCAAATTAAATAAATGAATAGTTTATATATATTGACCACATCTAAAGGACTATTTCCTTTTTGCATTTTAAAGTATATACTCAGAAATGTATTCATTGTGATAATATTTCTCACTTTATTTAGAACTTCAGGGCAAGTGTTTGATAAAAAATGTAGAAGTATTAAATAAATATAAGTAAAATATAAAACACTTTCAAAACAAATGATTACAGGTCCAACATAAAAATGCAAAATAAAAAAATGTAAACCTACTTTGTGACTTTCTCACTATGCTACTATTCGTGTTTCTATCTGCATCTTTGTATTAGCATGTAATATTGTGCTCATATAAATTAGGAAAAAGTGTTACCATAAACCATGTATTTTATGACACTATGAAATAAGCAACAGAACATAATATGAAACGATAGACTGATTATTCTGTTCATACCTGCGGTTCTAAATCCTGGTCTTTTGCGGCATATTTTGTATGCTTCACTTACCGCTTTAGAGGTTTGTTGACCTTAAGTCTCCTGCGAAGTGGACATCACAGGATTTTCCGCCATGACTCCAATTTGAAACCATGTTCAATTCAAAGGGTAACATTTGTGCATGTTTTGACTTCTATACTAATCATGTGATCTATATTATACATCTATAATAATTGCAAACTTCAATATCAGGCTATTTCCAGTGTGCAGGGGGTAGAGAGCAGTTAACACTATGTACAGAACATTGTGTATTATTTGTGTCACAAAATACATTGTTTACAGTAATACTTTTTAAGTCACTTTCCAAAACCTTTTAATTCAATGTTCCTTTACTGGTGGAATGATCTTCATGACTAGTATCATTCAAACCTCAAACTAAATACCCATCCTTTTTGTGATCATCTGAACCCCTGTGAACAAAACCAGGACCCCCTCATCTCTTCTCCCACCACACCACATGAAAAACTTCAAAACATTATGCAATTCTGAGTGTGCCTCACACAGGTGAGTGGGGTGGACAAACCACCTGTAGAAAACACATGCTTTCAGCTCAATTCAATTCAAAATTGCTTTATTGGCATGACTGTAAATTATACGATATTGCCAAAGCTTGAAATAGGAGGACATCTATAAAACTGCAATAAAATATCAAAATAAAACAATAGAAACAAAATATCATAATAATTAAATTAACAATGTAAGCAACAAAAACATGTGAACATTTTAAACCACAGTGTTTAACATGTGAATACACACACAGACAAAGGGTCACTGTGGTAGACAGTAGGGAAGCATACAGTAATACACACATTCATGTTTCATCTCTTTGACACGTTCTTACAATCACCAAATATCTAAAAAACAAAACAAGACACTATGCATTTATGAAGTGTGCTTCACACAGGTGAGTGGGCTTGACTAACCACACTGCAAAAAATGCTTTTCTTACTTTATTTTCTTACTCTATTTTTTGTCTTGTTTCTAGTCCAAATATCTAAAAATTCTTAAAGCAAGAAGAATTTTCTAAACGAGCAAAACATGTTGTCTTGTTTTAAGAAATATTATGCCAAATTTTATAAAAGTTATTCCTTAAAAGAAGCAAAATAATCTGCCAATGGGGTAAGCCAAATAATCTTGTCAAAAAGAAAAACAATATTATTTTGCTTACCCCATTGGCAGATTATTTAGCTTGTTTTAAGGAAAAACTCACTTAATAGCTTGCCTAGAAAATGCTTCTCAATTTAAGAATTTGTAGATATTTGGATTAGAAATAAAAACAAAAAATCTAAGTAAGAAAAGCATTTTTTTTTGCAGTGCACCTGTAAAAACATTCTTCTCTCTCTCTTACAAAAAGTAAAACACTCCCCCTTCTTACTCTTGCACTTAATTCTCTGAGCACTAACAGTTCCTTTGTATAATTAGCACTTCTTGTGTGCATTGCCTCTATTTGTTGTATCGCTGAATGCCTCCTCAGTTGTAAGTTGCTTTGGACAAAATCGTCTGCTAAATGACTAACTGTAAATGAAATATGATGATCTCTACACAGTTCCTTCTTGGAGCTCTCTTCAGAGCTGGTTATCTAGAGTTATCAGTTGTGTTAAAAAAAAAAGACAAGCAAAATAAACATTGCAGGAGGCTGCAAGGATCAGGATTGAGAACCACAGGTTTATACAATATATATCATCATATTGCACAGCCGTGGTTGACAGCGCTGGCTATTTTCCTCACCTATATACATTCAAAACCCATGTTCTTCCTGCAGCATGGTTGTCATCTCCACCATTTATGTGTTTTTGAGCGCGTGCCTGCGTGCGAGGCAGAGATACACCTGCGGCTGTCTTCATTTTAGCTGATTAGCGTTAAGCTTGTTGACGACTGTCTCTCGGTTGAGCGCTCACAGTGCTGGAGGTACACAGTGCCCTCCTGAATTTATGTCCCAGACCCTCCTGTGTCATCTTAACTCACTCTTCAACAAAGCGCCTTTGACGGCACAGGATATATAGCCACGGAGCCGTGGGAAGAGCATTGGTTTGTGAAATAATAGGGTTTGATTTCATTGCTTTGTAGCTTCCATTTTGAGGCGTTGTAGTTACTGGAGAAACTCTCCAAAGCTATCTCAGACATCTCAGATCTGGTGCAGCGTTGTGTGTAATTTCATATCACCGTCTTGGGTGACAATGGAAACAAATCAGCCATCGGCTTGCATCGTGAGACTCG
Source organism: Danio tinwini (assembly GCA_903798205.1). Taxonomy (NCBI): domain Eukaryota; kingdom Metazoa; phylum Chordata; class Actinopteri; order Cypriniformes; family Danionidae; genus Danio; species Danio tinwini. The sequence continues at coordinate 9,829,379 of CAIGQZ010000690.1, read as the reverse complement.
TGAAATTATATACTTTGCTTTCTCCCCACAGTATGCATATAAAAACAAAAAGTGGGTGTATTTGATTTGGAAAAGTTCAGAGGTATCACACTTTTTCTTGTGGTGCTCCTCTGTTTCTTCTAAAGCAAACATCTACTGTGTTTTTATTACTTGCTCAAAGTTTCGACTTTCAAGAGACTGCTGATGTCAAACCAGAATGTTTCATGTGCATTTGACAAAGTAAACATTTGCTCACCTGGGCCAATGAGTAGTATTTAATAGAGCTCTGCGTAAGAAGTGATGGAAGATGAAAACCAAACTACTTGGCCCTTAGAGATTCTCAGTAATTGCACCAAAACTAGCGAACTGAAGTCTCTTGTTCTGTAGTCATAATGAGAAGAATAAACTTTGTGTGGGTTTTTATTCAGCCTTCAGGTTGTTAGGATACACATTATATGTGTTTTGGGTGAATACTGAATATCTACTGAAGGATCTTTTTTTTTAGGGTGCACATTTTAGGTTTTCTCAAACATGACAGGGTTTTGAACTGCTATACTACACTCTCAGAAATAAAGGTACACAAGCTGTCACTGGGGTGGTACATTTTCAAAAGGTACACATTTGTACTTAAAGGGTCCATATTGGTACCTCAAGAGTACATATTAATACCTACAAATTTTAAGAGGAAAACTTTTGTACTTTTTAGGTACTAAAATGTACCCTTGATGCATTAATATGGACCTTTTAGGTACAAATTTGTACTTTTCGAAAAGGTACCACCCCAGTGACAGCTCGTGTACCTTTATTTCTGAGAGTGTACAGTGCCTGAATATCCAAATGTCTTTCTACACAATTGTTCACAAAACATATTTAAGAAATCCAATGTATTTTCTGGAGGTATTTCACAACCAAAACCTTGGTAAACCATGGTAAAGCTGCTGCATGTAGTTTTTTGACTCTTTTAAAGCATAGTAAAATTAGAAAAAATAATAATAAATTCTACAGCCAGTTATTCTCCTTTGAAATGTAAATGTGTAGTAGGAATTTTTCAAAACAAATGAATGTGTGATCCAGCTCTCTGCCAATTTACCCAATAAACAACCTGGTTTTGGAAACATGGGTCAATAAATTATGGACATACAAACTTTGCTGTTTTTTTATGCCTGGTTATACAACTGCTATTTACCAATTTGCCTTTTTTGGGTGAATCCAGCATACATTTGGCTCAGAAATATATTGCATTTGAAATATGTACATTAAAACTAGTCTACATGGCATTTAAAACACTTTTAATACTGTATAACGTTTGAAAGTGGTTTAGTATATTTTTAAGTGTATTTAACCTTTTTTTTGTCTGGTCATGGCTGGTCAACTTAGCATGCCTGGTTGTTACACAACCGCTAAGTGTATTTTACCATTTTTGTTTGGTCATGGCTACCTAAAACCATCACTATATGTTTCTGACAGGTAAAAGATGTTATAACATGCACCTTTAAACTACATATAAACAACAACAACAAAAAGTTTAGAGAAAATATTTTAACCTCCAGTATTCTATATTGCTAATAAATATTAGATATAATGCCAGGCAAAAAGTGCTTCCCTGATGTGAACAGCCATTGTTGACATGACATGACGTCTCATCTCATCTCTGTATGTTGCGTCATTTGAAATAAAATTATTTAAAGCATATTAGAGACTCTATAGATTGAAGAAAAAAATAGCAGAGCTGGGAACTAAATAGGATGAAAATTGAAAACATCCATGCTGGGATAACAGTAACACTGCTGTGCTGTTTCATCATAGGGGAAGGAGGGATGTATTGTTTCAACTGTAACTGAGATTGACCCAGCTGCCACACATCTAAAAAGCTTTATGATAAAAAAAAAATAAAAATACACATAAATATTGAAGATGTGTTTTGTGAAATGGGGACAGCTGTAAGCCTATTGTCAGCTGTGCTTGTTGCCGTCAATCTGGCAACTCAGATGAGCCTTTATTTTGAATTTAGACTGCAGTAAGAGCTAGATGATTTTCAAAACTTGCAAAATAGTTCGATTTTTTTTCTTGAAAAATATTTCATCAGCTAAGCAATCAGTCATTTTTTTAAGATAAAATATTACAGACGTTTAAACATGCTCTACATCTATTCTTCACAATTACTATTGTGTATTGGTCACATACTGTACTGTACCTCTCACAGTCCAGTCTAAGCTGCTTCTGTATGTGCTGTAATGCTGTGCAATGCATATTCAAATCCACTGTCAATCTTTTCTCTACAAATCCTTTCTATGCAAATAAGGCTCTTCATAGAATGAATCAGATTTGCAAACATTGGCTGCCATAATTAGCGATATGCTTTAAAGCAGAGACAACACATTCGAACTGGGTGTTATTTCAGAGTAATGTACATGTATGTTTTCAGGTGGCTGTGATAACCGCAAATAATCATTTTTGAGTTTTGGAATGAGTCAATTCATGTGTCAATTTGTCAGATCATGATATTCAGCAGACTAATTTTGTTGCCATAATTGCACCGGTATCCGATTTGCATAATTCCTTCAGTGAATCAGGTGCTATAACGAGGCATGCAAATAAACGATGCTGTAAGCGGATGTGGATCTTTAGTGAATCCCCCATGAGTGTTAATGCAGACTGTCAGACTTCAGCTATGATCAAACAGACGTGTTATTTTATGCAGGGTAAACATGTTCAAAGACATATTTCTTTACACATGAAAATACCACAACATGTCTCTCAAAAATCCGAATCCACGCTCCATATGCTCAAATGTTATCCTGCATATGCTGTATCTTCCAGCGTCACCAACAAGACAATGGAGTATTATATTGGTTTCCACTGACAGCAGCTGACATAAACCTAAAGCTCATCATGAGCCGCCACAATAAACAGGAGTTAGTGTAATGCTGGTGATGATGGATGGCGAGTGTTAAGGGGCAGCTGTGGGGTCCGAAGAGACTTGCTTATTTATAGTGACTGGCTCACAGCCAAACATGCCTGAACGGCTTTGCATCTGACTCCTTTTGGACCCCCAGTCAGGCATGCGGTCGCCTCTGAGTCCCAGCAGGTGCTTCCTTCAACTGCATTCCCACAGCTTGTTAAGACAGTCTCTTCAGGCTCGATGGAAAGCTCGGATTATCACGAATTCGTCTTCGCGGCATCTCTGAGTAATCAGCTAGCACCAGAGGAAGGCCAGATTTGGATGGCGAGATTTGCACTTGTAATCCAGTCATGTAACAAGTGCTGAGTTGCATTGATTATTCTTTCTCGTTCTGGTTTTCTCAATGCATCTTATTCATGGTTGAATTAGTTTATCAAGAAGAGATTACCTTTGTGAACCCGGGGTTCTAGCACCGTGTGCTGCAAAATAAACCGATAAAGCCATGGTTTGTACTATATGGTTGAATTTCTCTTTTCTTTTTTTTTTACTCCCCATGATGCTTTCTGTGACTTATGGGAGTAACTTCCAATAAACTGTAAACTGTGAATTATTAAAGAAAACTGGGTGCTATAAAGTGCCATTATTCTCCTCACAATTTTACCCATTAAATATTTAAAGTAGAGATATGCCAAAAGGAAAGTTGAGGACCGGAAAAAAAAAAAATCTGGATGCACTGGGACAAAAACTAAAATAAAAATTATTTGTAATAATTATGTATTGTTTTAATAAATAAAATAATTTTATATGACTTTTAAATTGAACATCACGGTGGCGTAGTGGGTAGCACAATCGCCTCACAGCAAGAAGGTCGCTGGTTCAAGCCCCGGCTTGTCCATGCGTTATAGGTGAATTGCAGTATAGGTAAATTGAATAAGCTAAATTGGCTGTAGTATATGTGTGTGATTGGAAGAGTGTATGTTTCCCAGTGTTAGGTTGCAGCTGGAAGGGAATCCGCTGCATAGACAGGGTGTCCGCGGGGTCTTAAAAAGTGTTACAAATTTATAAATCAGTTTAAAGAAATGTAAGGCCCTTAAAGTATTAAAAAGTCTTAAAGCTATTTTACAAGGTATTAAATTTTGTTTCAGTTTGCTAAAGCTTGCCTGAATTTAATCTTTAAATATTAGGATGCTGTGTAATTTATGAAATCAAATAAATCCTGCTAGATTTGACATAACTTTGCTTTGTTTACTGCAGTAACCAGGGAAACACTGTTATTCCTGCTGTTGAAAAGGTGCCACCTGCTGGATTAACATTTTTATTCAGTATATAAATACAGTTTTACTTCAAGATTCATTTCTTGCAATCAGTATTTAATAAATATACTACAAGTTCAAATGCTGGCAATGTTACTGGTTGAAACCTGAAGTGGTGTATGCAAGGAGTCCTAAAAAGGGCTTAAAAGGTATTGAATATCAATCTCTGATTTCTGTATACCCTGGTAGAACATATGCTGGATAAGCTGGCGGTTCATTCCGCTGTGGCCACCCCTGATTAATAAAGGGACTAAACCGAAACAAAAATTAATAAATGACTTTTAAATTTAACTCAATATCCTTTTGATTAATATACAGTAAGTGACAGTTCAATATGACCATTACAGCCACATGTGACGTCGTGGCGGGATGAAGTGATTAAGAAAACTTTTTAGGTGTAACAGTAGTTTGCCACTATGATGCTAGGGGGCACAAAGGGACAAGATGTGAACGAACAGAAATATACAGTAGCTGTAAATACCCTGCTACTTGTAAATGAAGATTAAATAACAAACAAAGTATTATAATTCCTTCTTTAATCATTAAAATTGTGTTAACGAGCTTTATTATCATTGTAAACTTAAGTACAATGAGGATTCATTTTGGAAAATAAAACGAAATAAAAGACAACTAAAATGAAAGTACATAAATAAATAAATAAATAAATAAATAAATAAATAAATAAATAAATAAAGCAGTGTCGTGAGATGTAGTGTTTATTTTAAAGTGATAGGACTAAGACAGCCAAAAAATAAGCTTTTTCATTTACGTTTTGATTTACAGTTTTAATTGACATTTTCTTTGTTTATTATATTTGACTTTTTCATTGTATGTCTTAATTATTGTACATAAAAATGAATAATTAAATAGGCCTAAATTATTATTTTTTAAAAAATATTACCAGCTAAAACAGAGAAAGGGTCTGGCGTGTGGTCTAAAGGGCTCTTAAGTTGAATGCTATTTCATCAAAAGTATGAAAATAAATTGACCTACCTAAAGCAGATCACTTAAATTCTAATAAAAAATATGTGTATATATAGACACAAAAAACACAAGCCAATAAAATAATCACATTTTTTAATAGTGAACAGTTGAAAGCCATCAATGCAGCAAGCAGCAGGAACAAGTATACTTTATAGAAATGTTCTGTCAGTGCGTTATTTGAGCACCCTTTGCTTATAAAGTGAGCATGTGCAGTTCATGCACGGATAAGTGTACAGGTTTATGAAGAGAATATCCACAAAGCCGAATACTGAGCTATTTTGAACTTTGACCGCAGCACACATGCTCCACTGCTCTTGTGCTTTGGTCGATGCAGCAACAAATTGATCATTTTGCAGCCGGAAATTCTAGGAAGCGCATATTTTAAGGCATCTTACTAGAATTAACATTCATTTCAGCTGATCACAAAAACTTGAAACTCTTTCTGTAGCAATATGATGGATGTGTTGATTTTTTACAGTAATGTATGGAATAAAAATAGAAATTGATCACAAGGAACAAAGCACAGTGAACTCCAAAGAGCTTTGATGCTTGTGATTCTAATGTTTTTAAAAATAAAAAATCAATTTTAATGCCATATTAAAATACAGCACAAAGCCAAACATACAGCTCTCATTTTTCACGTTGCATATAAATTATTTAAAGCACAACATTATTATTACAAAGGATCTGTTTCAGTTTTTTTTTTTTTATGGAATTTCCCCAAACTAGAAGTGCAACTCATAATCTGTGCTCCCATAATTTGTCACAAGCAAAAAAGGCAAATTCTATGGATATCAAATAAAAGTGCAAAAAGGCAATGCTTTATTGTCATTCATTCATTCATTTTCTCTTCGGCTTAGTCCCTTTTTTATCAGGAGTCGCCACAGCGGAATGAGCCGCCAACCTATCCAGCATATGTTTTATGCAATGGATGTCCTTACAGCCGCAACCCAACACTGGGAAACACCCATACACTATTGCATTTACACACATACACTACGGACAATTAAGCTTATTCAATTTACCTATACCACATGTCTTTGGACTTGTGGGGGAAACCGAAGCACCCGGAGGAAGCCCACTCGAACACATGGAGAACATGCAAACAAAACAGCCAACTGACCCAGCTGAGGCTCGAACCAGCAACCTGCTTACTGTGAGGCGATTGTGCTACCCACTGCTACACTGTGACGCCCAATGTTTCAGTGTGATCAATGTAATTTAGTACATTAGTGCTTTTAATGATCGTCCATATGAAGCTCAGTCTTTTAGATTGGAATTGGATAATGAATCATTTTAATGTCAAGGTCGTAAAAAAAAATCAGCTATTGATTTAGCATGTTTCATCTTTTTCATACATGGCATTCCGCTCAATAATGAGCTACAGACTTAATGCGGTGAAAAATAGAGATCAATATGTAGATAAAACAAAATGTCAGTGTATGTATTCTGGTAGTTTATTCTTCTTTTGTTCTTGTCTTCAAAGACCTGCCTCCTCCTGCCACCAGAGAGAGACCGCCGGGCTGTAAGACGGTGTTTGTGGGAGGTTTGCCAGAGAACGCCACAGAGCAGCTCATCGTAGAAGTGTTTGAACAGTGTGGAGGTATCATCGCCATCCGAAAGAGCAAGAAGAACTTCTGTCACATCCGTTTTGCAGAGGAGCACACAGTTGATAAGGCCCTCTTCCTGTCAGGTACACATTCCAGAGAATTATCTTATGTCTCTCACAGTTGCTCGATGTAAAACATCTACATACTGTTCTGTAAATATTTAAAAAGCAGCATAAAACATAAATGCAATTCATATTCATTCTTCTTTAAAGATTTATAAATCTTGCAAAAATGCAATTTTTTTTTATTTCATTACTTTTAGATAATGTTTTCCTCTGCATGTCAATAAAACATTCAAATAGTTTATTTTGAATAAATTATAGCTGTTTTGTAAAATGAGCACTTTAATTTTAGATTATGCTCCTAAACATTTTGTTATAAGAATACTTAAAGCTTACTCATCACTTACATACCATACTTTTTTATGTTGATGTTGCAATTTAATAAAAATTATACAGATAATATATATTTTATTATTAAGCTTTTATTGTTAATACAATAACCATTTTCTATAATTTAGTAAATGCTTAATAATGTTTAAAAATGTATCATTTATTTTAAAATATTTTAAAATTGTATATTTAAATTTAGAATGTAAAAGTGTGCATGCATACAGTATGAGTGCGCAAAATATAATTACAAATATACTGGTTTAAGATATTTTGTATTAATATACAGTACAAAAGTCTGTTCTTCCATTATACACTCACCAGGCACTTTTAGGCACACCTGTTCAACTGCTTGTTAACGCAAATTTCTAATCTCGTGGCAGCAACTCAGTGCATTTAGGCATGTAGACATGGTCAAGACAATGTGCTGCAGTTCAAACTGAGCATCAGAATTGGGAAGAAAGGTGATTTAAGTGACTTTGAACATAGCATGGTTGTTGGTGCCAAACGGGCTGTTCTGAGTATTTCAGAAACTGCTGATCTACTGAGATTTTCACGCACAACTATATCTAGGGTTTACAGAAAATGATCCGAAAAAGAGAAAATATCCAGTGAGTGGCAGTTCTGTGGGCGCAAATACCTTTTTCATACCTTTTTTGATGCCAGAGGTCAGAGGGGAATTGCTAGACTGGTTTGACTTGATAGAAAGGCAACAGTAACTCAAATAACACTCGTTACAATCGAGGTATGCAAAAGAGCATCTCTGAATGCACAACACATCAAACCTTGAGGCGAACACCAACATTAGACAATAGAAGATTGGAAAAATGTTGCCTGGTCTGATGAGTCTCGATTTCTGCTGCAACATTTAGATGGTAGGGTCAGAATTTGGCGTCAACATCATGAAAGGATCCATTCTACCTTGTATTAACGGTTCAGGCTGATGGTGGTGGTGTAATAGTGTGGTGGATATTATCTTGGCACACTTTAGACCCATTAGTATCAATTGAGCATTGTGTCAAAGCCACAGCCTACCTGAGTATTGTTGCTGACCATGTCCATCCCTTTATGACTACAGTATACCCATCTTCTGATGGCTACTTCGGGCAGGATAACGTGCCATGTCATAAAGCGTGAATCAGTCACCAGATTATAATCCAATAGAGCACCTTTTGGATGTAATGTAACAGGAGATTTACATCATGGATGTGCAGCTGACAAATCTGCAGCAACTGCATAATGCCACCATGTCAATATGGACCACAATGTCTGAGGAATATGTCCAGTACCTTGTTGAATCTATGCCACGAAGGATTAAGGCAGTTCTGAAGGCAAAAGGGGGTCCAACCCAGTACTAGTAAGGTGTACCTAATAAAGTGGCCAGTGAGTGTGGATTCCACCCCTGAAATTTCCTAATGTCATAAAAATGCAGAACACAGGCTAAATGACTTATGTACCACACAGTGTGACGTAGAATAATAATAATTTCACTTAACCTTTTATCTCATGTAAATGAAGGAGGTGTGTCCCTCCTGACTTGATAGATTGATGCCGAATTAATTAGGGGGGTGGAGCTTTCACACATCACTCAAAACACTCCAGAGCTGTAGACGCAGACCATCAAGAGTCCCTGACAGAGGTCAACAAGAAGACAAGCGCTGACACCTAGTAATACATTTCTGCCTTCAAATGCCGTAAATCAATCGCGAGCCGTCCCAGAATGCACCTCAACACTGCTCACATGACCTGCCAGGAGTCTGCTCGTCTTATCCCAAGTCACATCTTAAATCAGTCTTTGTATGCAAATACTAGGATGTCCATCTCTGCCCCAGAAAGCAAATTTAAAGTGCCGAGCGCTCCAATAATACCCTTTCCATTATTCATACTTGTGAGAGTGTTGCTCTCTCAGTGGCGAGGGGCGAGATTGAAGCGCTGCCCCATATATTATGTGGCCCCGTGACGGAGCTCTGCAGGCCTTTCCATAAATAATGGTGCTCATTTCTAACGTGAACACATTGCGTAAAATATTTAACAGCGTCAGGGAGCTGTAAAGCTGTGATAGAGAGGCGGAAGTAAACCGTGAAGCTCTTTCTCTTATTTCTGTTGACACGGCCGTCTGTGAATATACATTCTCCTTAAAAACACTTTTCAGGCCTCTCTATAATGTACTTGGAGCATCATGTGATTTATAATTCACCGGAGCCTCCTTCACGTTGGCCATTTGTCAAGATATTTTTTTCCAAGCAATTTTCTGTTTTATGCTGAAATATATAAACCTTAATACAAAATCGCTTCCTTTTTTCAGCGCTATCAGAAGCCAGATTATTCTCATACATCATGGCTTGTCTGTGCTGCAAGGGCTTTTATTTCGATTCCTCCAAATCGAGTGTAGCATTTGGGTCCTTTTAACATTTCACATAAACAAATAGGAAGGGTTTGGCCTCAAATCTGTCAGAAAACACATGTTAGAGAGAACCGATAAACAGAGTGTGTCATCGAGTTTGTGGGTTCATTTTGTCACAGGTTACCTCATGAATCAGTGTTCAAAACATTCTTGTGTTTAAGACAAAAAAAACATTCTGCTGCTCTCTTTTCCCTGCCCGTTCCTTCTATCTAGTTAACTTCTTGAACTCTTTTGTATGTTTGCTTTTTTTATTCTCCCTCCCCTTATGTTTTTCCATCCCATTTCTATTTTCCTCTTTGTCAATTTTGTTTACCTCTTTTTTTACTTGTTCTTTTTGTTTCATGTTCTTGCTTCATCCACCATCTTCCTCTTTCCTTTCTTTTCTTCTGGCCTTTTTTCTACTCCCCCTTTCCCTCTCTTCTTTACCCTTCCTCTTCCTTTTTGCTTTTATGTTTCCTTTATCTTTCTTTTTCTCTCTTTGGCCTTTCATTTACTGCCCTTGTTTTCTTCCTCCTCTTTTATTAATTTTTTTTTTCTTTTCTCAATTTTTACTTCCTCCTCTTCACTTATTGCCTTTGCTTTTTTCCTCATACCTTTCCTTACATTTCTCCTTTGCTGTCTTTTTGGTTTCCTTTACTCCCTATTGTATTTCCCCTCTCCTTTCTTTTCCTCTTTCCTTTTCTTATCTTATTTTCCTGTTTGTGTGTGTGTGCGCTATTTCACTATGCTTCTCGTTTGTTTCCACATCCCCTTTCTTCCCTTTGCTCTGTTTCCTTTTCCACTTCCCATATGCTTTCTTTTCCCTTTCCCTTATTCTACCTTTACTTTATTCTATTCAAATTCCACTTTGTTTTCCTTTCCGTTGCTTCCTTTTTGTTTGTTTTTTGTCTTTTCCTTTCCCTTTCCTTTACATGCCGTTTTTCTGCCTCCTTTTCATTACTTGTTCTTCCTCTACTTCTTTCTCCTTACATATTTCTTTGCTGTTTCCCGCACCTCATTTTCTATTCTTTTCCCCTGCTCTATTTATTTTTTCTTTTCTCATTTTCCACTTCCTCTTTCTCCTTACATATTGCCTTTGCCTTTTTTCCACTCCTCTTCCTCATTCCTTTCCTTTCTTTTCTCCTTCCCTGTCTTTATGGTTTCCTTTACTCCCCATCCCTATCTTTCCCCTCTTCTTTCTTTTCCTCTTTTTTTTAAAATCTTATTGTCCTGTTTTTGTTTTGTGTGCACTGTTTCACTATGTTCCTCATTTGTTTCCACTTCCTCTTCCTTCTTTTTCTTTCCCGTTTCCTTTTCCACGTCCCATTTCCTTTCTTTTTCCATTTTCCTCATTTTGCCTTTACTTTATTACTTTATTCTTTTTTTTTCGTCTAATTCAACTTTCGTTTCCTTTCTATTAATTTCCTTTCCTTTCTGTCTTTTCCTGCCCTTTCCTTTACTTCATTTTTGGTCTCCTTTTTCATAACTTGTTCTTTATCTCCCTCTTTTTCTTTCTTATTTTACTTTGCTGGTTCCTGCTTCTCTTCCTCATTTTTTATTTCCTCTGCTCTGTTTATTTCCCTCTTCCCATTTCCTTTTCTTTTCCCTTCCCCTCTTCCTTGTTCTATACCTTTATTTTATTCTTTTTGCCTGTCTAATTTAACTTTCTTTTACTTTTCTTTCTGTCTTTTCCTGCCCCTTCCTTTACTCACCTTTTGGCCTCCTTTTTCATTACTTGTTTTTCTTCTCCCCCTTTCTCCTTACTTATTTCCTTCTCCTCTTCCTCATTTTTTACTATTTTCCTCTGTGCTATTTATTTTCCTCTTCCCATTTCCTTTTCTTTTCCCTCCCCCTTTCCTTTATTCTACATTTATTTGATTTGCCCGATCAAATTCAACCTTCTTTTCCTTTACTTTGTCATTGTCCTTTTATATTTCCACTTTTATTTCCCTCTCCTCTTCTCCAGGTTATAGGATCAGGCTGGGATCAAGTACAGATAAGAAGGACACAGGCCGGCTGCATGTAGATTTTGCTCAGGCTAGAGATGACCTGTACGAATGGGAATGCAGACAGCGCATGCTGGCCCGGGAAGAGAGGCACCGTCGCAGAATAGAAGAGGACCGTTTGCGGCCCCCCTCACCACCCCCCATTGTCCATTACTCTGAGCATGAATGTAGCCAGTTAGGAGAAAAACTCAAAGGTAGGACAAATTAAATGCCTCATGTTTCTGTCTGTCACTCTTATGTTTTTATTATTATTATTATTATTATTATTATTTTATTTTTTCCTGATTCATCTGAAAAGCTGTGAACATTCATAATACCCCCTTGAATGGATGTGTCTGTAAGCTATTTGTCTCTTTGAGTTTGATGATCTATGAGGTTTGATAGAGACCATCTGTTTAGTGAATGTTTATCCTGATTTTTCTTTCCTTCTGGGAGAGAAAATCCTTTAAAAGAAGTTTTGCAGATGAAATTAGTTGAAAATACATGTGTACTCCTCAGGTTCCCTTAGACTTTTACATATATGATGGTTTATATGCAGTTCTGCTCACTTTGCGGTGGTTACAGATAACAGATGAAAGGAAGAAAGGAAAGGATGATATTACACACTGCCTTTAGGGAAGCTTTTGTGCTGTTTGCTGTATAAAATCTCAGCAGCACTCTCATATCGGCTAGATTTGTCTGTGTACAATCAATATTTGACGGTTATCTCTAACAATTATTATTTGAGATCTTTTAGTGTCGACTCACTGATTCTGAATCAGATAAATGAGCAACAAAATCAGTTTAGTGATCAAGAGGGATATCATATTCATCACACTTGGATGAATCTTAAAAGGGTTGACGGATTATAAATGTAAATTATTTGACAGCATTTTTAATTGTTATATGCTATTTGGGCACCTATGTGAATCAAAGAACGCCTAGAATTCTCAGTAGGACGTGTGCTGGTGTGCATTCCAGGATTACAGTAGCAAGAACCAAATAATTGTTGTGTTTTCCTTTTTTACAGCAGTTTTTTAGCTGTACAGACCGCATTATCTTTGCAACACACTGGTTACAAAGTTAACGCCAAACAGCTGAACAAATCTGTGCCAAACTGTTCTTTTTGTTGATTCCTCTTCTTTTTTTAATTTGTGGATTTTAAATAAACACAACAACCCTAAAGAATAATAGCTTGCTAGATGAGACTCCCTGTGGCATTCATTACGGTGATTTTCAGCTTTCTCTGTATCTCATCTCATTCCCGGCTGAAAGTATCAAGCCAAAGCTTTTTAGTTTTGGAGTAACTGCCTGCACACACACATACTCACCTGTCTTCGCTATTCAGGAATTCACAAACAACATATTCTACCTAAATTATGTTTTTAAAGAAAGTATCTACGAGTTTTGATTGACCATATTTGCTCATCAGGGACTATTGCATCTTGCTTGCATGTCTTTCCTCATTCTGTTGTCCTTCCCTAAATGTCCTCTACTTTTTTTGTGCCCAATAAACATGTCCTGCTAATAAGTTTTGACACCAGAAGGTCCCACATGAGAAGTGTTCCTCTCCAGCATTGTACTGAGCTCTCTTCCTACCATCTGTTTCTTCCCCACCATTTTTTTTCTTTTCTCCACTTAGACGACTCCAAATTTCCCGAGGCGGTGCGTGTCCTGCTGACCTGGGTGGAACGAGGGGAGGTAAACCGCAGGAACGCCAACAACTTCTATTCAATGATCCAGTCCTCCAACAGCCACATTCGCAGACTGATGAACGAAAAGGCCGCCCATGAGAAGGAGATGGAGGAAGCCAAGGAAAAGTTCAAGAACGCCCTTTCTGGAATTTTAGTACAATGTAAGTGTTTCCTAACAGATGTTGCTTCTGTCTTAAAGAAATAGAAAGCTGTTGACCTACATGTAGATGGCATTGATGGGCAACATGAGCCTTATTTAGATGTTCTTCTACACACAAATGGACAAACTTACCGAATTTAGTTTAAGGGTTAAAACTGGTAAAGAAGTTAGGTTCCATCATTAATAGGGGTGGAAAAGAATTTGACACAAGATCACAGCTTATCACAGATTGCATGTGCTGTAATAAGATCCAATTGACCCATAGCTGGTGACTGTAGTTTTTGTTTTCTCTAAGGCATTGCACAAATTTCACATTTGAAAGCGAATATAACAGCAAAAGATTTTTTTAACAACTACTAAAGATGTTTTTACTTTCAAAAGACAAAATTCCACTAGTTCCACTATATGTACAAGAAATTACTTTAGAAAAAAAAAAAATAATAAT
>CAIGQZ010000690.1:9737764-9800535 GCA_903798205.1 Danio tinwini | reverse complement strand
ATATATACTGTATGTACTAGCCAAACAACATTTATGGTTTGTAAAATATACGCTGATGTCTATGAAGACAGCAATAAAAAAAATTTTATGCATAATCTAATGATGTTTTTTTATGATGTTATATAATCATTTTAAGCAAAGAATATTGGTCAGAAGGATTTCACAAAACATGTGCACGCACAGCAAGACATATTACATTAGTTATACAAACACTAACAAAAACAAACCTGTAGTCCAAACAAGATGTTTTTTGGAGTTCTGGTCATTTTTGTTAAAAAAAAAGCATACTAACATAAATAATGGTGAAGCACTGTATTCTTTTCATGTTTATTCAAAATGAAATGGAATACACTAATGTTCAAAAGTCTGGGTAGGTAACATTCTTAGGTACGAAGTATGTAATATGGTCACTTATGCTACATTTAAAAGCTGTGATGTTAAACATTATTACATTTTAGCTAAATATTATTCAGTATAGAGTAATAGCCTACAGTAGCCTAGAGTCAAGGCTGCCTTAAATTTGCGCCACAATAAAGTATTTCAGAAGGAGATTAATCAGAATCATTCTGCCTATTTTTTGTTCACCATTCATATCATTAGCAAGTCTGTGTTCTCTTAAAATACTGTTTAGGTTGGCAGCTTGCTAATTTTTTTGGAATAGGGTTTATGTCAGAAGTGTCAAAGCGACGCATTCTATTAACAGCTGTGATACTCAGCATCTGTTCCCCTTTCGTCCCGTGACTTCCTCCTGTCGTACATTCTCACTGGAAATTACTGCCTTGTATCTCTAGCATCCAAAACACTCACGCCCCCAAAAATAGTTGATTGACTGCCATGTCCCTTAATTCTGAACAGCTGACTATTTCTGGAAGGTTTGCATTAATGAGTTTACACAAGTGAGACATCCTCTCTAATCTATACACACTGAAGTAATGAGCTCAGCCTGTCGTAAGATGAAACATTCATCTCATTAGAGCTTCCACTCAGTGTACTGTTCAAATTTAGGAGATCCTTTGACTTTCTGGCCAGCGGAGTCGATGAAGGTGAGAGGTGTGATGTGGTAAATGAGAAAGACGAAACATGAGATGGAAGAGCAGTTGTTCTCGGGTAAAGCTGGGGAATTCACAATTCTACTGTGTGTTTTTCCCCAAAAACATGATTTGCTCACCTTCATATCATTCAGTATTCATATGATTTTTTTTTTGGCAGGACTTTCTATGAAGTCTATGCTCATAATGAATTACAACTCTGTTAAGTCATTTATAATTAAGCATAAGAATTCTGTAAACGTATCTATAAAGACACAACAAGATCAATACTTTATCATAATCACAGTTATAGCTACATTTAAAAGTGTTATTATTAGCGATGCGTGTAATTTTTCTATATTCAAGTTAATAGCACATTATACGTGATTTAATACGTATTAATTAATCAGTCATTATTGTATTTATAAAGAAGCAGTTTACAATGTTAAAAGAGTGTTATTTGTTCTGTAAAATAAGTGAATAGTTTATATTGTTCATAAGAGTTGCCTATTGCCTTATACATATTTATTGTGAGTCATAATACAGTTATTAAACTGTATAAACGCATCAATGATTGCTTTTGGGTGCCCAAACTTTTTCTTATGAAGGGCCAAAAACCAAACTTGATTGAGGGCTGTGGGCTGAAGGTAAATATAGCAGACTGTATTACATTAAAGTTGCCATGGGTAATTTCCTAATTTGTTTTCCCAATATAAAAAATACTTAAAAACATTGCTTTATATGAACTAATGCAGTATAATTGAAAGGATTTATATATATAAATATATATATATATATATAATGAACTTATTATTGTAAAAGCAAAAAAACTATCCCATTTATTACACAATGGAGTTCAATGGCAAATAGTAAGACATGTCAAGCTTTTGCACTGATTTATTCAGGATGTTATGTGCATTGTCCTCTATTTGTTGAGAGACAGTATTTACATTATTAAAAATCCGATTCATTTACAACATTTAATTAAAACACTATATTTCAGTTTGCTATTAAACAATCAAACAGACCAAAAAGTTACGTTAAATTCATAATGACTATCTCTTTTTAGATGAGATGGTGGGCCAAATCAAAGCTTACCAAGGTGCCAACTCTAGCCCAGAGGCTTTAGTTTAGACATCTCTGCTTTAAAGTAAAGTTAAAACAGGATGTAGTTTTCCACATGCAAATGTTAAGTAGTCATGCATCATGATTATTCATATTTTACTTATTTTAACATGTGGTTCTATGAAAAGTACATTACTTTATGTTTGAATAGACACAGACATGTAAAATAGACATATTTAAAGAGTGATATTATATAAGGATAATAATAGTAATATTAATAAAGAGACATGTTTTCAACACCAAAATGTTTAATACTGATGTTAAGTAGACCTACATTAAAGTATTTACATAATAATACAAGTTGACGGTAGCGGGCAACTAGCTCTCTGCAACTCTCACATGGTCGCCCACTGAAGCTACTGTAAGTAGCAGGGCTGCACTGGTCAATACCTGGATGGGAAACCACATGGGAAAGCTAGGTTGCTGCCAGGAGTGGTGTTAGTAAGGCCAGCAGGGGGCACTCAACCTGCTGTCTGTGTGGGTCCTAATGTCTAGTATAGTGAAGGGGACTCTATACTGCTCAGTGAGCGCCGTCTTTCGGATGAGACATTAAACCGAGGTCCTGACTCTCTGTGGTCGTTAAAAATCCCGGGTATCTCGGGTTTAACCCTGGCATCCTGGCCAAATTTGCCCACTTGCCTCTGTCCATCTTGGCCTCCTAACCATCCCCATGTCATAATTGGCTTCATCACTCTGTCTCCTCTCCACCAATCAGCTGGTCTGGCACAATATGGCTGTCATCGCGTCATCCAGGTGGATGCTGAAAAGCGCTATATAAATGTAGGAATGATTATTAATATTATTATTAGACATTTACATAATCCTTATGAATGTCCATATGAATCATGATCGGTGTTCTGAATTTGAAAAATAAAATGCATCACTAATGCTATAATTGAACACCATTACAAATGTAGCTATAACTATTATTCTAATACAGTATAGGTTTTATCACTTTAGATTGTGTCTTTATAGATACATTTCTTAAATCGTTATGTTTAATTATACATAAATAAATACAAAATTGTAATTAATTATGAACATAGACTTCTTAGAAAGTATTATCGATATTCTTTCTTCCAAAGACCACAAAAGGAGGTAGAATGTTGGACAGTCCAACTGAAATAGTTCACCTTGAATTGAAAATATTGTATATTTCTAATCCTCATGTTGTTCCAAACTTGGAAAATGATCTTCTGTGGAGAACAAATGATAAAATTTTGACCCCCAGTGTTGGTCAGCCATTGCACAGCAGTCAAAGAATTGCGGTAATTCAGGATTGGAACTACGTGAGGGTTAATTTTTGAGTGGATGACCTCTTTAGCATGATTTTTTAGAAGAGAGCGAAATGTGATCTAATGGAGATCTCATCCAGCTACAGTACACCACTCACCCCAGCTCAGTGTTTGTGCTGTTTAGAGGGGGGGTAGGGGGAAAGAACATCACTTTCTTCCAACCTGACACAGATTTTTTCACTCCTCTGCACCTTCCCAATCGTCCCCTCTCTCTCTTTCTTTCTTTGGACGCCCATACTGGCCCCTGCATCCCCTGCCACAGTTGAGCAGATTGTGTCTGTATTCCACGCTTCTTCCAAACAAAAGGCATGGGACCATTTCTCCAAAGCCCAGCGCAAGAACTTGGACATGTGGCGAAAGCAAGCAGAGGTTGGTGTTTTCATTTCTTTAAGTGAATGTGTTCATGCTTCACATCTTTTGAAATTAATTATGTAGAATGTTTCTGTTAGAGATTAGTCTTTTCCATTTCCTCTGTCCATTTCCCCTTCCCTGCAAGCTTCCCATGTGTACTTGAAGTATTTTGAAGTCCACATACTTTCTTTTTAGTCGAATGTTAATGGTATGATAGTCTAAATGCTCAGCTCTCTCTGCTAGTGAAATCTGTTCCGAGTCTGCTTGAGATTTCAGCGGTTCACAACTGGCAGGTAACAGTTTGTTTGTTTTTTCCCCTGGTAGAAACAATAGAAATATGAATGTCTCCATAATCTTGGTGCTGCAAAAACTCAGAATAAAAGGAAAATAATTATTTAAACAAAAAGCTTAAAATGGTCATTATAAGCCAATTCATCAATAACAATCCACAATTTTTCTTGTTTATTTCCTGTTTTCTGTGGTCATTAGGTAAGTCTGATTAATAGTGCATAAGGGCTCAATCTGGTGTATAATTAATGGCTTAATTTCTATTGGTGGCAACACAAAAACACTATTTGACTTGGATCAGAAGGTTGATTTTGTTTATATCTGATAAGACTGAAAGCTTTCCTCAGCAAGTGTTATGAGCATTAAATAATACAAGGACTGGGCTGTACATGTGTCTTTAAAGCAATTTGAATGTAATTTGGAAGTGATACAAAATTAATAATAATAAAGTCTAAATGAAAGACTTTGATACAGACATTTAACTGACTATAAGAAACTTTGCAAGTACATGTCAACTTACACTAACCCTAACCCCAAACCTAACCCAACCTAACAGTCTACTTATAATCTAATGAGAATTAGTTGGCATGTAGATGCAATTTAACAAACTGACCATCAAAATAAAGTGTGACCAATTAGAATTATATAAACCATCAAAGACTAAAATGCCTGTCATCCTAATAACAGATGCTAAGTTATTACAATTAGAAAAGAGGCCTAGTTGGTAGTCTTGACGTTCAGTGTGTGTTGGAGCAGGGTAAAAGTCACACTATAAAAAAGAAAGATGCATCTTCACTTCTGTTATAGCAAAGTGAAGCTAAGATGTTGCATGTATGTCTGCTATAGGGTTGTGCCAATGAGCAAGCTTAAAGTAAACTTAATAAGAGCGAAAAACATACAGTACATCAGTTTCATAATTACAGAAATCCCTGGGAATATTTATTTGAAGTGTAATTTGAATTTAATTTCCATTTGTTTACATACAGTGCTCAGCATATAAAAGTACACCCCTCACAAATCTGTCTTTTAAATTCATATTTTTAATAGGAAACTATAAAATATTATATTTGTGCATATACCGTACATTAGATTAGTCTGTACTGAAACCAAATCTGGAGCTTATCAAACTACCATAGATAAGTAACTTCCGATAAAGGTCCAAAAGCTAGTATTTCCAAATGTATATGTTATAGAAAAATATTAATTACAAATTTAAAAACTAGGAAAAATCAAAAGAAGCAAAAATATTTGGTTGTAATTTATCTTTTTTTATATATTTTGCTTGAATTTAATTGTATTATCTTTCAATTTCCAAATAAACAAAATGTTTGTTTGTACAATAATATTATTGTAATAAATGTATCTGTTTAATAAATCTGTTTAGTTTAAATGCACCAAAATAAATTGCCTATATTCACTGAGAAATGGATAAAAATATTTATTTTCAAAATGGGGTGAACTCAATTATGCTGAGCACTGTAGAGGTGGCAGAATTTATGATCAACTCTGCAGCCAGCTACCAGGGTTCAATCGTAATGTTTTGGCTTTACTTGGTAACACTTAATTTTAGCACTCCATTTGAGTTTTAGTAGACTGTCTGCTTAATATCTGTTGATACTGCTCCTTCAGCAGACATTTAACAACTATAAGAAACTTTGCAAGTACATGTCAACTTACACTAACTCTAACCCCAACCTAAAAGTCTACTTATAATCTAATGAGAATTAGATGACATGTAGATGCACTGTAACAAACGGACCAACAAAATAAAGTATGACCCTTTGCTTTTATAGACAAAATTTACAATTGGTTGTAAACACCCATTTAGATATGGTGTTATTCCTGTATGTAATGACCACTTTTCCAAATCAAATTGTTCTTTAAATTAAAACCCTATTCTAGTAAAAAAAATGTACAATGTAAAGTTTTCAAGTTCCCTTGAAGTCATTGGAACAGCTTTAAGATGCAGGTACTGTAAATACTGAAAGAGGCCACTCACTTTTTAAGGTAGGTGTTTAAAATATTAGTTACACTGTATGTCCCAAAATCCTTAATATTTGATTTAGTATGAATTGGTTAATTTATCATATGCATATTTTTGTTCCGCATGATCAGAGTCATCCGAAATGGACGTTTCAATCAAAGATACTCCATCTAGTTCCAGCACATTTTGAAGCATATCAAGACAATTTGCAGTTTCTGCCCGTTAAGGCTTTGTTAACTTCATGAACTAAGCGAGTGCTTGATTGACTGCCTTATTCTGAAATAATAATTGACATTTTATTCGATTTGTCTTCAAATGAAAGAGTTACATTTAGAGTTCTCTTAGCACTTACCCTGTTCTTCATCTGTGAAAGGAGCTTATTAATGCTGCGGTAATTGTGTCCTTATTGAGCTCTTATTCAGTTCCTCTCATTTCGCCCCTTTCATTTCCCCCATCAAATGACAAGAAAGGGTGAGCAACAACCCTAATAAGCCTTGATTATTTTTTAAAAGCTGATGTCTGACCTCCAGTTTTCATGCGACTGAAGTTGAATATGGTTAGTCTCAGATATGAGCCTCTCCTCACTCCTGAGCTGGCATTGTGCTTGAAACTTCACCGTGGCTATGACAGGAAGCTCTTGATGCTGTCACAGCAGGGTGAAGCCTCATTTGAGAAGAGAGAGCCAGTTTAGCAGTCCTTTCTTACCTTTTACATTATGTATTGAGAAAAAGCGACCTCAAAACTATTGAAATCCCTCTAGTATGATAATGCAGAGCTTCATAGATATGCCACGCTTTCACAAGCCTTTCTCATTTTTGAAATGTTTACGTTCTAAGGGAGCCCATTAGTGCCATTTTAACACTCTTCGCTGTAGAAGTAGTGAATGGGGTTAGTTATATCTGGAGCAGGTGACAGTAAGTGATGGGTAATAGATGACACACCATTAAGCTATGTTTACTCTGCTTCTCTCACCCTTGGAGCTGTTTGGACCCTCTCTTGTAAATTTGACGGTAAGGTGGTGGTTTCGAACGAGTTGTTGACCCAGAGCTGCGTTCAGGCTTAGTGGAATTTAGAGGATTTTTGTCCTCATTTCCTTGAGCTCCCCTCCAAGTTTACCCAGCCAGTTCTTGCTTAAACAAAACATCGGTAAGTGTTGTTTTTGACACCGAAATGTCCAGTCAATGCAGCGGGTTCTCCTCTCTACAGGCTGATTGTTATTCCAAGCAGTTAGCTATTTGCAGTTGCCTAGACGACCTGAATTCAATCACAGCCCATTTATGCTGCAGGCAGCGAGACTTCCTGTGTTAAAGATTGGAGGAAAGTGTAAAGCGGGAAAGCTAGTTGACTTCCTGCAGTAACCCCATATCATCTATCCCTCTACTGATTGGGCAGATGGGCCTGTTTGCTTTTGCGCTACCTGCACGACCTCTGTAATTCTCAAAGAGATTGTGTGTTGCTGCGCTAGACAGATGGTAATGTTTATGCCAGGCCTTTTGTTTGTTGTCAGGGAGTAAGTCTCTCTCCCTGTGGCGGTCATGTTGTGTCTTTGCACAGCCCTATCCCTTTGTGCGCATGCCTCATTAACCAGAGAGCTCCCCCATCAGGTGTGCCAACACGGCGCTGCCCATGCCCGGACATCTGCTTTAGTTGCCCCTGCCCGACCCTGCCACTTTGTGGTGGCTGGGCAATCACTTCCAGCCCCACTGGCTGCCATTAGAAGTCCCTGTGCAATGTTTAAATGTGTCTATAGTCAATGTCAGCCAACATCAGGTGCATCGATACTCTAATACCTGCTTTTATAGCACTTTATGAATATGATCTCTTTTTTTACAACCTAATCGAATGGCTTATTACATTTCCAGCTCATATATTTCATGTGCTAAAAAGTGTGAGAGATCAGCCTGCAGTGCTTGGGATTAAAGACTCTATTCCTCTCATTCACAGGAGATCAGAAACATCCACAACGAAGAGCTGATGGGAATTCGGAGGGAGGAGGAAATGGAGATGTCGGATGATGACATGGAGGATGTTCCAGAAAGCAATGATTTGGATGACTCAGGTATGCATCCTTCAAGATTGACAGCCAGTAAGCAGAAGCTGGGAATTCTTGTCAAGGAAGTGCAAGCGACATTCACTTATTGTCTTAAAAATGGTTTCGGAGCACTCACAGCATACAGATTGTACCCGCTGGTGATTTGTCAGTTTTACGAGGAACCTTTTCTCAGATCACACAGTGCTGATACATTTCCAGATAGAAGCAATAACCAGCTAATTTTCATAGTATAAATGAGCAGCCTCATGGAAGGCTCTGACTGTTTAATGACCCTTGACATATATCTGGATTCAGACTGTATAACATGCACTTTTCTCCAAATATTCTCCCAGAAACTAATGAAGCTCATATAATTTTTCTTCCCTTTGAGATCTTGACGTGTTTTTTAACCTTTTGTGTCATAAAACAACATAAATGTCAATTACTCTATGCCAGTGGCTCTCACCTCCAGTGCTGTAGATTCACAGCTCTGTACATTTAGTATGTTTTTTTGTTATCTTATGCACATGGTTTCATTCATGTGCCAAGCCTACAGTATATGAAAGGATTGTAACTTTTGATCAAAAAAGCAGAATGTTTAAAGCTGAGATGTAGGGCTCGCGAAGCCCATCTGAGAATGATGGAGAATGCCTTCAACAAAGATCGTCATGTCTAATTTGAAGGAACTTTTTTGTTTGTTTCATTACTGAGCTACAAAACGGCAAATTAAAATGAAATGTTTCAATTAATTGTAAAAGAATCAGACTTTTTAAAATGTAAATACTGTTACTCGACGGATAGAGGACTATGCAGGAGACATCGGTGAACAAACCAAGGCAAAAACTAGTGTAACTCCATTCTGTTATAATTTTTTTGTTTGTTTTTACTATAATAAGATCATTATAAAATCTAAAAAATATATATACTTGTAAAGCAATGTTTTTTTTTTGTTTTTTTTAATATTATTAAATAAATTAGGAAAATACACATGGCAACCATATTTTACTTCGGCCCACTAGCCTTAATAAAGTTTGTTTTTTGGCCCGGCATAAGAAAAGGTTTGGCCTCCCCTGGTTTAAAGCTACTGCTCCAGCTTTGCCCCAGTGGTCAGTTAAAGGGTAAGTTCACAAAAAAATAAAAATGAGGTTTTTAATTACTAATTAATTGTCTTTAGAATATAAATTAAGATAGTTTAGGTGAAATCTGAGAGCTTCATCATCCTCCATAGACATCAAAGTCCAGAAAGGTACAAAAAAAATCCTCAACAATGTCCACATGCCTACAGTGATTAATCAGAATATTATTAAGCTGCAAAAATACTTTTGTGCACACATAAACCAATTTAAACTAAATTAAAAATAATGTTTTTATTCAACAGTTCTTCTCTTCACTGTCAGTATATTGCCCTGTTTATGAGCACAGTGCAGTGAAGTATACAGATGCCCATGTGCAGCTGCCGTCTGAAAAAAAAGCACAGGCGCATACTAGGAAATATGTCAGATGTGGACCAATCGCGACACATGAATGTGTGCCCTATACTAGGGCTGCATGATATTGAAAAAACTGACATTGCAATACTTTTTTTTTCATTGTTCAAAAAATCATACTTTTAGACTGACTGATAATTTTGTATGGAGTGCATCTGCATAAAATACAATAAATCAATCACAAGTATTGATAAGTAATTGATAAGTCACATTGATAAGTGACAGTAAAGCAAAAATGCAAGTGAAATAAACTGTTTTCTGGGAGTCTAGCAATATTCAGGTACACAATTGAATAATCAAATGTCAAGTATAACAAATTATTAAAGTAACAAATTATTAGTAAACAAAACTATTACAAATAGTATTTTTTTATAGTTACAAACAGTACAATTTCTTGTGCCTGAATGATTTACCTGGCTTGAAATGTTCAGTCACAAGCCCTAAAACACTTACAAATGACAAACATTTCAGTAACTTTACAATTTCAAGAGTGTTTTCAACTGTGGCTCCTGGTCAACTATAATCTCGATTTGACATTGCAGATCCTGTGATGTGACTATTGCAGATGCAACCATTGCGCTATCGATGCTGAAACGATATATTGTACAGCTCGACTCTACCGATACCATTCCTGTCATCCCATTTTTTTTTGCCAGGATTCTTCCGTATTTTACCATTCTATCCCGCTATGATCACGTTTTAATATTTTCCTATATTTCTGTATTTTTTAGCATTCTATGAAAAGTGATACTAGCATCAAAATGCGTTGGCCATCGCCCTTCCTATGCAATCTCTGAATCAGTCAATTCATGTATAAGTGCTGACTGATGGACGCACTCCGTAGTGATAAAGACACTGTTCCCAGATCCACTTCTGTACACATAATTTGAAGAGGAGCAAAAGTAGACACTTTGGGATTTGGGTGTGTTTTTAAACAGACAAATACACTTAATAATGGGCCATGTAAACAAATCCGTCCTGGAGTGTTGTATTTTAAACACAAATAAGTTTGCCTTATATAAGTGCAAATGCTTTCATTATAAATCTGTTGATTGGTCCTCTGTTATCAAACAAAACTTCATCAAAATAAGAGATTTGCTGCTCTTCACTAAATAACTATAGTAACTTTAATCAATATTTAAATACAGAGGATAAAAATGTAAGGAATTTTTAATTTCTTGCATAATTAATTAATGTATAGACCATTGATTTTAATAGGCTAATTTTTATTTTATTTTCAATTAAAGGGTATCTTGTATATTTGCATCTCAGGGTTGACAGGTAGGCCCTATACTGACACTATACTGGAGAAGAAACTTGTTAGTTTTGTTTAATGTGCCAACAAAAGTATTCTCATAACTTGATAAAATACTAATTGAACCACATGAACACATGAAAGCATATGGTGTGTTTTGAGGATGTTTATTTGAATGTCTCTTTGACTGAATTGGGACTGTTGCTGTCTATGAAGGATGCGGGAACTCTCAGATCTTAATTTGTGTTCCAAAAACAAACAGAGGTCTCAAGGGTTTGGAATAACATAATTAACATTTTTGGGTCAGCTAACCTTTTAAGGAGACCTCATGTTTTTAAGGATGTCAATGAAGGAGAAAGCAGTGACTGAATGTCACACAACAAAGTCACTGGACATCAAGGTGATGTGATTATGATTCCACTTATGATTCCAGTTTGCTGTTAAGCTTTCTCCAATGGTAGAGACATGAACTTCTCCATCTCCCAAATTCAGAACATAGCTGCAATTCCGAAGCTTCAGAGGCTAACTTCAATGGATAAATTCAATAAATGGATCCTTAACAGCCTAGACCGAGGGTGCCCAAACCTGGTGCTGGAGCACCAGTGTCCTGCATAGTTTAGCTCTAACTTCCTTCAACACACCTGCCTGGCATATTCTATTACATCTAGAAAGAGCTTGATTAACTGGTTCAGGTGTGTCTAGTTGGGGTTGGAACTAAAATATGCAGGACACCGACCCTATAGGACCGAGTTTGGGCACCCCTGGCCTAGACTATTCAGAGATTCACACTTGTACAAAGCACATGGCTCAGTGTGTTAAATCGTATGTTACAACCACTAGGCCACAGCTCCAACCCCAGCATTTTATTTTGAAGAATTCCCTTTCTCGTGTGAGCAAATTAAATCATATCTATCTGTCAGCAGCCGATTCAGTCATGAAGGAAAAGTGTAATTTTTGTATTAGTACTTCTATAACCCCCTGTGGTTTCCTAAATGTGGCAGTACTGATCTGTGCGTGAGTCTGCCAGCTGCTCTTCCAGCTCATTTCAGGTCTTGCTTGCTGCAAAAACCTGCTATAAGAAAAGCTGTAGCGTAACAGCTCAGGGCAGAGAATCATAGGAGAACATGAAATGATCGCTATGGGATATCAGTGTCTTTTTTTTGGCATCTTGAGGCCACTTAGTTCACACACAATCCCTCACGCTTTCTTTTTACAATACATTTGACACAAGTCCTCTTCTTTATATACAGTATGTGGCACTCAACTCATACAATTTGAATATTAATATTAGATTCTCTAGTGTAGCAGAGGCCCTCATTAGTATGCAGATGTATGCAAATATAATCATACATTTACCAGGTTTGAATCGCACATCTTCTCATCTGCGACCTTAGTTATTAGAAAACAATGATAACAATCACTGTCAGTGGGTTGTCAGATATTTGAAAGGATGTCACCAGATAGGAAAGGCCAGGAGATTCACACAGTTAATGAAGGAGGTAATTCAACACCCTCCTCGTTTATGAAAACAAATATTTCATACCTGCCAATAAGATGAGCAACCTGCATAAAGAGGAGGCATTTCTTCTGATAACCCCTGTGCATTTTGTAACTGAATCAGAAACGCCTCCATCGTCACTGCAGCCCAACATGTTTGCTTTTATTTTCCCCTGGAGTTAATCAATGGTGACGGCCAGGTGTCCTCTGACAATAACTACAGTGCAGTGTGCAAACGGGAGCTGCTTTCTTTACTGTCAGCACCCCTGGGCAGCACAGGTCGATAGAGCTGCCTGCCATGTTGCAGAAGGTGAACCGGACGCTTTCTGGGGGCAGCGGCTTGATGAGACGGATCAATAAAAACTGCTTGCTTTCCTCCCTCTCTGTCCATGTCTCCATATCTCTTGTTCTCTCCCTCTCTGTTTCTTTCTCCTCTAAATCACACCAAACATGCTTGCAGACAAAGCACTGAATTGATAACATGGGAGATACGTTCATAAAGGATGCGTGCTTGTGTCCAGTGTGAATTGCCATTCCATTGTGCTTAGTCTAGCGCAACCGAACGGTCATCCTGCATACTTCAGGGCCATCAAGATGAACTGACTATAACATCACACAGCGTGATGATGTGTTCATGCAGCAAGGCGTATATATGCAAATCTACAAAGACCAAATGCAGGAATGTGAGTGACTCCAAAATCTCCATCCTAACCGCAGTGTTATTAGTAATACATCTGTGGAATTCCATGCGCAATTAAAGATTTTCTGATAAAACTGAAAGTTTTCTTGTATCAGTTATGGACTGTATTGGCGAAAGTTACTTTTGAAAGTAGTGCATTACAATATTGAGTTACTCCCCAAAAAAGTAACTAATTGCATTACTTAGTTACATTTTATAAAAGGTAATGCGTTATATTCCTTTTAAGTTACTTCTGTGTTACTTTTCTCTTTCAGATTTGACATTTTTTAGAGATGCTCTGCAATTAATAACCACCCATTAACCTACACCTTCATTTTCCTTGAACATTTCCTAAAACATGTAGGATAATATTGTATTTTGAGAACTTTCTGAGCTCAGAGCTATACATGCTGTATATACAGATTAATGAAAGCATGTAAAGTAATGTGTTTGCTACTTTTGTACGTTTTGTGCTATTAGTTAAGTAAATTCACTGCCCATTGAGATAAAATTGCAGTAAAGCCTAAGAGTAGGCTACAAACATATAATTCTTTATATTAAGGCAAAAACTGATTTTAAACCTTTAAAATGTTTAATAACAAAATGAACAGTAAGACTATTAAAAAAACATCCCCAAATCAAAATAAATCTTTGAGCTTTATACATTGAATAAATTGCTTCACGTGGGCTTAACAAATTTGCAAATCGTTTCCCAAAAGAGAAAAAAATCGTACTATATTACAAAACTGTAGTCACTTCTACAGTAGACAGTGGCTGTGTCTCCTCAGCAATAAAAGTAATGACCTTTTTTGTCAAATTAATTGTTTTACCTGAAGAATGTGAACTGATGTCAATCATTTGTCGTTTAGCTAAAGGTATTCGGTGTCGTGCTTCTTGC
This sequence comes from Danio tinwini, assembly GCA_903798205.1. Lineage (NCBI taxonomy): Eukaryota > Metazoa > Chordata > Actinopteri > Cypriniformes > Danionidae > Danio > Danio tinwini. Next base: position 9,786,616 of record CAIGQZ010000690.1, on the reverse strand, counting down.
AGTTGTAAAGAGTTTTACTTACACATAATCTACACTTAACAACAATCCACTTCTTTGTTTCGATGAGTGAAAAATAACAAAAACCCATTGCAAAAATGTAAGTCTCCAGCCTGCCATTGTTTCTGTTTCTAACTGTCTGTAGTGGTGATGGGCGAGTCACAAATTAATCATTTGTTTTAACCGGATCTTCTTAGTGAACCGATCGAACCAGTTCACCAAATTGTGTCAGCATGAAATGGTTGCGTCTTCAGTAGGTTAAGTACTTTATTACTTACTTTTTAACATGCCGGATACCCCCCTCTGACTCTAAATAAACCAATATCCTGAGTTATTCAGTTACTAGAACAGTACACTAACTGTGTGTGATTCAACTTGACTAAGATCATTTTTATTCTGCAATATCTTTTTAAAAAAGCCAATTAAGCAAGGTAAAAAGTAACACGTTATATTTTTGTAAAAGTAACTCAAATAATAATAGTTTTGTTTTTTTTGTATGTTCCTTTACTCGTTACTATGGAAAAGTAATATTATTACATAATGCATGTTACTTATAGCGCGTTACCCCCAACACTGGTCGTGGAGCACAGCTCACGTTAGTCATTTTCAAAAAAGTAAAAATGGTGAATGTGTGGGATCATCTTGAAGTCTGTTTAAGGAAAGCGCTTACTCTTATATTACAATGACCGGATTTTGACACATCAAATTCACCAAAGTTTGATAAATATGGTCAGAGTTTCCTAATGTCATAACATAAAACTTGAAAAGTACACAAATACAGTACAATTTTGACTATAACAAACTGCTTCCCAGTACTTTTTTCATTCTGCTACCACTCTGCCATCTGCCTGATATGCTGAATATGTCCCACAAGCTGCAATATTGTCAAGTCTTTTGCCTGTTTGCTCATGTAAAACAGATTTGACAGTCTATATTTTATAAAGACTTGATAGACTTGATATGATTATTGAATGAAATACGCTAGTTTTTTGACCAGTAATATCACTGTACCATCTTGGATCACGTGTTGCAACAAATTCTGAGATTGTCTCCTTTATGAAGGATCTACTAATCTTAAGTGCTTCATTTTGGCCAAAATGAGGGATCTTTAAAGGGAGAATTTTTGTGACACTTTAAAAATATAGTAAATTACATACAATTTTGACTATAACAAACTGCTTCCCAGTACTTTTTTCATTCTGCGACTACTCAGCCACCTGCCTGATATGCTGAATATATCCCACAAGCTGAAAAATTGTCATGTTTTTTGCCTGTTCGCTCATGTAAAACAAATTTGACAGTCTACATTTTATAAAGCGCTAATGGACAAAAAAGACTTGATTTGACTATTAAAAAATATGCTACATTTTGACCAACAATATCACTCTTCTTTACCATCTTGGATCACCTGTTGCAACAAAGATTGTCTTTTTTTATGAAGGATCTACTAATCTTTAGGGCTTTAATTTTGCCAAAATGAGGGATCTTTAAAGGGAGAGTTTTTGTGACACCTTAAATCTCCCTAGTTAGGCATCTTGCCATGTTTCAGAACACAGAGCAGAGACAGGTGATGATGTGTTTCCTTGCTGACTTCAGACTCCGTTCATTCAGTAGCTCAATCTGGCTTTCCTTATCTTCCCCGCACGTCACTCAGAAGCTCATCCTCTCGCACTTCAGAGATGCATAACCAAAGCTCCTTCATCAGCCTGGCGATCGGGCGCCCAGCTGTTCCTCCCTCTCCTTACCCAATCTTCAGGGACACGCTTCTCGGCATAATCCCGTTATCTTCTCCCGCTAGATACAGAGCAGAGGTGACGTCTCTGATCATCGAGCTGTTAAGGAAAAGCTGAATGACAGTACATCTTGGTGTGAAGAACCCTTTTGCGTCAGTTTTAATTACAGCCATTTGATAACAATGCCCATGGTACATTAAGTCAAGAATTAAGTAATACACTTTCTCTCCATTTAATCCTGGCTAATTAGCCTCTGAAAGCCAAAGAAACGCAGCAGTGGTACTGAGGGTCCTTTCATCTCAGTCCATCAGCCGAATTCTCTAAGCGGCTTTTGAGGAACACTGTTTTCCTCTGCCATTCTCCATCTTTCATTTTTACTCTTTTAAGGGCGTACCGCCGCCACATCGTGACTTATTACTCTGCGCACGGCGCCTAATGCGCCTCTACTTTTTCTGCTCTGTTATTGTTTTTTACTCGCCCATGTGTCTTTGCCTGCTTATTTCTCTTTTCCTGTCGCCAATGCAATTGTCATTTTTCATCTCTCCAACTGTCTGCCCTCGCAGGGCCATTGGCTCAGGTGGAGGCTCTGAAAGAGGAGAACGACAGTCTGCGGTGTCAGCTGGATGCCTACAGGAACGAGGTGGAGCTTTTGAAACAGGAGCAGGGTAAAGCGCAGCCCCAGCGCAGCGAGGAGGATGCCACCCGCCAGCAGCAGCTCAGCTTCCTGCAGCAGGCTCTGCAGGGCATGCAGAAGGTACGCAACAAAACAATCTGTACTTAGAGTGTTTTTTGTCTTGTGTACATTCAAAAATATTTTAACTTATTCATTTGTTTTATTATTTTGATATTTCAGTTGACATGAAATAAAAATCCACACTCCTGTTTGGAAAGCATTTTATTCAGTTTTGTTATAAATGTTTTGTCTATCCAAAAATCACCTCAAATTTATTTTTATTTATGTTTTTTTTCACACACATTCACACACATACACTACGGGCAATTAGCTTACCAAATTCACCTATAACGCATGTCTTTGGACTTGTGGGGGAAACCAGAGCACCCGAAGGCAACCCATGCGAACACGGGGAGAACATGCAAACTCCACACGGAAATGCCAACTGACCCAGCCAAGACTCGAACCAGCGACCTTCTTGCTGTGAGGCGCGAGCGCCACCCACTGTGCCACCGTGCTGCCTATTACTATTATTATTATTATTAAAGTTTGCTATGGTTTTCTGAAATTATTTATGGCCCCCATACAGTATATAAAAGTAAACAGAAAATAAAGCATATGGACTTAAACAAATGTAGCTTCATGCATTGTTTTACTTTATTTTTAAAAACCAACAGATTTTAGTTTTACTTGAAAAACTACAGTACTAAACTAGAAATTACTAGAAAGACGACATCAAGATAGGATTCAGAAAGACTATCAAAACTTGGGCTGGGCGATAAAATCTGTATTGATATTTATTAACCGAGCACCATTGTCTATAACCATAAAAAAAGTTTAGTATGTAGTTTCGGTATGAATCGCTATAGTTTTATTAATATGTGGCTGCTGATTGTGTGCCTTGGAAGCAATGGCAATGAGCTTCGAGTGTAAGTTTGTCAGTTCTAGTGAAGGCGTGCACGCATTTTCCAGGTACACCTAGTTAAAAAACATCTGAACTTTTCCAAATGTCGCAAGTACACCACGATTCATGTAAGTAGAACTAACCAATCTGCGTCACACTTTGTATAGAATATACACATTTCAGTAATAACGGCAGACTAATTACCTGAGGCAAACACATTGCGTTCCAAACACTGCAGTGATTTTTACTGTTCTCCATAAACTTGTATCAGACCTGCAGCAATGGTTTGTCTTGTTACTTCATGTCAGAATAACAACACATTCGAAAATGAGTGCCGTATAGCAGCAGTGAGGAAATTGTAAATAAAAAAGGATGTAAGGATGTCACCAGAGTGGCTATTTGGTTTCTTTTCTTGTGCATCCCAGCCACTAGCTCCCTATTTGAATGATTTTTTTTAGCATAGTGGGTAGTATATTCATTCAACTTCACAATTTGTAATGTTGCAGTATGTGTTTGAATAAGGATGGCTGGTTCCTTTACTTGAAAGCTTGGATTTGATGATCATAATTTTTGTTTACAGAGTTTGAGATTTACTGTATCATTATCATTCACACCTTACAGATGTTGATCTACCTTTAGCATTGCACACACTTGGTAACATTTTATTTATGAAGTTTAAGAGTTACTTTAACATATTTTTAATTTAAATATTCAGAAATACTTTTGTTTTTGACTAATTAAACTATTTGCCATAGTAATGTTGGTAAATTAAAATAAAGTGTTTTTTTACTAAATCATAATATTCCTAAATGTATTGTTAAAGAAATATTTAACAATTATCGAGTCATATGACACGTGATATTGTGATAATTTTTGGCAATATTGCCCAGCCCTAATCAAAACATCAGCACCTCCAAGCACTGCTTAGTGATTTTTTTTTAATTATGATTATCTGTTATGTTTATTAGATTGTTAAATTTTTAGCTTGCTTTCATTACACATGCTTGTTTCTGCTTCTTGTGGATGTTCCAGAGATTTCAGAAGATGCAAAACAGCGCCCCCTACCATATAATAAATAAAATAATGGGTTGACAGATAATTCTGTCAAGCATCATGTCAAAATTCTATTAAAAATTCCATCTGAGGGAAAGAGTTAAACTATCCTTTTAGTTTTCACCCTCAGGACATCCAAGATGAAGGTGACGTTTTGTTCAGTAGAACATTATAGAAGATTTTAGCTGATCGTGGTTATAAATGTAGGTGATTCTTATGATGCAAGTCAATGGCTTCCGGCAATTTTAGAGTAAAAAAAAACATATACAGGAATAACAAAATGAATGCCTGTGGCTCCTGATGAAACAAAGAGGCCTCATAAAGCAAACCAATCGGTCTGTAAAGAAGAAACCGAACATTATTTTCAGCATTATTATCTTTAATCCACAGCCTCAGCAAGACATCCTGAGGGCGTTCATGACAATCTGGAGTGCAAGCTTCAAACTTACACGAACTGATGCTGAAAATGACAAAACACCTGAATAAGAAAATTATTTTTGCAGTGTTGAACTTCATGAAGAGCTGCTGGAGGTATTTGAAAACAAACTTGTCAGTCATGTGGCACGGTAAAGATCTGTGTCAGTAACCAGAAGTTGTCATTTTTAAAACCAGCATGTGGTGATCTATGTGCCGTCACTCATCAACTGTGTGTTTACAATCCCACACACCTACTGTTTCCTCACTCGGTGAATACACTGTTGTTATGTGTGAGAGTTTTTATAGCAGTTTAACAGCAGGGAGTCCTGAGCTGAAACACTTCATTTTTACAGATCATCCAGGTCATCAATCACACACACACACACACACACACACACACACACACACACACACACACATACACACTAATAAGGCAATAAACACATGAGGGTTAGAGCATGTAGAATGGCAATTTAGTTTGCCCAAAGTGTATTCTTTCCCATCCCATCCTTTCATCTCCATTATCAAATGTTATTTCATCTTCTTTTTGAGCAGCGGTGATATTTTTAGAACAGTCTCATGTTATCATCTTCTTTTCTTCATAGTTATTCACTACTCCGAGTGACCCAGAGTTCTGAGGGTGATTTTAAGTAACATAGTTTGCCTAAATCATAACACAAACTTGGGTTAAATCTGTCTTATGCAAGTCCTGTCTATCTTTGAGCCCTCTTTAATGTATCTTTAAGGTGATCAGACAAGCTATTTTCCCAGGATAGTCAGGTTTTATCCAGGTTTTATCCTTTTATTCTAAAAATTCTTCCTTTCTCAGCACTAGTAGTCTTTTGTCATGCAAAAAATGCCTAATCAGTGGTAGCCACTCTTGTCATTGTATATTTTAAAGAGCAAAATTACCATTCAATCACATTTCCATATCGATCAAGCTGCTGTTAGCAATGGCAGTGCTTATGCCATTCTTGTGTCAGTGATAAAGTGTGCAGAGAAGATGAATTCAGACGCAAAAGCAATGTACTATAGTTAGAACAAGATAAAAATATCAATCAACATTAGAAGATATGTATCGAAGCTCAAATAATCACTAAATCTTGTTAACTGGATTGAATAACCCATACCACAAACAAATCTTTGGTCAAATGCTCAAAAACAAGTTCAGATACAGTGAGAATTGTTAAGTAGTCTATTAATTTTCTTTTCAGAGCTGTATATAATGTACAGTGCTGTTTGGAAGTTTATGAACCTCTTGCAGAATCCTTGAAAATGTGTATAACTTTCACAAAATTAGAGAGATCATACCACATGAGTGTTTTGTTTTACTACTCACATGGCTGAAATGATTAAAATAACATTGTGCAAAAGTTCGTTGACCCTCAGACTTTAATAATGTGTGTGGTTTCCTGATGATCTTTTATCCTTTTTTTCTGTTGAATCAGTGAGCAGTTGGATCTTTTTTTAATAGTTGTAATAGTTTGAGTCGCTCAATTTGTCTTCAGTGTCAAAAGATGGATTTTACAATTATGCAGCCACTGTAGAGCACAAAATAATGTCATATTTCATCAGGAAAGCACATGCGGTATTAAAAACCATGGGTTATTTTAACCCTTGTGTACTGTTAAAATTTACTACCCTTTCATTATGTTCGTGGCTGTTTTCGCCCCGTTGACTTCCATTAAACTGACATTTTTTGATTGCAAAGCCATGACACCATATAATCATCTACAGTGTTTCCTCTAGGATATTTTCTAGCTGTGGTGGCAGGCCTTTTACACAGATCTTCCAACAATATGGCATTATTTCAGTGACAAATGTCATGAGCACAGTATTACTAGTGGAGATCGAATGCATGTAATATAAATATCTCTTCCAATCTTCACAGATTTCCTCTGTTTGTGCACAAAACTTCTTGCACGACCTCAAATACACTCCGCTCAAGCACAGATTTTGTTGTGTGCTCTCTAATAAACGCTGCTGAAGTGCTATTTAGTGCATTTATGTATCGAGTATGTCTTCAACATTTATTAGATTGCTAGGAATATTTATGAATGTCTCCAATAGAACTATAGAAAGGCATTGATGCTTCCTGAAGTAAAGTGAAACTGCTATAAACTCTAGCAAGATAAAATCATTGTATGCAGAACCATAGACCTTTATTTATAAATAAAGTATAATTATGGAAACTGTGTCCATCATAACGGAAAGCTACATCATTTTTGCTGCCCTTACGCATCGTGCAGCCCTGTCAGTCAGTCAGTCAGCATGTAAGCTTAAAGGGTTAAACAAATAACGCAGCACTACTAGATTATAGAAAGGTTTGCTCTGTTGTAATTCACTTATGTTTTTTTTGTTTTGCTGCTATTATAACCTACTATGTAAAAAAGACAGCGACAACTGAAGGTTTTGAATGAGAAGCTAACATATTAAGGTAAATACACTTTCTTTGTCATCACACACACACACACACACACAGACTATATTCCATATAGAACGCAGAAACTAAGCTTTTTTTCCACTGCAACTGATGACCAACAGTAAAAAATAAACATTTTACCTCATCCCAACAGGGAAAACCAGTAACAATCAAAAATGCATAATATATGGTGTCATGGCTTTGCAATCAAAAAAGATCATTATAATGAAAGTCAATGGGGCAAGAGCCATGAACCTAACAAAAGGGTGGTAAATTTGCCCAGAGTGTGTTGTTGATTTTTTTTTTTTAATTTCCAAAGTATTTTCCCAACATATGTCTGAAAATAATATTTGTCACCAAAAATCATATCATTTGCTGAAATAGAGAAAGTTGTGGTCAAATAAGACTCAAAATCACCCCAGAGTGGATTAAAAAACCCCAATGGCACACGAGGCTTAATAATTTCCCATAACATAAATCTTTTATGTATCTTTTATGTAAAATATCTTACTCTGGATAGTATCTGGATATATACAGAATTTATATTATTTATGCAAAAAAATCTTACTTAATTTTTTTCTTGTTTCTTGTTCAACTATCTACATTTTAAGGCGAAAACAAATTTTTGTTTAATCATTTAGCTTGACAATTTAGCTTGTTTTAAGGAAAAATTCTTAATTTTTACTAATTTTTTTTCTGATGGTGAAAACAAAACTATATTTTTACTTGCTCTAAGAATTGTTTTGATATTTGGACTGAAAATAAGACAAAACAAAGTAATACAATAATTTTTTTTCTGTTGTGGTTATTCAATTTCTGTACCTGAATACTGTTAGACTCTCCAGAAAACCATCAAATAGTGCTATTCAACTATTTTGTGAAACTGTGTTCATGTCGCAATATTTATTGCAGAAAAAGAAAATATTGCAATATCAGATTTTCCCAATGTCATGCAGCCCTTCTAAATAAAAAAAATGCTTTGCTGTATGATCTCTCTTTTTTTGTTCAAACCCATCACATTTTTATCAATTCTCCTAGTGGTTCACAAATTATCAAGCGGCACTTTATTCATCCATCCTGATAAATCTGATCACTCTGCATGTATCAATAAAATGTCCTTAATTGCATCCTGTAATCCCAGCACATACAGAGGTCCCAAACGTCTTTGATCCTGCCACCTTGGCGTTATTAAGCCATGAAGGAGACTCTTTCTGAAAGGGGCGTTTGTCTTACTTTGAAGGTGTGCGCTTGCCGCTAATGAGCCCTAATGGGATTGCACATATTGAACATTGCTGCACCATGAGATGAACTCGCTGCACGGGTCACATGCAAGGTGTACGCTGAACGATTTGTTTGAGTTTAGAAGCTGAAGTGCTCACTGATTTCAATCCAGCCCATAAAGACGGAGTGTCATTCTGTCACATGAAGTGAGCAGCGCAGGCCATTTCTCAGAGTTGAATCAGTCTGAAATGGCATGTGAGGCTGTGGAGATGTTTTCGCTCCTGCTACTCGGAGTGTGTTAAACTCACCCTTGGACTGATTTATTCATGAGGAGCAGGGCATGAAGGCAAACAAAAAGGTTACATCAGCGCAGTTTATGTAGCTCCGATTGCTCCTGGCTTTTGAATGTTGAGCAGGATCAGTAATGAGGAATCAGAGCGGTGTTGAGCAACTCGTGGCGTCAGTTTTATTAGGTTTGTCAACAAATTAGCATGCTTAGAAACTTAGAGCATTTGAGGTGACTCATTGTAAGAAAGATGTTAAGTAATTTGCTTCCAAGGTAATACCGGAGTCATTTGTGTTACTTCTGTATGTGTCACAATCACCAGCGATCTAATTCTTGCTGATCGCTGGTAAAAACACAGATCGCTAAAGATTTACAAATCCGCCATTACATGGACTACAGATCCAGTCATGCACCACACACTCACACCTGTTCCGGTTGTCCCCTGATTGCCAAAACACACAGATGAAGCTATTCTGAACTCATTACAAGGACTATTTAATGAGCGCCGAGTCTTGTTAAACTGTACTGTGAACATTACAATGCGTTTCCTTTGCCTTGTCTTGCTGTGTTTGACTCTTGCTTTGTTTTATTGTTTATTCCTGTCTGCTGCCTGCCTTTGACCATCCGCCTTTGTATGACTACGACTCTGGATTGCCCATATACATCTGTTTGTTCCTGGGTTGACCATTGCTTGCCTGACCATTCTCATAATAAATCCTGCATTTGGATCCGCATCAGTGTCCCCCTTACATTACAGAATGTTATATAAAACGCTTTCCTAATTACAAATAAATAAATACAATACAATACAATGCAATACAATACATTACAATAATAATAATAATAATAATACCAACAATAACAGGGCTTTTTTCCCATTCTACTCAAGGCTGAACGTATTTGATCAACTATTTACACTCTCAGAAATAAAGGTACACAAGCTGTCACTGGGGTGGTATCTTTTCAAAAGATACAAATTTGTACCTACAAGGTCCATATTAATACCTCAAGGGTACATATTAGAACTAAACAGGACAAAAACGTTCCTCTTAAAATGTTTATGCATTAATATATACTTTTGAGGTACCAATATGGACCTTTTAAGTACAAATGTGTACCTTTTGAAAAGGTGCCTACCCAGTGACAGCTTGTATACAGCTTGATTGCTGTTACTGTTTTTATGCCCATACCATTTGTTTGTTTATTTATTTGCTTATTTATTTTTATCTATAAAGCACTTTGTGCAGCCTTGTGGCAATTGGAAACTTGTTATATAAATAACTTGAACTTGTATACCTTTATTTCTGAGAGTGTACTGTAATAGCAGAAATATTGTGTTATATTTTTACAATGAAATACACCATTAAAACGTTTTCATCCATAAATAAGACATACCATTGAAAATAATTGTAAAAATATTCCTTGAGCATGAAATGGTACAATGCTAAAAACAGTGATTCTTCTTATGTCTTTTGATGGAAACCATAAAGTATTATAATAATAGCAAAACACTGTTTAAATTATAAAATGATAAAATAATAACATGTATTTAAATTAAAATTGTACTTTTGATCAATCAAATGCATGTATATTTTAAATTTATTTTATTTTGTGGAATTTAATGATTATTTACTTAAGTTATTTACTTAATTTTCTGTGTAAAACTATAAGACTAATCCCTCTTTGTAATAATAATGAGTGTTGGGCCCATTCCTTTAAAATAGTAATAAGTAATAGTTACTAGTTACTTCTCACCAATAGTAACTGAGTTACATAATTATAAAAGTAACTAATTATGAAGGAAAGTAACTATTGTGTTTAAAATAAATCTAATTGTCAAATGACTATAAAATAAATATAAAACAGTGTACACTAATCAACACTATTTTAATGTTGTTGTGGAACAATGTGAGAAACAACCATCGAACTCAACATATTATTAATATTAACATAAACATTGTTGCCTTTCACCTTACAGAGGGAAAAGTAGTGCTTATTGTATATTTCCAGTTTGCAAATGCTAACTTTGAACTTGTTGTATTTGCTATCGTTCTGACTCCTGGTCGTTGGTATGTGCGACTAAATGTGTGTGTGCTTGTGTGTAAACACCCGCACTACTCTGCCTCTGTTTGGCAAATGATGGAAATGTACTCCAAGTCAATCATCATGTTCTCAGTTACACCATGTTCACAGACACACCAGTCATCATCACTGGTTGGTTATGTGTCCCACCCCAGCCTCGAACAAACACACCCACCCCATAGACATCGGAAAAATTAAGACCTCTGCAAAAATATTTAAAACCTAGAACATCGAATTTAAGACTTTTTAAGGCCTTAAATTTTGATTTTAAGACTTTGTAAGACCCCGCGGAAACCCTGTTTTATAAACTCATTTTATTATTACTGAAAAAAAGTATTGCCGTTAATTTATTTCTAGTGCTGTTATTCCCATCACTGATAATAAAAGTTAAAATAATAATAATAATATAAAACAATAATGATATTAATATTAATAATAATATAATAATAATAACAAAAACACACTCTTCAATAAGTCAAACACTTTGAGGTATGATAACACTATATCACACAATGTACAGCAATTTACATCAACACATTTGGTCCTTTCTAGTAGGATTGAGCAGTAATAATACATCACACACAGCACATCTTCTCAATATATGAATCATTCTTATGCTGATAGACACATCCTTTTATATTCTCATTTACATAGATTCAGTCCGTCAGACATGCACACACTACTGCTGATATTGGCCGCTGGCAGCACATAGCTTGTGTGTGTGTGTGCGTGTGTGTGTGTGTGTGCGTGTGTGTGTGTGTGTGTGCGTGTGTGTGTGTGTGTGTGTGTGTATCCAGCTTTGGATTTAATCTGTCCCTCACCTGCGCCGCTACAGACATACAAACATCCTCAAGGCACAAAATCTATTTACTCGTCTCCGACTGAAATGCACACCGTCCAAATATTTTCCCTCTCCTTTCTGAATGTCACTTGCACGGCACCTCTGGAGGTCAGGGAACAGATGCCATATCAGGTGCAGATTGTTGAAACGTCTTTATGAGCTGGAGGTAATCAAATAAAGCCTTATTCAACACAGTCATAACACCTGAGATTGAATTATTTGATAGCAAGCCTAGTGAATAGTCAGCATAAGATGGCATATTTGGCTATTGTATACTGGCTAGGTCAAGGATGTATACAGTACATAATGCGTGATGCTATCTATGTGTTAGCGCTCCTATTTAACTCAGTAGCAAGTGCTCTAAGACATGTTGGGAAAAAAAGTGCAGGATTTACTTTGCAATTTTCACTTAAGAAATTGTGAGTTTTAAAAATACTTACACCATTGAGATAAAAGAGCAGCTGCGGTTGCTAGAACTTCACCCTTGAAAATATGGTAGTAAATATTGTAGTTTTATGGATTTAAAGGGGTGGTCCAGTGTGTATTTTTTTGACTTGGTTGTGTTTATAAGATGCAAAGCAATGTGTGTTCATGCTACATTTGTAGAAAATCATGTTATTTTTTCATATGTCTTACTTTGATTATATACTGCTACTCCGCTAACATGAAAAGGGCTGTCATATGTCCTAGTTCCTCCAAAAGCCTGCTCTCAATAGGCTTTTATTGGTCAGCTAGCATAATGTGCTGTGATTCATGGATCGGCTCCACGTCACCAGGAAGCATCACATCCAGTCACGCCTCTACTAGCACTCGCTGTGCCTCTGCTGGGTAAATACTGTCGGTCAGTGTAGCCATGTCAGTGTGAGCCTGAATTAGACAGAAAATGAAAAGGACACAGCTGGACCTCATGCCTGCTCTCTAAAATAAAACCTAGCAAGTGTCATTCATGTATATTCGGGTTATAAGCATGTGTAAGTAATTTGAAACTTTCACATATGTTTTGCGAGTTCATTATTTGAGACGTAGAATGCAGGGAAAGCGTCCGCATAGAGAGACACTGCAGCGCTGCTGAAGATTGTGGATGTGTACAGCTGTTTGACAGATAAATATGAGTTTGTCGCTAAATTGTTAACAGTGCCAAACGGCATTTCCCATTGTTTACGTCTTTGTCCTTGCTACAACATACCATTAACGCTAGAAACTGTGCATGTAATAGATCAATTTTAACAAATAAAATACAGGTTGTGGCTCACAATCTAAAGCTTTGTCTATTATGGTTGGAGCTGCTCCTTCTTTGAGGAGTTTTTTGCCGAATCCAGCATTGAACTGGGAGTGATTCTGGAAGCTGTCCTTTGTCAAATGCTAGAGCTATATCTTTTTTTATAATCCTCTGGAACATAATTAAATTTACATTGTAAGCACTTCTCTCTTTGTGTCGTAGACTTTGGAAGCCCAAATACAGAAACGGAACAAGCTCTGTGGAAATCGCAGCATTTGGACCTCATTTTAACTTTCTCTTCTAAAACATAACAGCGCCTCTGGTCATGCCCTCTTTGCTGTGCGGGGTGTATGCGCGTGGTGAATGCGCGTAACCTGAATTGTTTGTGATCTCACTAACCCGGATGTATTTTTTTGTAGTCCCCAAACTTCATTCGCTGTAGGCTTTGCTAAGCTAACGCTGTAAAAGTCTCCCTTTGCATTGAACTTTGAGCATATTACATTCAGAGATGTTGTTTATGTTCACACAGCTACATTACACATTAACTAAAGGTTAAAATATGATATCGTTGTGGACCACCCCTTTAACATAGAGGGAAAAAAAACTCTGTGATAGAATGTCAAAGCTCATCACAGCTTTTCTGAAAGATTAGAAAGTATATAACAGTATATAGAAAGTACACATTGTCACATACAACTAATCGTAGTACACAAAGCTAAATTAATGCAACAAACATTATTTAACAACATAACATTTAAACTAAAGTCCTATTGTACATTATTGATAAAGGGGGAAAATAAGAAAGTTATTTTAACAGAAAACTTTAATGTTACACACAACACAGGGAATTCTGTGGATGTCAGTATATGGTTATTCATCATGAATAATAACTTATACTGTTAAAATCACAGTATTTATTTATTTATTTCAATGAAGGACATGGCATAACACCTTGGAATTAGAAAGAATTAAATAGGCTGTGTCCAAAGCTTTGAAGGCAGCATTCCAAGGTGGAAAGTCATGAAGGAGGTACCTTCTTCTAATTGAATGTCATAAGTTTGCACTTAGATATTGTTTGACAAATGTTAGCTGGTTTGGCATGCTGTCCCGGGAGAGAACCCTGAGCTTGGAGATAGTTGAGCCCAGGGCTCCCGCCTGGTCTATGGAGCATATAAGGGGAGTAACAAGATCAGGTGGTTCTCGAGAGCTTCCCGTGGTAAAGGAAAAAAGGGGGGAAGAAGGGGTGGATGGGGGGTTTCTTCGAAAATGAAGATAAGGGAGTGATTTTTCCTAGGCTACTTATAGTGAGTTTGAATTGGTCTGATTGGCTAGCTAATGATTGTAGATGAGAGATCAGCTGCGGTCAATCATATCACGTGTTCCTCTCGAAATTTGTTTGTGAAACTTCATTTTGAAGGCAGCACCTATTGCCTGTACATATACATGTAGCTGTATCTTTCGCTGCCTTTGATATCAGCAGAATTCAGCAGATTTCCGCAGATTTCCGCAGATTTTTAGCCCATCATTAATTCTGTTTATTTACTTAAGTAAATGTGTGTAAATCTGAATTTATTCAGTTTTTAAATTACACATATTTCACATATTAAGGTTTTAGTTATAAGACTCCCAAAATAATTCTGCAGAAATCCGCAGATTTTTAACAAAATTCTCTGCAGAAATTGCAAAAAACGTCCGCAGATTCCGTCTGGCCCTAGTTATCACCAACTCTATTTTGTTGAGCAGGGTTAAATCTTTAGGCTGTCTGAAATCAGTTTTATGAGTGGCCTTCATCCACAAATGCTGCCTCCAGAGTCACTACAGCCATAGTATTTCCTTGAAAAGTACTCAAGTCATCCTTTTTGCAGTGTTTAATGAACTAGCGATTGGTTGTCGTTATGTTTGCCAAATTTGCTTGATTTCAGTCATGAACATCATTAGCTAAGTTTCCATCAATAGATGTGAATTAGATGTATATGCAAAACTAGATTATTGATTAAAACATTTGTAAATAAAGCACCATTTTCATCCAATGAGTCAAAGTGAACAAAATCTTCACTTCCTGATAAACTAGCACCAAATATCATCCCATCACACTTTTTAAATGTGCATGTTGAAATGCACTGAATAGTAAATGTGTGTCCATAGACCCTTTTCACATTTCCAGCTTTCTCAGTAGCAAAAGGTGTCATACAGTCCTTTACAGTCCTATTTGCTGAAATAATACAAGAAAAACTCCACAATGGTGTTATTAAGACTTTCAGAAAAAGGAAAAAAAAAACTTGTGTGAGACTGACGGCAGTCAGAGGAGAGAAAATCGTCAAATTTACTCTGAGCCCCAAAGACGCTGCATTAGAAACACCTCGCACAAGAGGTAATGCATTTTTTTGTAATTTGACGCAATGATGATATAATGCATTTATAAATGCATATAAATGTTTTTTAAAAAATCTAAATATTAAAAAGGATTTAAGATTATGATTGCCGTTAAATGCGTCATAACAGTCTTGTGAAAAGGGTCCATTGTAGTTTATGCACATTTTTCCTTATCAGACACAAGTTTATGCTGCTCAGTTTTGTGCACACATTTTTTCTGTAATTTTCTAAATTAATCTAGGCATTGCCATTAAGCATTTTATAATTCGATATTCCAAAAATTGCCATAAAAATAGGTGGATGGGAACAAAGCTATTTACATCAACCACAGTCTGCCTATTATTCAATGTATTTTAGTAGTGGCCAACTGGCGATTACAGTATGTACTCACCATAGCCAATGTTGAAACTAATTTGGCACTTTGTGAGTGTTCATTTTGAATCCTGCTGGCACAAATAGTATCCTGAGCTGGGATGTCAGAGGCAGCAGACCTTGAAAATACATTTCACACTTTTAAGAGCCCTGCAAAAAAAAAAAAAAAAACATGGGCTTTGCTTGACTTAAGTTGCTTCAGAAATAATCAGAATGCACTGCAACTTTTGAATGATCAATGTTTTTAGGTTAAGATTATACAATTACTGTATACTGGTTCATGCTAACCAGTTGCACTGCTTGGTTGTTAGTGAAACAACCAATGTCTAAAATAGGTCTAAAATGATGACTGATATAGTTGAAAACATAATTAAATTACTTTACTGACCAAACACGTGATCATTAATCAAAACAATTATATCAGGTATTTGTGTGTTGTACTAAAATACACTGTAAACAAACTTCAACTTTATTAATATTTTAAAGTTAGTTTAGTTGAAAAAAACTATTTAAGTTGATCCAATAGTTATTTTTTCCATAATTTTGTACATAATTGCAGTTTCCATCAACAGCCTCTATGTTTGCTATCTTTCCCGCTCACTCATAAGCCACTTAACATGGCTTTGATCATTCCTGAGCACTCCTGCTAAAGTTATGAAGATAAAGTGACGGAATAAGACCCTATCCACACAAACAGGGGTATTTTTCTAAATCACACTTTTTTACTACTGTATGTAGTTTTGATGATTGTCCATGCGAAAATTGTATTCCATGTATTAGGAACGTGGTCGTGACATGCAATTGTAAGAGCAGAAAAAGTGTGCACAGCCGCACGCTTCTAAAATGATTTCATTGGCACACACTATAGGACTGCACAATATCATTATGTTATATACACAATATAGCCTACGTAGGCCAAATTTGCCCACTCTGTCCATCATGGCCTCCTAACCATACCCATATCATAATTGGCCTTATCACTCTGTCTACTCTCCACCAATCAGCTCGTGTGTTGTGTGCGGTCTGGCGCGATATGGCTGCCGTCACATCATCCAGGTGGATGCTGCACACTGGTGGTGGATGAGGAGACCCCCCCCCCCCATTTTGTAAAGCCATTGAAGTGTCTAGAAAAGCGCTATATAAATGTAAGGAATTATTATTATTATGAGCAATGGTATTCCCAGGGACACTGAAACTTTCTGAAATCTCCAGCTAGAGTGAAGATTTTCCAAAACTACAGGTTCTGTTATCACCTCATGACGTCAGCGACCGTGCTGTTTTCTTCTTTCTGATTGGTCAACACAGCTGGGTTCACACCAAACATGAAAGACATAAATAAAGCAAATTCAAAGCAGGGAAAACCCTGGACATGGCTTTTGGATGCTTGTTAATACCAGTAAAATTGCTAACGCATCTCTGCTAATCACTTGTAATCTGATCACTGTTAATATCAGGTGGAAACAAGGCCAAAGATTCTTACACATCCTACCATTCAGTTTAATAAAGCAGACTAAAGTGCCATCAAAGCGATTGTGCTCAGCTTGTGTTCTCTTTAAATACTCATGATCTTATCCACGTTCGCCGACAGGCCTTTTGAGCTTCTTTTAAAACTCATCTCTGGTTATGTGTTTTTAATGTCCTCGCTTTTCCTTTGTGTCATTTCTCTAGCAACTGCTCAAGCTTCGTGAGGATCTGAAACAGAGGGAAATGGAGCTGGAGAAGAACTCAGAGGAAAAACAACAACTCGAAAGCCAGATCCAGACCCTGAAAGATCGGATTCAAGCTTTTCCCACATCACACGCGCTGCCCGTGAGTAACAGATGTATGTCTCTCTGTCTGGAGCTCTTCTGTTGTGTCTTTGTTCTTTTAACTCTGTCTGGATTCGGTGTGTTTTGTCTGATGAGGAGGAAAAGGAGAGATGAGACGGCTGTCGGTTTGAGGACGGTGTGTATTAATGAGTCTGTCCTGCTGAACGCTCTCCGGGGATTCAGATCAGAACAGCAATATCTGATTCCCCGCGCTCTAATTAAAATAACATGAGCTCCGGATGAATCCCGGTGTTGGAAACAAAATAAAACAGTGTGAAATTCTTGCGTTAGCCTCTCTGTTTACAAGGAAGCAGTCGTTCGAATGACAGTTATTAAGACAAACGTTCAGAGATTAGACCAAAATTATGCAGTTGGGATGTTTGGAAAATAATGCTGGTAATATGTTTTAAACAGTGTCCACAAATGGCCACAAAAATAGATTAATAAATTAAGTCTGAATATATTTAAAAATATGTATTTTACCGTAATTACAAATTGATTGATAATATTAGGACATTTTCAAGCATTTAAATAATTAAATATTTGACATAATATTTGTAATAAGTGTACATTTTGTAAAGAATTTTAGGAATAATAATTGTTTTTAAACAATGTAAAACAACATTTCTGTAATCACTCCAGGCCCAAATCCATTGAATAATGTTTATTATTATTATTATTATTATTATTATTATTATTATTATTATTATTTATGCATTTATTTATCTCTATATATCACAAACACACACACATCCATATATATGAGCAGTATCACACTCGTAGCAGTGCAATATGGCTGTATATTGACACTGGTGGGAGCCGTGCGTTGGGAGCCTTAGTGTCCAACCAGTGACAATATACAGCCATATTTCACTGCTACTAGTGTAATATTGTTTTTATACAACAGTTTGACGTCATAATTGTGTAAATAAAAAGAAAATCAAACACACACGAAGAGTCTAAAAATCCTTTTGTATGAGGAACTTCTTTCTTCCGCCATTTATTCACATCTGCAGCTGACGTCAGAACAGCAGAAACTGTTGCTACTTCACCAATGTCACTTTAGAGCAAGTTTTTGAATGATTCTCTAGCGTAATATCTAAAGTGATGACAAAACATGTGATTTTTCTCACATTTTAGGATTATAAGGCTGAACGACATGAAATGCCATCAGTCTAGAGACATTTATCCAGTATTTTTCTGGTGCAATCGGGATTAACCCCAAAAAAGCCAAAGCAATGCAAACACTAGTAGTTTACTAAGGTATTAATACCGCACTACGTACAAAAGAGAGAGATCGACTTAGAATGTCACTTTCCTGTTATATAACGATTTGTTGATGATCAATGATTGATCAGCTGTGTTTGAATTTTTCTCCTCTACGGGCTTAGTATGCGGTCTCTGTCACCATCTTGTGGCGGAACATTAACCGTCTTTGCTCTGCTCAGTGTGACAGGCGAATGGATGCTGACACAATGTATCTCCGAAATTATAAATATTTAAAATAGGCACTATCGTTATAAATAAATGGCATAGTTGCAATCTAATCAACTACATTCTCGCCTAAAAAGCCTCAAAAGTACATTATGTTGTCCAACAGCTGCAATATTTGTCAAACTGTAGTGTTTATTGATCTGCTGTCACTATATGTGGGAGGAGTAATACAGAAGGGTGAGGAGGCTGTATAAGTGCTGTTGTTTATATTTACTATATTTAAAATGTTTTTATTCATACCAGTGTTATATTTATAACACTATACCAAACTTTTAACTTTAGAAACGTTCTTGGACCTGCTAACATGCTGACGAATCTGCAGCGTTTCTAAAAGTCAGAGCAGAAAATGCAAAACAATCCTTTATTTGGTTCTCTGCAAGGATTTCCAGTCTTCAGTAGCATCAGCGCATGAATTCTCCAGCACTGGCTGCAGCAGACACTAATGAAAACTAATGGCACCTCTGTAGCTCCAGCACACATTCGCCACACCAGCGGCGACGACAAGCCTCTTTCAATTAACCGCATGTCAACACCGCTGTCTCTCACACAGCTCTCATTCACGACAAACTGACCACTGCGCTGCTCACGGCACAATTCCACATGAACAATTCGAAAAACTCTCCAAATATGAAACTTAGAAAAAGTGACATTTAAATCAGTTTTAAACTGAACTTCCAAAAAGGTAATGGCAATTTGAGAAGGCTAAACGGTGCACGCCCAAAAATGTGATACCCTGTTATCTTGTTCAGACAGATGTTGTTATCTCCGTTTTTTTCCTTATCTGGTACTGTGGAGCGCATCGTTTTAGGTTAATATTGAGTTTATCACCTCCAAGACTAATCATTTTGGAAATGGTTGGCCGGCTACTCATAATTCCGAGCAGGAAAAGAAGGAGCAAAGTCTGCATGTGGTACGGCAGTGAGTCGGGTTTGATTGGCACTCGACGAGTGAATTTATCTGGGCACCACTGATCCGTGCTGAAGTAGAGTTCAAGGCATCAGCATGTGCACTGATGAATCACCTGAGACAGACTCATTAATGGAAGAAATGAAAATCAATTTGAACGCAGCCGTTCCTCCTATAGATCTGTGGCCATCGCTGGTGAGAGCAGTTTATTGTTTTCTGCTAGATGAATGCGTCCTGAATGTCGTACATCAGCCTGGACGTGCACGTCTCAGTGTTTGCTCTTCCATCTCCTGCTGTGATCAACTTTATTAATCATTTTCTTCCAATCCTAGAATGACTGTCTGAGATTTGTGAAATGTCAAAAAACAGCTCGCTGCATTAAAAAGAAGTAAAATCACCAGAGATCTTTTACTTAAGTTTACTGCAAAATTAGCATATTTTCTGGTATGCAAGTGCTTTTTTTAAGGTGCCTTTTAATAAAAACCTGTGTATACCAAGGCATAGTGAAATAATAAAAAATCAGTATACGGAAAAGAGCATACTGTGAGCCTCAGAAACCACTGTTTCCTTGTTTTCATGTAAATTCCCTGAGTGTAAAACCTCGGTGGACAACGGGCCAATCAGAGGACAAAACAAACTGTTATGAGACTCACTGGGCACACCCTCCACATTTGCATGTATGCCTTCTTTAGGTCATTCATCCAGACCAGACGAGCAGCAGCCAACACGACTCATATGCAGCTCTGAGATCATTTAAAAAAGCTCTGAAATTATTAATATACATGCCTCAGGCTGCGTTTGATAAGCCAAACGTTTTCTAATAATACAACAGTGATCATTTTTCTCCCTTAGTTATTTTAAGCATATATTTCACTTACTATATATGTGGGGATTTTATTTAAAAAACGTGACAACACGAAACATGTTTCAAACTCACATCAGGACGCAAAATGCAAGATTTAAAAAATTACACATTTATTCATATTCACTCTGAAGCGACATAAGGTATGTTAAATTGCATCTTTTGTAAATTTTTCGTGCTTATTGTGAAATTTGATGCGTATGTTTCAACAAACACATGTAGATGCTAAATCGTGTCAGATCACTGAGCTCCACTGTCATCTGATCATTCAGAGGTTGATATTAATTCCTGGCTGTGTTTTCTTTGACTATAGCTATAAAATACAACGGGACACATCTCTATCTGACAACTCTTTTTTCAAGTTAAATTATAATTTAGACTTTATCCACAACAGATCTGGTGAGTAAAATAGGTTAACGTCACTCTAATTGGTTTTATATTTGTCTGTGTTCAGTGTACATCATGCTGTGTGTGTGTGTCCGTAAGAGCGGCATGTGAGTGAAGCTCAATAATATTCACGACACAAACCATATATGGTCAATCATGGACCTTCTGATTCTATGGGTATTTTATGGAACAATAAATTAGCTTATAAACCATTTTTGAAGATTTTTTGAACTTACCGAAGCCATAAACCTACTATGTAGATATCCGAAAACAATTGAACTTATGAAACCGATGCAGTATATGGCACCTGTAATAATCTGAAATGTGCTGTGACCAGGGCCGGCGCATCCATAGAGGCGACCCAGGTGGTCGCCTAAGGCGGCAGAATAGAGAGGGCAGCGTACACGACACCCCGCATCCAGTTCGTTTTATACACTGCACATGTGTATATGTGCTGAACGAGAGAGTTGGATTTGTATTTTACTGCGCATTTTCTAATAAAATACTTCTGATATAATAATTATGATCATGTTGTTATTAGTGTTTTAGGGTTTTTAAACAATTAAAATGCCAAAATAAGTATTATTTCATTGGTCTGCATCAGAGTAATAAGTGAAGTTTCAAAAACTTAAAGGGAGAAGCACGTGATATGATTGATCACAGCTGGTCTCTCATTCATAATCATTAGCAAGCCAATCAGATCATTCCAAACTCAACATAAATATCCTGTCTAGCTTTACTCCCTTATCTAAGTTTTTTGAAGAAGTTTTTTCTAGATTAATTGAGTGACACAGTGGCTCAGTGGTTAGCATTGTTGCCTCACAGCAAGAAGGTTACTGGTTCTAGTCCTGGCTGGGCCAGTTGGCATTTCTGTTACACAGACTTTACATGTACTCCAGTTTCCTCCCACAGTCCAAGGACATATGGTATAAGAGAATTAAATAAATCAACAGGAACAGTATATGAGTACTTTAGTACTGAGCTTTCACCGCATGGGTATGCGCTGGTGTGGTTGGTGGTCTATTTCTCTAGGGCTGCTCCTGATAATCAAGGAATAGGCCAAACAAATTCGGGGAGCTCTCAAAAACTACCTGATCACGTATCCACTTACCATGCCCATTGACCAAGCGAGAGCCTTGGCCTCAATTATCTCCCAGCTCAAGGTTCTCTCCCAGGACAGCATACCAAACTTGCTAACATTATTAAGCAATATCTAAGTGTGAACTCTTGAAATGTATTTAGTGGTGTCTTCATTTTTTATGTTTTATTCCATAAATCATTTTATAAATGTATAAAATGCATTCATTTTGTCCTAAGAAAGCAAATTTAAACTTACATATTCTAATATAAATCCACAAAAAGTAAGTGAAATGATTTATTTACATATGTATAGACCATTTCAATTTGGTGATGTCATTGGCCCATGAACATTTCCTGTAGCAAGAGGCAATTCAATCATAACTTGATGTTAAAACAGCTATCATAACATTATTTATTAATGTGTGGAACGTTTTGGACTCTCAGAAGCTATGGAAGTTTAAAATGTAAAACAGGGAATACTTCAGAACCATTGTTATCAATTACATCCCTCAAAATGGTCCATTTATTTAAATGCTTGAACCTCACCTTTACAGCAGTGATCCTTATATTTTTCACTCTTTTTTTTACATTTTGAATAAAATCTGAATTCTGTTTAATGTTTAATGAGAGGAATTAGCATTTGGTTATAATATTTGCAAATGTTTTATTTGATCCCATGCTAAATGTAGACTATTTAAATCAATTATCAATTATGTACACCATTGTTTTTTATATTTACTGTAAAAATGTGACTTTGTCAGATAATATGGTAATCACATTCATTTTATTTTGTTTATTATGCTTTATATATTCTAAGTAAATTATGCAAATAAAAGTAAACTTTCTTTGTCATTAATTATTTTAGTTCCCTACCCCATCATTTTTATTTAAAAGGATACAACTTATTATGTAGCCAAAGGTGTACACGCTGTATATTGTCTGTTCTAAAATATAAATGATATATTTTAACAGACTTGAGAGCTAAAGCTATCTGCTTAAATACAAAGCGTTTGCATTTTATAAAGAAAATGTAGTTGGCGCTTGCCCCTATAAAACTTGCCACTGGCACTTGCCAGTATTGTCATGATTTTAATTTTTTAATATATTATTATATTTGGCACCCCCAAGGCCCTCTGTATGCCCAGAGTCTATAATACTCTGCCATCTAGATATGGTCTAGCTCTTTCAAGGGATTTATCCACCTGTTTTATCATCGCCAGAACAAAATCAGATCACTTCCAAAAGTAATAACATGCCTCAGCTCTACAAGCCGAGTGATTTGAGATATCTTTCATGTATGTAGCCCAGATGGCGCTAATCCAAAGTTTAATACTTGGATTTGGGGTTTGTTCAAATCCCTCAGCACAAGCACGAGCAATAACAATAGTGCTCCTTGCATTGGCGAACACCTCTAAATTTTCCGTCAGCATCAGGTTGCGTTACTAATCTCAGCAGAGCGGCTTGAAACGGCTGCCGATTAAACTGCGCTTCATTAGAGTTTCATTGAGCAGGACAAATGCTGCGGAGCTTTCGCTGCTTATTTGGCATTTACAGAAATCCATTTGCAAACCTGACCTTCAACTCTCGCCGTGTCAGGCTTGTGATTTTACATCCTGGCCTGCAGTTTGTCTAGTGTGTGTGTGTGGTGTGTGTGTATGTGTGTATGTGTGAGTGAGTGAGTGAGTGGGTGAGTGAGTGAGTGAGTGAGTGAGTGAGTGAGTGAGTGTGTGTGTGAGTGAGTGTGTGTGTGAGTGAGTGAGTGAGTGAGTGATTGAGAGTGTGCGTCATATTACTCGCTGACAGCTCTCTCTCATTCTTTTAATTGACTAGCTGGAGACGGCCGAGCGGGAGGACAGAGGCAGCGATGAAAGTGCAAATCACGCCAGCGTAAGTCTGCTTTTCATTTCTCACTCTTGTCCACACCGTCACTCCTCATCACACCTCATATTAGCACATTCCAGCTGAACAGGACACTTTCAGTGCTTTAGATTAACCAAAACACAACAATAGAAGCACAAATAGCTAAAAAAATATTTTATAAAGGTAGATGTGGATATTTTAGACAAAGAGGTAACACTTTTGCATTTAGCTTGCATTTTGGCTGTTTATTAGTATCCGGAACATCGTGTTAATGCTGGACGGTAACCCTTTACAATAAGGTTCATTAGTTAATGTTAGTTAATGCATTTACTAACATGAACAAACAATGGACAATACATTTACTACAGCATTTGTTCATGTTACTTAAAGTTAGTTAATGAAAATACAGTTCTTCATTGTTAGTTCATGTTAATTCTCGGTGCATTAACGAATGTTAACAAGCATGAACTTGGATGTTAATAATGCATTAGTGAATGTTGCATTATGATTAATAAATGCTGTACAAGTGTTGTTCATGATTAGTTCATGTTAGTAAATGCATTACCTAATGAACCTTATTGTAAAGTGTTACCTGCTGGACCATATTTTGTATAACATAATAATGTCACAAAACCTACACTTAACCACTAGAACTGTCTAACTAGCTATTAATAAGCAGTACATTTAAAAAGAAAAAGTTGTATTTAATAGTGGAAAGCATTGATGGAAAAAAAATGCCTTTTTTGTACTCATGAAGGCAATGTTTACACTAGTGCATTTTTATTTTAAAATGTCTACACTACCCGACAAAAGTCTTGTTGCCGATCCAAGTTTTAAGTAATAAAGAATAAATTGGCTTCTAGTTGATCATTTGGTATCAGAAGTGGCTTATATGAACGACAAAGTTCTTTAGATTACGCTTATTTTACAAAAATAATATATGATCATGGCTTCATTTTTAATTATTTAATTAGGACAGTAACTTTGCTTAGACAAGTCTTGTCATTTAACAGAAATAATGTACAGTATAGAATATAAGTATATAAGAGAATATAAGTCATGGTGCAGTGGAAAAATAATTAATTATTATTCTGTATGACTCCCATGAGCTTGGAGAACAAATCTGCAATGATTCAAATAACTTGTTAATAAAGTCATCTGGAATAGCAAAGAAAATGTTCTTGCAGAACTCCCAGAGTTTTAGGTTTTGGTGCAGTTACATCTGTCATCCACATTACTCCGGCATCCTCAGCTTGAAGAATCAGAGTATTTTGAAAACTGTTTTCTGGAATATTGTGTAGCATTCCCTGATCTGTCAAGCCCTTCTCACATGACCATTACGCAACTGTAGACAGCAAGTACTGATGGCGGCAAAATATGTGCAGCCCAGTAAGCATAAATCGGGTATCATGCATTTTACATTTAATATTGTGGATATAGTTTTTTTCTAAAAGTGCAGTAAAAAACACCAATATGGACATGGAACAATGCTGTTTTAAAATAAAAACATCACTGTAAGTAGACTGTATGTAATTATAACTTTTTTAATGTCTTTAAATGAAGATTCAGAGCATGTATTTAATTCTTAATTTAAAAACGCTAAATAGTTTTGTTGTTGAATAATCCATTTTATTTATTTATTTTTTTTATATAAAAATATAATTTGGTCATGTGACTAAAAAGCTTAATTTTCAGTAGCCATTATTTCAGTCTAGTGTCACATGATCCTTCAGAAATCATGTAAATATGCTGATCTGGTGCCAGAGAAAGAGTTCACATGTGATGCTTTATATTTTTGTTGAAGCAAAGACGATTTTTTCATAATTCAAAGTTCAAAAGAACAGCATTTAGTTTGTTTGTTTGTATAGTTTAGCTTGTCATTAATATAAAAGTATTTATTATAGAGTTTAAGTATTTATTTAATTCACATTTCTATATTTACTTAGTATTCCTATTGCCATTGATGATTGAATTTGGAATGAATAAGAAAAAATATTAATAATATTAATAAGATAAAATAGTGTTATGGTAGTTTTAAATGCTGCTAAAAGGGTTGTGAAACCCTGCTAATAATTTGAAAATATAGGCTCATGTAATATGTAGTTTCACCCCCTGATGTTGACAATTGAAGATTGAAGTGACAACGGAAGGTTAAAGTAAGTTCACCCATAAAGAAAAATTAGCTGTTCATTTGCACGCCCTCAGGTCACCAAAGATTTACTTCACTAGAATACTAACAAAGAATTTAAGCTGAATTTGTGGTCCTTGGTGACTCATAAAAAGCAAGTCAACTGCTTATATATATGTTTTATGTCTGTATAAAACAAACACACACAATATATATATATATATATAGCTATTCCTTTAATGACCTTTTATTCACTGACTATTTATTGGGGAAAAAAAGTTGCAGCTCCTATTCATCCATCCTATTTTGCAGCCTATTCATGAAAAGTGTCTGTTATTCTCCTCTTCTCTCTTCACCCTTTTGTTCCTTCCTCTCTGTTACTCTTTCTCTGCATTTTCCTTTCTGTGCTGCACTCTACACCCCTTCTGTTGTTCCATTTCCCCTCCTCCATCCTCTCGCAGAACATGACAGATCATTACAGGCCAATCGAGCGCAGGAGAACTTTATTTGTCGCAGGATAAATCACTCTGACACAACTGGGCGACGAGATTGCAGGCCCGTCAGAGGCCCGGGGTAATGAGAGGAGGAGCAGAGGGCCTGTGAGAAGAAAACAACTTTCTTTTTTGTTGTTTTTTCCCGCAATAGGAAGCTGCGACGACGGCGGTGGTGTCCTGCAGCCAGGAGAAGGAAAACCTGCCGGAAAAAGGTCCCCCCAGTCCGGTGAAGTCAGAAAGAGAGGCTCTGCTTGTGGGTGAGTGTCCAGGGAAAACAATACGGGCAATTGGGAGCTCTTTTCACACTTTATCTAATCAGACAGAAGGCTGTAAAAAAATCCACTTCTCATTATTTTCATCATCCACAGCTATCTCTGCAAGGGTGCAGGTGTTAATTGCCTGACCAAATGAGGCTCAAATGAGTCACCTCGGATGCTTTTTAATGAGGAACTTTAACATGCTATCCACAGCACACCCAGAAAGAGTGAAAGACAGAGAGTCGTGCCAAAATTGACTGCCAAAAAAAACCTCTTGTCTACGTAGACAGCTTGCAGTACTTTGAGAAACAGTTAGAAAAGAAGAAAAAATTGACTGTGTTGAATTAATAAAAAATGAATGCACATCCGGAGGTGGCAATGTGGCCAAAAAGTGGAAGTGCCTCGGAATTTCAATTAGGCTACGTTCACACTGCAGGCAAATGTGGCCCGAATCGGATTTTTTGGACCACATGGGACTCAGATCTGTTTTTGTCTTGACAGTGTGAACAGCCCAAACCACATGGAATCTGATCTTTTCACTTCAGATTTGTGCCACTTTCATATGTAGTATTAAATCAGACACACATCTGATGTTTTGCAATGCGATCGCAGTGTGAATGGCTATGTAGGATTTCATGTGACTTTTACATAATCTTTGAGCGACAAGCGTCATCATTCTGTGCTGCAAACATCATCTACTCCTCAGCAGCATAGTAGAATGGCACACAGAGCAATTACTTTACCACAAAAAGTGGGTTGTTTATTTAAAAAATAATTTGAAGGCAAAACTGCTGTTTGTTAACAAATCTGGTTAACCGTAAGGGGGGCGGGTTGATCGTGAAGCTGAAGAGTGTCAGGGGCTAGGGGGTAAGAGGGTACAGTGCCAGCGTCGGGGGGTAAGGATGATTTTAAGGATGAACTTTCTCTCCAAAAGAAAAATAGGACATGTGCTCAAGCACCCAAACCCCCTTCTGCACGTGTCTGTTGTGTATAACAAAGTAAAATAAAATAAATCTGCAAACAGAGATAAACCAACTCCATCTTCACAGTTCAGTCTGCGGCTGCTCATTAACCCTTGATGAGTTCTCTACACCCGTGGTCAGAAATACTTGCACCGTAGTTGTCATAAATTTAATGTTATGTAATGTGTATTTATATAGCACATTTATTGTGTATGCCCATACACCCAAAGTGCTTCACAATCATAAGGGGGGGTCTCTCCACAGCACCACCAGTGTGCAGCATTCACTTGGATGATGCGACGGCAGCCACAGGAAAACGGCGCCAGTATGCTCACCACACATCAGCTATTGGTGGAGTGGAAAGACAGTGATAGAGCCAATTCGGTGGATAGGGATGATTGGGAGGCCATGATCATAAGGGCTGAGAGGGAATTTAGCCAGGACACCGGGGTTACACCCCTACTCTTACGAGAAGTGCCATGGGATTTTTAATGACCACAAAGAGTCAAGACATCGGTTAAACATCTCATCCGATAGACGGCGCCCACTGACTGTGAAGTGTCCTCTTCACTTTCACTGGGGGATTGGGACCCACACAGACCACAGGTTGAGTGCCCCTTGCTGGCTTCTCTAACACCACTTCCAACAGCAACCTAGTTTTTCCCATGTGGTCTCCCATCTAGGTACTGATCAGGCTCAGCCCTGCTTAGCTTTAGTGAGTAACCGGTGATGGGCTGCAGGGTGATATGGCTGTGGCTAAATAAATCACAGATGATCAGTGTTTTCTATCACAAGTGACCTATTTTAGGTTTCAAATGCCATAATACACATCAGTTGTAGCAAAAAAATCCTTTACAGTTTATGAAACACACCATGGTTGTCTGTGAAAAGGGTAATAATCATATTAAGCATAATCTGACAGCGTGCTTACTTCATACAGTATACACATTGTGTGCATAATTAGACATTTCGTGCTGTCCGTATCTGTACTTTTGCGCATGCGGGTCAGTTTAGGACCTTGATCTGTTCACATTGGAAATCTGATATTGGCCACATTTATAACAACAATGTGAACAGCTATGCACAAAAAATCAGATCTGAGAAAATAATCAGATTTGAGCATTAAGTCTCAGTGTGAACATAGTCTTATGCCGAGTTCAGGCTGCATGATTTTCAAAGTAGTCATGTCACGGATGTTTTCACACTGCATGACTATCTGGGCTAGCGTTCTGTCGGTGCAGTGTTTACACTGTAGGATGGTTCAGCGACAGGAGAGTTCATACTGCATGACTTTAAAATAGGAAGAATCACAGATAACTTTGTTCAAACTACATCTCACAGCCAAACAAACCCGAGTAGTGACATGGAAACAAAGCGAGGTCACGTAATGTATCTTTCGTTATTAACTACATAATGGAAAAAGAAGGCTTTAGCTTTAGAAACTTGTGTTCCTCACCTGCCTTTGGAAGAGAATTAACAATCTCTCCTCAACTTTTTTTGCTCTCGACCTGATTGTAATATTGATCAGATGTCACGTCAAACAGACACAGTGTTCCTGCCAATTTTACACTCGTTTTTCCTCTATTTCTTGGGTCCAAATCAACTGAAAATGAGCGCTTGTAGCTTCTCCCCCAGCCTCCCGCTGGCCTGCAGGTAACTACGCTAGTGAATGCTGCTCTCTCATTGGCTGTAGGTGATCGCAGATGTTATTTTCAATCAGAACACTTTCACACGGCATGATTTGCATTGCCGACAGAAAAGTTCTCATTCAGCCATCTTCTTTTAATCTAGGCATTTTTAAACCAGTAGGCATTTTACTGTAATGTCCATAATTTATGTACGTGATGTATACAAAAGTTTTATATAGTTTATATTGGTTAAATGCTGGATATTGTTCTCTCTTGCTCTCTCTCTCTCATTAACATGCTTAAATATTTGTGCTACATGACAGTATAAAAGCTTTTTTAGTCCTTGTGTATGACATTTAAGGTTTGGGATTGAAGTCTGTTCTGAGGCCCCAATTACACTAATATGTTTTAGTTTTAAAACGGCATTTTAGAATGAAAATGATCCACGTCCACATTGGCGTTTCACACAATGTTTCTGAACAACTCTCCGTCCACACTACACTGCTGAAAACGCACATCACATGACCACACACACACTCTGGCATGCACTGCAGTGATGAGAGCTGCGTACGTCGGACTATTCATCAAGGATCTACCACTGGATCTAATCTTACTATATATGTTAAACGTGATATTTAACTCATCTTGTCTCTATCTAACGACTTATTCCCCGACTTTGGTCTTGAATCTATTACTTGTTCTCAGGTAACGTGTTTTGGCTGAGCGCAAAGATAAGTTAATATATTCATTAATGTAACCACGTACACTAATTCTGCACATTTGACTGATTGCTTGCATTTATTACCTGTAATGTAAAAACTTACTGTACGTTATACTTTTTTAATGGCAATTTTTGATTATTAAAACTGATATTCAGCAAAAGAGAGGGTAAGTTTCGTATTTTCAATGAAAATTAAAGGAGGCAGTAATGTTATAGGCTCCGTTTTGTTATAAATATGCATACAGTGAAGATGACGCTCATATAAATGTGTAGCTACACGATGCCTCAACATTTTTGGTGTCTGTTAAGTTGCATATATCAAAATGAAAATATGCAGTTCCTCATATCATGTTTTTATTTTACTAACATTATTTAACATAGCCAGGGTGATGTGAAAGACGTTATAAAGTACACTGTTCCCTTTGAAGATTTACCCGACGTATCCTTTGGGGATTTGTTTTCCATCGCAAACTTGTGAAGTCTGAACTTACAAGGAAAGGATGCAAGACTGAACTGTGTGTACTATGTAGGCTACTTAATATTAAGGAAAAACTCCAATCAGATAGGCGAATATCTGCAGCCACGCCCCTGTTTTCAGATGTCTCAGTTTTCCCCAACCACACTAACACAGAGCAGCAGCGTTTTAACATGAAAATGGCCTCTCCAGCGTGTTCAAAAAGCTCAGTTTTCGATGCTTGAAAACTCCAGCGTAGTGTGGCAGATAGCATAACCGTAGCAAAACTTATGCGTTTTAAAACTAAAACGTATTAGTGTAAACGGGGCCTGAAATGAAAGCGTTAGACTTGACGCCATTCGCTATGGTTTTTAATGATGTGCAACTTGCATTGACAGATGAAAATCCGATCTTCCTGCTTACACTGCAGACACATATCAGATAAATTTCCACATATGAACATTGGCCAGAATCTGATTTGAGTAAATCAGAATCCATGTGATTTTTTTTCCTTCTTACACGTACATGGGCCATATCCCATCTGTGCCTCATGGGAGAAAAAAATCGGAATTAAGTCACTTAAACCATGCAGTGTAAATGCAGCCTAAATAACACGTAAATTAGTGTATGCTCCATATAGCCCTTTTTATTTGGCAGCTTTGTGTTTAAAAGCATTCATAAACTATTATGGCTTAAAACGATGTTTTGCGTCAAAATGTTACGCTTTGTGGCAAGTAGCCATGTACTGTAATAAGCGGGATAAGGTACATACAAGGGGTTGTTATCGCAGAATAACATGCTTATTAGCAGTCCAATGTAAACTAGAACTGGCATATACAGTGTTTCTTTACCAGATAAAGGGTTAAAGAATTTTGTCATGAGTATATCAGGGTGTTGAAAAGATACTGGAGAAAAACATAATTTTTTTACAGTGTGATTGCAATCCCATTAAAGGAAGATATAATCCAGATGTGTACAGTAAGTGTGTAGTAAAGAACACTTATCATTCTTTTTGTTGTGTACAGTAATTGGCTTGCCACAGCATGTTTGGCACAGTTGTCAAGGTTTTTATTTGTATTTTATTTGGCTTATTTGCCAGTCCAGTGACCGGAAAGAGTGCTGACCATGCTGTTGTCCGGCGCATTGCACTCTGATGAAGAAAGCAGCTTCAGTAACCTCTAGTGGAGTATGTTCTGGTTAACTTTCCATGAGCCTCGCCATCAGCCTCTTTTGTTCCATCAGATCAGTTTCAGTTCATGCTGTGTTTGAGGTGGAGCTCCTGTCAGACGCCGAGCCTGCTTCCAGACATAATGCGGTTGAGAAGTGCATTGTGATAGTGCTTTCTTGTAGTGAAAATGAAATGTGGTTTTGCAAGCAGAGAGAAGCCACATCACATGACAGCATCTGATCCTTTCACACGGCAGCTGTTCTAAGCTGCCAGACTGTTTGCTATCGTTCATCCACTTTCACTCACTCTGCCCCTGTGCAGCCTATGTGGATGCTAATGGCCCATTATAGTTCAAATGATGAGCCAATCATATGGCATTAAACTTGAAATTTTGTTTTGAAAGTACTACAATATCAATATGATCAGTTTTTACTGATAAATCCACTATAGTACATGCCTTTTGTCATCTGATTGACAACTGCATTCATTCTTAAGCGCAACTGCACTCATTTTTTTCCTCATGCCTTATAGATTTGTCTGAGAAACAGACTGAAAAATAAGTCATTATCTGCCAAAAAGCTTCAATGCAACAATGCACCGCTGACATCAAACCTGGTGCAATCCATCTTTGCGTAACACATTTTATACGTGCAGATGGCTTATATAAAATAAGGCTTTCATCAAGTGTGGTTTTTTTTTCAGAAGTACAAAAAAAGTCGTATTTTATTTAAAACAAAAGTATATGAAAGCCTTCAGGAACATACATCTATTAAAGGGAAAGTTCACTCAAAAATAAAAATGTTGTCATCATATACTAATCCTTCACTTCTTTTGATCATTAAAGAAGATATTTTGAAGAACAGTAAAAAGCAACAGCCATTTACTTACATGGTATTTTTGGGTGGGTTTCAGTTTCCAACATTCTTCAAAATATCTTCCTTTACGTTCAACAGAGGATCTCAGACAGGTTTGCAATCACTTGAGGGTGAGTAAATGCATAGGTGTTCTGAGTGGTTGCTAGGCGGTTGCTAGGCTGTTCTAAAT
This sequence comes from Danio tinwini, assembly GCA_903798205.1. NCBI lineage: Eukaryota > Metazoa > Chordata > Actinopteri > Cypriniformes > Danionidae > Danio > Danio tinwini. The sequence goes on along the minus strand of CAIGQZ010000690.1, from coordinate 9,753,770 downwards.
AGTTGCTAAGGTGCTGCTAGGTGGTTGCTAGGGTGTCCTGAATGGTTGCTAAGGTTTTGCTTGGCGGTTGCTATGGTGTTCTGAGTAGTTGCTAAGGTGTTGCTAAGGTGTTGCTGGGTATTTGTTAGGGTTTTCTGAGTGGTTGCTAAGGTGTTGCCAGGGTGTTCTAGGTGGTTGCTAAGGTGTTGCTAGGCAGTTGCTAAGCTGTACTGAGTGGTTGCTAGGCAGTTGCTAACATACATTAGCATGGTCGTATTATGAATTAGCATGTTGCTAGCATAAATTAGCATGGTTCTAGTATAAACTAGTATGTTGTTAGCATGAATTTAGTATGAATTAGCATGTTACTAGCATGTTTATAGTATAAATTAGCATGTTGCTAGTATGAGTATGCTTGTATGTTTCTAGTATGGATCAGTATATTGCTAGTATGAATCAGTTTGTTGTTAGTATGTCCAATGTAAAGTCAATGGCACTTTTTTACAATGGAAGTCTATGGGACAGTTGCTAGGGTGTCGTAAGTGGTTGCTAGGGTGTGGCTAGTAAGTTGAAAGGTCATCAGTGATTGGCAGATTGGTTGTCTGAGTTAAATGAGCCTAAACTTAAGTCTGTTGCTGCGTCCGAAACCGCCTACTACTCAGTATGTACTGCATTTGAATTTAAACATACTACTCGACCGTTAGAAAAGTACATTCTATACAGTATGAATGTAAGAAGTATGAATGGAATTCGAATGTACTACGTTCGCCATTTTGTAATGGTCACGTGACCTACCTGCGTCAGTTGCGTCGCTTTACTCCCATTCATGAATTATCTCGCGGGGCATCATGGGATAGTGCAGCGTGCATGGGTTGCGCACTTCAGAATCTCACCAGAAGTAGTAAATCATCCGGGTACTTCTCGCATACTGATTTTCAAATTCTATGAATTCGGACATACTACTCGGCTTGCGTACTGATTTTTGTGTACTGTATATGTTTCGGACGCAGCCTGCATAGCAGTCTGGCGCAGACTTATGAGTAGGGCCACACAGAATCTGCGCGCGCAGAATTCCGCAGATTTTCCGCAGAATTTTTAGCCCATCATTTATTCTGTTTATTTACTTGAGTAAATGTGTGTAAATCTAAATTATTCAGTTTTTAAATTAATTACAGTAATATTATTAACAATATAAAAATGTTCATCTAATTTATGTACAATGCAGTTTGTAAAGTCATATTTTCTGTCTTTTAGTAGATATATTATATGAGAGACTTGCTTTGTTTAGCAAAAAAGTGAATCTAATTGGATTTGCAGTTTAAACATTAAATAAAAGTTAAAAAGACATATTTTTTTATTTCACATATTAAGGCTTTAGTAATGAGACTTCCAAAATAATTCTGCAGAAATCCGCAGATTTTTACCAAAATTCTCTGCAGAAATTGCAAAAAACGTCTGCAGATTCCGTTTGGCCCTACTAATGAGGTCACAAAGTTTGGTCCAATGTTAAGTCAATGGGACTTTTCCGAATTTTCCTGGATAACCTTAAAACATTTTAGATTCTGTTTACACCTGTGTTTTGCATTATCCACTTTTGATTGGATTGCCAGAAAAACATCAGGTGTAAACAGGGACATTTTCACACAGTATCTGCAAGTGGGAAATGCATAAAGGTCATATTTTTAAAGTATAATGTGTTAAATATATGGCTTTAGAACATAATCGTGCAAAAGTTTGCCATTTACTGGATGTTTACATTATTTTGAAAAGTCAAAGCTGAAACTCTCATTCTGCCTTCACTATGCCAAAAAGCAAATCACACATTTTTAAAATGACATGAGGTTGAGTAAATATTGTCAGATCTTTCTTTTTTTTTTTTTTTTGAATGAAGTACAGAGCACAGCTGCCAGCTCTGAGTGTTTATTTAAGCACATAACGCAATATATCTTCCACCAGCCATGCATTAATTACTGAAGCATAGCATTACGTTATGCAAGGTCCATTTTCTTTCCACTAACAATGTTTGGCTTTGAATCAATCTGTGTAAATGGAAAGGCATATAATCCAAACACTGCAATGAAACCATGTATAATATATAAAGTATATCTACAGTCCATCAAGACTAATGGAATATTGACTATGCGGCACCTGTGCGCTTCTCTCTGGAGGGCTGCTTTGCTTTCCTCATCGCATCGTAATGCATTCAGAATAATTGAGTTATCAGTGCACACCTATCGCATTGAAGCCAGAAGTGCTAATAGCAGCTGTTATTGTTATTCCATACGTTTGAGTGTTTGACTAAAGCACTCTGTAGGCCGAAGAACAAGCTTGATTACGCCAAACAGCATCAAAACTGCAATTAAACACTCATAATCATTTAGAAAGTTCAAGAGGCAGAGTTAGCCGATGAGGACATCCACTTGAGGGAAAACACCTCAAGCACTTGGAATCATTTGCAAATCAAGCGCTTGGAAATATCAATTGCCGATGCAGTTCCAAAAACCGAGCGAGTTGCCTGCTTAGATTACGTTTTAAAGCCTCATAGGCACACTTTCAATTCAATAATTATTCTGTCTTCTAGAATATCACGTTTTGGCCAAGATCTGAGGCTGCATTGTATCCTATGTGGAGCACGCAATGCCAAAATTCAGTGCAACATGAATAAAATCATCCAAGGTGAAGGAAGAGATAGATGTAATGTAAAATAGTGCCTTCTGGAATTAATATTCACTGCTAGTTTTGTTAATTTTTAAATGAATAATATTTTATGAGTGTGTGTAAATCAATATTTAAAATGAATGGTTAAATATTTGTGACCCTGAACCACAAACCTGTCTTAGGTTGCACTGGTATATTTGAGATTTTTATTTTATGCCATAAATCATCAGAATATTAATAATGATTATGTTTCATGAAGACATGTTGTACATTTCCCACCACAAATACATCAAAACCTATTATAATATTCACTGCCAAAGACTTCCTTTTTAAGGTGATTTTTCAACCAAAACAAAAAAACTGAACCTTCATATTCTAGTTTTTCAAATCTTTGTATATTAGCAAAATATTGTACTATGCTAGCAAATCATAAATCAATGTTAAGCTTATTTTTTTCAGCTTTCTGATGGTGATACCCTTATGACTAGTTTTATTGTTCAGGGTTATATTTCAAAATATATACATAAATATGTGTTTAAACTAGTGGTGGGCTGTTATCGGTGTTAACGTGCTGCATTAACGCGAGACTCTTATTGGGTAATAAAAAAAAAATCTTGCCGTTAGTCTATTCTAAAAGTTGGGTTGGGAGCTGAGTCTATTCTACGCAAGCTATAATGACTTTCGCCCTAATATTTTAGCGTGGATGTATACCGTCTGACAAAAAAAAAAGTGCCCTTCTGAATCAAATCAGCAGGATGCCCTTTTGGATCTTTCACTTACTTTGAAGACACTACTGACTACACTTACATGGACATCTGTAATCTACTTATTTGCCTTAGTAGACAATAATATAAATAAGGTGTTTACGTGAAGTGCTTTCATATAAGAGTTTCCTGTAATTTTGGGTGACTTTAACTGCAGTTCAGCAGTTTCACAATCACTCATGAACATTTCATTCATGCCCCCGTGACAAACTGGGGTATTAGACATAAATAAGAAGTAAGGACTAGTGAGAGTGTTATGGAATTTAATAACGCATGGCAAATGGAAAGAAAAAAACTTCCGCATTTCGCGGGGTGTGTGTGTGTGTGTGTGTGTGTGTGTGTGTGTGTGTGTGTGTGTGTCTGTGTGCGTGTATGTGTGCGGCCCTTTACTGACAGCCACATGTGTGGATCTTGTCGGAAAATATGGCAAAAAGTCCTACATGCCGGTAATAGTTTGATTGCGGTGTTTACCTCAATAATGCCACTAATATATGCACATCTCCACATCTTAATTCTATTTCTGTTTAGTTCAGTTATGACTTTAGTTGGATTAAGGTAATCAGAAATCGCTGTTTGGAGCTTATGTAGACCTACAGTTAAAATTTCATGTTTAACTGAATAAAGAGTTCGTAAACACAAGTACATCTTATGGAACATTATTTATTTTCATCACTAATTATCATAGTAGAACAGTTACTCAAGCCGTTTGTGATGCATTTTGGAAACAGGAGCCCCTGGTCTAATGCGCAACCTGGCTTGAGAAACCCGTTCTCAAAGACTTACTTTCAGTCATTATTTGGGTAGCACACATATTGTGAATGCCTTCAGCAGAATTCAAATGAGCCATTTTAATCTAGATAAATCTAGATTAATTCCAAGATTACACTGAGATTAAATCTAGATTTTTTTTTAAACATCTATGCCCACCTATAGTTTAAACGCAAAGTATTTTTTCAAGAGACCACAATTCTCTTGATTTAGTAGAGTTTGTGTAAACAGTTTTAATAATTTAATACTTTTTCTTGACAGTTGGTCAGAGTTATTGTCATTTGTTGTGATTAAAAATGAAGGTTATTCCACTGAATATTGATTTCTTAACTATTCTTAAGCAGAAACATTGGTATTGTATTGTCTAAAAATAAATAAATCACTTGTTGTCATAACCCAACATTGGGTCAGCCATTGCCACAGTCATATCACCCTGCAGTCCATCACAAGTTACTCACTGAAGCTAAGCAGGGCTAAGCCTGGTCAGTACCTGGATAGGAGACCACATGGGAAAACTAGGTTGCTGTTGAAAGTGGTGTTAGTGAGGCCAGCAGGGGGCGCTCAACCTATGGTCTGTGTGAGTCCTAATGCCCCATAAAGTGAGAGGGGCCACTGTACTGTCAGTGTGTGCTGCTTTTCGTCTTTTCTGACTCTCTGTGGTCATTAAAAATCCCATGGCACTTCTCATAAAGAGTAGGGGCGTAACATTGTTGTCCTGGCCAAAAGCCCTTATCTATCATGGCCTCCTAATCATAACCATCCACCAAATTAGCTCTATCACTGTCTCTCCACTCCACCAATAGCTGGTGTGTGGTGAGCGCACTGGCACCGTTGCCCTGCGGCTGCCATCACTTCATCCAAGTGGATGCTGCACACTGATGGTGGTTTGGAGAGACCCATCATGATTTTGAAGCACTTTTAGTGTATTACATTACCTTATGTTACATTACCCAACATTGGGTCAAATTTGGACAAATCCAACACTGGATTATTTTTTTCAATTAAATTTAAATGACACTTTTTAACCCAACACTTGTGTTTGTCATTATTTGACCCCATGTTTGGTTACAACAGCCCAGCATTTTTTCAGAGTGTAGAAACACGTCCGAAAACATGGCTTGTCTGTTTATTCTAATATTATATTATAATCTGCTCTGATGGTTAAAATCAGTCATTTATGAGGTTTATTAGAGTTATTATGTGGTTTTAAAATATGGCAGCTTCTTAAAGGTTTTGGAAGAAATCCTACATTTACAGACAGATCTGTCAGTGATTCATATTTGGGTTTGCTTCCACAGGAATCATCTCAACATTTCTTCATGTCCATCCGTTCGGAGCCAGCATTGAGTATATCTGTTCCTATTTACAACGGCTGGACACTAAGGTATAAAACATTCCCACACACACTTTTCACGCTTGATGTGTATTTTATGCCCCAAAAACTAAAAATATACATACATGCCTTGAAAACAGTATACATTTTTTCATTTTAAAAGCATAAAATACTTTTTTTATGGTGACTAATAAATGTCTACTATATATGTATTATATATATATTAGGCATGGGACAATAACAGTTTTCAAGGTATACCATGGTTTGGAAAAGTCAAGGTTTTAAGGGTGCTTTCACACTTGGTTCAATTGCCTGGACCGTACCCAAGTTAGATTGCCCCCCCTTGCCACCTTCTCGGTTGGTTTCTGTTCACACTGTCTTTTTTCCTTCTAAACCCCGGTACGCTTGCGTCATCGAGCTGATGTTTTGTTTATGGCTGTTGCTAGGTGACGGTCACGAAAGCAAAGCGACAAAATAGAGACTTCCGCACATCGCGGTCGATTTGCTTTTGCTGAATCTTTTACTTTTGGACATACAGAAAGCGAAAAATCTGCTGCCGCAAAAATATTATAAACATTCAGAACATCACACAGTGTCTGCAGAAGCTGTTTTTGGAGGAGACAAGCAGACATCGCTGTGTATCACTGTGCTTGTCTCAGTCCCGCTTGTCACCAAGGTACAATACGTGGTGCACACACACACACACACACAAAAACACACACACGAATGAACGTTATGAAAACGAAAGTTTGTTGTACAGTTGGTGGTTTACTTCTGCTATTTGGTACGATTGCATTCATACTAGAAGGGAACCGTACCAGAGTTTGCATGAATCGTACCCCAGACCACCTCTTTCAGGCAGACTCGGGTACGGTTCACGGGTGTGCACCCGAGTTCAGAAGACACATTCACAGTAGCTAGACGTACCTCACTATGACATCAAATGAACCCGGGTGCGGACCAAAAGTGCTAGTGTGAAAGCACCCTAAAACCGCCAAAATTTGGTACTAAGGTATGTGTAAGATTTTTTTTTTAATTTTAAAGTTTTTTTAGGACAACAGTATCTCCAGCAGAAAAGATATCCAAAGATGCCGTTTTAAATGGTAAAAAAAATATGTGTTTTTGAAACAAATGAAGACAGCAGAAGTCAATGATTCATTTGAATTATTTAGCCTGACATGTTTACTGCTTCAAAATATTTTAAATATTTTACAAAATAAAATATATTGTGTTAAAAAAGGGGGAGGGGGGGTATTTTTTACCCAGACATTTAAAAAGAACTTATTTTAGAGCAGTAATCACAATATCGTAATACCATGAAATCGTGATATTGTTATCTAGGGTTATCATAACGTCAAAATCCTATACTGGCCCTTGCCTAATATATATATATATATATATATATATATACTTTTCTACGTTTTATTTTGACTTTAGATTTTCAGTTTAGCTTTAATTAGTTATGATAATGCAATTTTAATTTGTATTTAACTTCAGTTTGTGCTTTATAGCACCATTATGCATTCCAGCTTGCTATGATGACAAATACACTTCATCAGAATCCACACCATGAAATAATAGCGTCAATGTTTTATTTGTGACCATCATAAAAATCCAGCTGCAGTACTTACTGACAATTAAACGTGCTGTAAAAGTGTCACATATAACAGTGAATTGTGACCATTATCGGTCCTATTCAGCATCTTGAATCTGATGGGGCCATACAGGAGAACAGTTCATCGCTGGCTTTGCTAATGTTTGTGCTGTTCTTCACATAAAACTTTTGAAGTGTTTTCTTTTCAGACAGTTTGGATAAACTAAATTAGGCTCACTTGTTTTTTGTCTTTGCAACATTTCACAGAGAAGCAGTGTCATATTTTTGTATCACGCCTCTGCTGTTTGGTTTATTGGTGTGATTTCAGAATTTTGCATATTGAAACTGACTTGTGATCAGTAGTTGAAGTACACAAATGCACTACTTATAAAACTTTTTTTTTCCATAAACATACAAGTACTCATTTTTAAAGTAAAGAAGCTCTTCATCTTTAATGTACACAGGGTTACAAGTGCACTGCAAAAATGCTTAGCTTATCTAGTCAAGAAGCATTTTCTAGACAAGCAAAAAATATTGTCGTCTTCAGAATTAATAAGCAATAATTAAGTGAGTTTTTCCTTTAAAACGAGCAAAATAATCTACCAATGGGATAAGCAATATAATCTTTTGTCAAAGCGAAAAACAAGATTGCTTCCTAGATTGCTTTGTCAACCCAGACAGACATTTGCACTACAGTATGTTTATAGATATATAGCCACGATGGTAAAATTCATGCATTAGTTCCTGATTCATTGTTGACATTAGACACTTTGGGCTTTATTTTAACGATCTAGGCGCAAAGTCTAAAGCGCATGGCGCAAAGGCATTAAGAGTGTGTCAAAATCTACTTTTGCTATTTTAAGGATGGAAAAATATGCTCTGCGCCCCATGTGCATGGTCTAACAGGGTTGTGCTTATTCTCTTAATGAGTTATGGGTGTGTTTTGAGAATAACGTGCATTAAACCAATCAGAGTGTCATCTTCCATTCCTTTTAAGAGTCAGTTGTGTTGCGTCATGGCGCATTTGCTATTTACATAACAGAGTTTGTAAGTGGAAAACTGAACGTTTCACTAGCGTGAAAACAGTTAAACAGACCATCTGCAGCGCGAGGATAAAGAACGAGCCTCCTCCATTCTGCCTCTTTACTTTACTCCTTTATTTTCGTTGATGAGGAAACGGTGTTGTACGTTGCACTCCACTGAAGACATCCATAAGCCTACATATTTAATTTTGTTTGTTAAGCGCACAGATTTGTTTCAAAACTATTTCTAAATTCAGTTCTAATTTCCAGCAAACAAATAAACAAACAATAATAAGTTAAAAAAACTGAGTTATATCCAAAAACACATCCTATTATTCTGCTCCATATGGTGATGCATACGCCTCCAAAACCCAACAGGTGGACAAATCTAAACTTGTTTTAATTAAAATAAGTCTAAAAATGTGCATATCATAATATATATAATACTGCTAATAATAATAACATCAAACAAATGCAAATTGTCATGAATAAACTGAAAGAGTGCGTAAATAGATTTGCTATTTAAACAATGTGGCGCAAAACATGAAAATTAGGGTTGCGCTGGTCTGAAAATAGCAACAAATCGTGCCACATACATCTTGCTCCTTATTGCACCGGGTGTATGATAGGACCGTTTATGTACCAATTGTCCTCAAATGTTTGTTTTTTGCATCAAGACAACTGATTCGTTCTATATATTATTCTATACATTACTTTCTAATATTACTCCCTAATAGTTTGGGAGTTGAACTTGTAATCAAAAGCTGCGAACCTAGCAGGAAGTGAAGATGAGGAGTAAATGAAACCACACTGTCTCCATCTTCAATACCCAGCTGAGGTCCCCCTTAACACAGTGTGTGTGCGCTCTCACTTCACTCAAATGGGGACTTAACAGAACTTCATTCACAAATGTAACTAGGAATGTCCAGTAGTGACCTAACAGTCAGCCACTGGCAACAAGAAGTGATAAAGTCAAGCATCTTTATAACTGCAGCAGATGAGTAGACTATTCTTTCAGACACATCTGCACTTTGATGAAAGAGAAGCAATGCACTTTAGCATAGATTAGAGAGCTTTTAACTAAAGCATCAGTCTCATCAGGCTAGTATTAATCAGTACTAGCATTGGTATTAATTCTATCAATATTAGGATCAATCTGCCCACCCCTAATTCTAATAAAAGTGTTAACTATCATTTATATCCTTAAAAAGATAGTTCACCCAAACAAAAATGAAAATGTACTGTTTACTTGGCCTTTATGAGATTATTTCTTCTGTTTAACACAAAGAATGTATTTAGAAGAAAGCTGTAAACCTGTAACAATTGACATCCATAGTAGGAAAAACAAATACAGGTGGGCCATTTCTATGGATACAACCTAATAATATGGGAATGGTTTCCTGAATACAGTTTCCTGAAAAGTGGATTGGTCATCGTGGGCCAGTTGAAAGGCCCCCAGGGTCTCCCGATCTAACCCCCTTAGACTTTTATCTTTGGGGTCATCTGAAGACTATTGTCTATGTAATTTATTAAGGTGTCTTCATATAAATGCCCCACCCTGTACTATGGAAGTCAGTGATTTTCAACTTTCTTCAAAATATCTTCTTTTGTGTTCAACAGAAGAAAGAAAGTCAAACAGGTTTGGAACAAGTGAAGTGTGAGTAAATGATGACAGAATTTTCTGTTTTGGGTGAACTGTCCCTTTAACACGCACACACACACACAACACACCACACACACACACACACACACACACAGGCTACTCACTTTTACTGAATGTATTTACTGCTGTTTACAACACCTGCACGCACACACACACACACACACAGACACATAGAGTGAAAGCGTATTGCTCTCTACAATTACCATTGTAATGTTGTGCTGAGTAAACAGGCCTTGAGCAGACAGAGAATGCTGATGGTGGAAAGCCCAGCACTCACACTCACAGCAGGACCACACGCACAAACACACACACACTTTCATCTTCCTCTTCTCAAATACAGTCCTCAAGCTTTTCCTGCCAAAATGTTTAATGCTGGAATAAAACGCTCATCCTACTATAGCGTGGTGTTGATTACTCTTTATTTTCCGGCTTTATCTCCCTCACTCGCTCTCCTTTTGCTGTCGCACGGTGACTAATTTACGCTTACAGATGGAGGGTGAAAATGAGGCTCTATATCTTTTGGGTTTTGAGTTGAAGGCCTCCGGCTGTCAGTGCCCACGCTCTCCTTCTCCGTGCCTTCATATCTTCATCAACACTCCTGCTTGTTTTCAGTAAAAACAATGCGCTCCAGTGGGAGGGTTTAATTGATAAAGCGCCATTCACGTCGCACTGCCTGCCACTCGATAAGCTGCTCAAAGTGGGTTTCATGATCCTGTGAAGAACACAATTCACATCACACGTGAGCTCTGAGAGTCAAGGTGTGCTTATTTACAGTGAGGTGCAAAAATCTGAGATCGCAAGTCTGGGATTCAGACATTGTGGGTTTTAGGAAGATGTATGCCAGATGTGCAATTAAAACGAATTATACAGCTCAGGAGATAAAAATTAAGTGAGCACTTAAAAGTTATTATCTAATCTCTTGGTTTGCTGTTTATATGTATGTTTTTAAACAGCGGTTCAGTCTACTACAGTATAAACCCAAAGTGAGTGAGATATGGTGTTTTAAGTTGTCCACTAATGTTAATATATCATGATCAGTTATTTTAAGGTTTATTTTAAGGTATACAGACCTTGTATAATCTAAATTACAATGTTTTTTTTATTTTGAAGCCATAGTCAGACCCCCTAGTTTTTCGCGATTCTGCAATCACTGAATCCAACGCAAAATCAACAAAAAAGTCGGAAATTTTGATCCTGCAAAATTTCTCATTTAAACACAAACTAATCACAAAAAATGCAAATAATCAAACATCCAACTCATATAATCACGTTATATTTATTTCAGTTTGCAGTGAATTGTTTTACATGACTTATAGACGTTGCATACGCAGCGCACGTGATGTGAGTGATTTACATGTGAAGTCAAAGCAAAGATGCGATTAGGCATCCTGTGGCACGAATTGGTCATTTTGGCGTTTGGCACACTTCCTGCTAAAGAAAGTTGAAGCAAACATTTAACAAACGGAGCAGTGGAACAGACAGAAAAGTATGGAGATGGAGATTGGTTCAAGGATAATGGCCATGGACATGAGCGAATTGAAGGACATTATTTGTGCTTTACATGTATGGCTGGTATTATGATGTGCGTTAAATCGATAAATTATTTCCTTTAACTCTTTCCTGCCAATGACGAGTTTTACGGCAATCCATGTTTTAGGTGTATTATGGTAGGGGAAGCCCTAATGCATGTCCTATGTGTGAGGTACATGATGTCAGATGCTCCAGGGAGTAAAATCTGAGAGAGAAAGCAAGATTGTGGATAAAAATAAGAGTTACACAACCTTCCTTTGGCTTAATCTCTACCATGTTAGATCTGTTTACAAGAGACCAAAATAAAGAAGCATTATTTTTATGATTTGTGTCATTGTCATTGTGTCAGATTGCACACCTAACTTAGCAGGCTACCTAATATGGTAAATAAGATATTTCTATATGTTTAAATCGCAAAATTGTTCACAAATTAGCACCACAAAATCAGTCGAAAAATCACAAACAAAAAAAACTTGGAAAAACTAGGGGGTCTACATTTTGCCAGGGAAGCAATTGGTGCCTTTAAATTTTACATATAAAATTAATTAATATTTTTATATTTTATTTTGATCACCAAAGCTTTTGAAAAACGCTGAATGCCCAATACTCAGTTTTTTTATACACATGCTCAGCACCTGGCTATGTTGCAGACCTTTTAAAAATGTGACGTTTTTGCATGTGCCCTTAAAAAAATGTATAACTGAATCTTTGTTCTTGTTGATCGATAAATGCAACCGCTACTGACGTTTTAAATTTATACATTTATTTTTTTTTTAATTTTTGGAGTCGATTTCCCTTAAATTTTCTGAAGAAGCAAAAGTTAATGTGTTAATTTATGAATATGAATTTAAATGTTTAATTGAATCTGGAGTTATTGCAGTAAATAATTGAAATGAAAGTAAAAAAAAATGTATTCTGCATTTTGAACAAATGTTTTGTATGACTCGAGAATGATGAGTCCTAAGAGGGAGTGATTCATTCATTCGCGCACGCACTCATTTGTGCAGGTGGAGTAGAAGATTAGTTCCTTTTTCAAGCCTTCTATTGTGTTTGAGTCGTTTGTTCATCAGGTGAAAGACAGAAGCCAATCATATGCATTTAGAACCCGGAAAAAGATTTGATCTGTTAATTTCTCGAGTCCTCTGGTTTGAGTCATCTCTCTATACATGCTGTCACGTGATGAACGAACGACTCAAAAACCAGAAGACTCAGAAGGTGAACTAATCATGGCTTCTTTCGGCTCAGATTGTGTGCATTGGTTAAGCTTATATGGGACTGTCAGTATGATGTGAACAAACCACTCAATTTTAAAGACCTGTCAGAAGAGTTGAGCAAACATAATCATAGACAAAAAAACACAATAAATGAGTATTTTCTCTTTCTTACAGCATTCTAGTTATGACTTGTAGTGTGATCAACGTTTGGGCTTAGTTGTAGATGAATTGGGAAGCGAATAATATTTTGGCAAATTGAACGAAATGATTCGAAAAAAAGATTTGTTCATCAAGTCTGAGTCAGTAAAATGATCCGAACATCCAATCACTAAAAGAAAGCTTCAGTATTGTTTTGTAATAAATATTTTCTTTTTTTACGTTAAAACTAATGATTAAGTTGTTCCAAGCATGAACATGTTTAGTGAATACTAGCAGTAGACTTCAGTTAGTTTTAAACTTGATTCTGTTTATTGAACACGCATATCCACTATAGTTGCTTTGAAATGATCTGTATTGTGAATATTAAAGATGAAATGAATCTTCCTTTGAACTAGAAAAGCAGAAGCATTTCACCAGTAATCCTTTGACCCCACTGTGTATATAAAAGGAGTTGGAGTGGTTTAATCATCATTTTCTTGTCGTTTCAGATCAGTACCACAGAAGTGGAGACTCTTTTGGGTCGCCTACCCTGCACATTTAAACAGCAGTTAACAGGCGTTGGGGCGAGTTTGGAGAAACGCTGGAAGTTCTGTGGGTTTGAAGGCATTAAGACAGCGTAGAGACACAGGTTGGGCTTTTCTCTAAAAACAAAGTGGCCGATAGACCAGAGGGGTTACAAACAATCATCTGCCAGCCCTCTGTGTCCTCTCGTCCATAGGATTTCAAAATCTCAGAAAACCCGGAGATCCTCAAGACTTTGGTGTGTGTGTGTAGTATGTTTTAGTATGTGTACACACATGTCAAAGTGTGTGTATGTGCACCATGTGAACAGACTGTGCGCTTCTACCACACAACGTGAAAAACTCATCGGGTAAAAATCAGGGTCTGCTGAACCGAGGACTTGAACTGTCAACATACATTTTCTTTTTCTCGTTTCACCTGTAATTTGTATAAAAAAACAACACAAAAACGTATAAAGAACATGAATATATTTCTTTTCTCTTCTGTATAGGCTACAGAACAGTTGCATAGAATCTTTTGTTCACATATACTGTAAATGTTTGAATAACTTGCTATTTTTAAATAAAAAAAGGATTTTTAAAAATCGACGAGGATTTGTTAATTAGACGAGCAGTTTACTGTAGGCCAGTGCTTTAAAAAATCTTTTTTAGCGAATCCTCTAACTTCACCTGCATTTATGCCACACACGTCTTTTCAAAGCTTCAGGCTCTTCCTGCTTAAGCTGGTGACCACAGGATCTCCACAGTCCTTAGGCTCTTCTGTGTCCTCAACTGATCTGAGCTGCTCAGATTTCTCATTTCTAATGGCTTGTTCTCTTTCATATTGTTGAAAGTTAAGATCATATTATCTTGCTGTCGAGATCCAAATTAGAGAGCACTTGATTTTTATTAGAAACTATGTAATCTTCATCATTTAAAATTTGAAGGAATTTAGTCTCCAAAAACCCTTTATTTTGTGGAAAAACTCCCAAGTTTAAAATGATAAATGTTACAGCAGTCAGGAGTGTTTAGATGTATCCAGGTCCAATGACATCCAAAAACACATCTGTACATTTCAATTCTTTGACTGTAGTGTTCATTAGCCAGAACTTTGTCAGCGCTGATTCTGCAGAGATTTTTAAGCAGGTTCAGGTCATGGCTCTGGGCTGCCATTTCATTATTTCGATGTTTTCTGCTTGGAAAAAACTGCTTTAGCTGTTTTGCTGTTTCAGGGTGTCATTGTCCTGCATGAACATTGCTGGCTAGTTGATTGATGAACTGAACTGAAGGAGTTTTTGATAAAGATTTGCCATGTATCTTACGAAGATGCAGGTGCTGCAGAAAACGAACCAGGACTCTGCCTCCTCCACCTTTTACTGCTCCTTAACAGTCTTTCCAAAGTGTAATAAGGAACATTATATTTCTCATTGGAGTCATATACATTAAACTAGCTTTCATCACTTAAGTGCATGAAAACTTTGCTCCAGATCTCTGTCCACACAACATGTCTTCAGCAAAGGTTTGGTCACTTTAGTCCAAATTGCCTTAAACATCAAGACATTGTATGTTGAGATCCTTAACCCCTTTAGAGATGAAGTGTAGATGAATTACAGCAGCAGCATTGAACCAATTTATCATTGGGATGATTGTTTCCTCCATCGTCGAACAAGCCCTAATTCATTATTATTTCTTTTTGCCATGAATCTTTAATACGGACACTCCAGATGAAGTGGAATGTAAGTGAACTGAACACAAACATGTAAAGCATTTTTACAAAGAGGCTCCTGTCACTTAAAGGTGCAGTAGGTGATCTGCCAGAATGCTGGCGTTAGCATAATAGGTTAAAAATTGTACATCCCTCCCCTGCTGTACAAAGCCACGCCTCCTTAAGTCCTGAACGTGCACCATATAGATAGAACACTAGATCATGTCGTTCACCAGTTACAAAATTCTATGGAGACATGTACTTTGTCCAATGTAGTTGTTGACAGGCCAGCGGGTGCAGGAATTATAATTCTCCAAAACCGGCATTGGGTTAAAGTTGTTCGAGCAGCTGACTATCGCATTGGTAACCTAGTAACCAATAATAGACTCTGATGCTGCATGAGAGTTTATTCTGCAAATGCAATTCCTTGTCTTAATAATCGTTTGCACCTCAACTACAGTAAGTGTAAAGCTATTTTTGTGAATTATGGGATGTTTGATCTTTTATTCAAAATGTGCCTTTTCCATCATTCGTTTCTAATGCACTACTTCAAAATAAATGCACATTAAAACAGGCTTATAGTAGCCCAGCTGTAGAGATTCTCCACACTATCCTGTCCTCATTCATTTTCTGAATATTTTTGGATGACCAGCCTTTTAAGGGACTTGAACTATTTCAGCAGATTCAAATGTTATCATTCGATTGAATGGGTGTTATCAGTGGTTATCAGCTGATAGATATGGGCCAGTAGGGGCCTTCTGCGCCTACAAATATGATAAAAAGGCTGTTATTATCCATCAGCATGGTTAATCAGCTATAGATCACATACGGCTGCAGCCGGAAGTTAAGTATAATTATTTTTTAATTTCCTACTAATAGTATTTTATTAACGTCTACCCCTACCCCATCACTAAACCCAACCGTCACACTAATGTAAAAACAGATCTGGATCTGGAGTCTTCTTGTAATAAAGTTACGGCCACCTGGCCGCCGGGAAGAAGGAGGCGGAGAACCGACGGACTTTTATAAATATTTATTTATAAAAAGGACGGCAGCTCCTCACGGAGACGGCCGTCTAAAACAAAACAAAAGGACGGCAGCTCCTCACGGAGACTGC